>CAXITT010000062.1:929644-960563 GCA_964033795.1 Lymnaea stagnalis
TTGTTATTAAAGAAAAAAATTCCAGTGCCTTCTAATTTTTTTATGATGGCTAATTTTTTGTTCAACCTTTTTTTACCTTTTTGTTTTTTTGTTTTTCAAATGTTTTTTTTTTTTTTGAGGAAACCTTAAAACAAACTATTTTTTAAAATATACCCTTCTCGCTTGGGACGAAATGAGACTTGCCATTTTTAAGTGGACTATTTTGTAATAGAAAGATATCAACAACAGTTAACACGTTTTTAATGTTTGAAGACAACAGATATGTATGTTGTTTTTTTCGTTTCTACGTGCTATCCACTTATGCCAATCTTTGTAATTATAATTTACTGTTCAACGTATTCCTTCCAGGTATGAACATTTTCCTGGCATTTTTCGTGCTCCTGCTGTTATTGGCTGAGTCGACCCCGAAAGCCGCCTCTACGATACCATTGATAGGTTAGTCAGTGTATAGAAAACTAACAATGATCAGAGCTAATTCGCCTTACGATACCATTGATAGGTTAGTCAGTGTACAGAAAACTAACAATGATCAGAGCTAATTCGCCTTACGATACTATTGATAGGTCAGTCAGTGCATAGAAAACTAACAATGATCAGAGCTTATTCGCCTTACGATACCATTGATAGGTTAGTGAATGTCTATACGCTATCAGTGTTTATAGAGATATTGCATAATATACGTCTGTTTTGTAGTGGCTCATGAAGTCTTTAAGTAATTACAGTAAACATTCTCCCAAAGAAAGGATTTGTGAAAATCCATAAAATTTGTTTTTAGTAGCAGTTTTCAATCGAAATAAAGCAAAAACATAAGGTAATATAAATATTAAGCCGGTACATTTAGCACAAAATTTAACTTTAGCCGGTCTGTGTAATTATTTGGAGTCTGTATGTTCCTTCCTTAAAAGGTAGATATGTGCAAAGAAAAGCTCAGGAGAGTTAACTAAAGGATCTGTGCTATATTTTTCGCTCTCTGATATATTTACATTATCATTACTATATTTACGTTATCATTAGTGTGTGGTCACGTGCTTGAGTTTGTCATTAATAATAAAAATAATAATAAAGTTTATTTGAAAGACACGCTTCATTCCCAAAGGCTCGAAGCGCGGTACAAAGACAAGCACATCTATAATTTACCAGATTTAAAACAAACTTAACACTACAAAAACTAATCACAAGCATACCAAGTCAAATTCTTTCTACCCATTTCAACCATAAGCAACATAGCCAATATGCATTAACTGGAAAATGTGGTAGACAACATTATCCCAGAAGGTTTTTGCGAAATAAATGTGTCTTTAAATCGTTTTAAAGGACTCCAGAGTCTGGTTGTTTCTGAGAGCGAAAGGAAGGGCGTTCTAAATTGTTGGGCCAGCAAATGCGAAAGTGCGCTTTCCGTAAGTCTCAAGGCGAACACATGGTGTCGAGAGTTGCCACTATCGGATGAGCGGAGTTGTCTAGTGGGTAAATAAGGCGTCAGCAGCTCTTTGAGATAGGACGGTGCCAGGTCATGTAAGCAGCGGTAGCACAAAGTTGCAATTTTGTACTCTATGCGAGCGCGGACGGCAGCCAATGCAACTGTCTCTGAAGTGTTTTAGTATGGTCGAACTTGCGTTTGCAAAGAACAATGCGAGCCGCATTATTCTGTGCTGTTTGAATTTTATCCAGGAGGGTAGCTGGAAGACCCACCAATGAGAGCATTGCAGTTGTCCATGCGTGATAGCACAAATGCAGACATCAGCACCTTTGCTGCATCAATTGTTAAGAAGGGCCTGATATGACTAATCCTGCGCAGCTCAAAAAAATCGCTTTGCATAGCATGTTAATGTGACTTTCCAAAGTTAGTGCTCTATCTAGGTAGACACCAATATAGAGCACTGTTTGAGCTAACTCAATACGCACACCTGAGAGACTAGGTGATGTTGTTTTATTTGAAGATTTTTGCATCTGAGCGGTAGCACGAGGATCCGCTCGGTCATTCATTTTGAGCTTGTTTATGGTCATCCAGTGCTTAACTGACTCCACTGTCTTCTGAGTCATAGTGAGAAGCTGAGGGAACTGAGAGGGGATCACGAATTGATGAACTTGGGTGTCGTCCGCGAACATGTGGTATTGCATGTCAAACTGCTTGATAACTGCACCCAGGAGCTGAATGTGAAAAGCACCTGGCCTAGGACCGAGCCCTTGGTACTCCGATATCGATATTAGATTTCTTCGAGGTCAAGCCGTTTGAAATGACTGACTGGACCCGATTAGTCAGATACGATCGGAACCATCTCAGGACGGTGTCGGTGAGACCGAACATTTTTTGCAGAAGTTGAAGAAGTATGCCGTAGTCAAGCTTATCGAAAGCTGCCGATAAATCGAGTAAATAAAAATGGATACCTGGCTCTCATCACAAGACGACAGAAGGTCGTTTACGACGCGCAACAGTGCTGTCTCAGTAGAGAGATGCACCCTGCATGCTGACTGGAAAGGTTCAAACAAGTCACGCTGAATGAGGTGATCCAGGAGCTGGCGGAGAACGACTTTTTCTAAAATTTTAGATACAAATGGTAGATTTGAGACGCGGCAATAATTTTCCATCACATTTGGGTCAAGATTAGCTTTCTTTAACAGTGGCTTGACAACCACCTCTTTAAAAGAGGATGTAACAAAACCAGTTGTCAATGAATGATTTATTCTACAAATGATGAAGGGGACTATTTCATCCAGACATTCATGCGTGAGCCATGGGGCGGAATGGAGGTCTGTAACGCGCCGTGTGGACAGTGGTGCATGTTTGTCTATAATGACTCAAAGGCAATTGTTGTAGTCTGTCACATGGTCTTTTTCACTGCACCTGTGGGAGGCGACGTCGCATCTGAAGGCCACTAGATCAATTTTTCGGAGGTCAAGAGATGTGACTGTGCGAAGAGTGCGCCCTGGCTTCCTCAAGTCAAAGTCAAAGAATATGGGAAAGGGATCAGACATCATTTTATCTTCAATAAGGAGGTTGCGGATCACAGCTCCGCGTTCCTCTCTGACAACTAGCCACTCCAGGATGTGACCCCTCTTCTGTGTCGGGACACTGACAAGCTGGATCATACCGTATGTGTCAAGCGCTGATTTCAGAGTCTTCACATAGCTCTCAGTGGTGGAATCAAAATGGCATTGGTATCACCTATTATGATGACGTTGTTATTTGTAGAGGGGTACGTGTCTAGGAGCTGTATAAACTCAGCAGTAAACTGGGAGACCTTCAACTTAGTTATCTTATTGGGAGGTGGCCTCTATATGCACAGAAGCGTAATCGCTTGGTTACAATAAGTAAGTTGCATCTTGCAAATCTCAAATGAAAGAAACTGGTCCGATTTTGAGAACGCAACACTATTCTGAAGGGAGCACCTGTAAAGGACGGCAATACCCCCGTCACTGCGCGACAGCCTTGGGCAAGAATGAAGGAGGTAGTCGGGAGGTGTAATTTCTTGCAGCTTGACCTCATCTCCGACCTGCTTAAACCAAGTCACCATAATGATTACACACCTCAAATGTCTTGTTCCTGCATGACTGCAAGTTGAAATACAGAACCCCAAAGTGCCGTGATTGCGGCCTCACAAAAGGCTGACAGTCGAAAACTACTAGATTTGATTCGAAGAGGTGATTCGAAATCATGGGCCACTGGCTGTGACCTTAGCCTCGACACATAGGGAACGGGCAAGATCATGACACAGTAGGTGGCTGATTTCCGTCGTCCTCCTCGTTATTGAAAGCTTCATCAAAAGGCTCTTCATAATGATCACCACCAGCAATAATATTGACACGGCTGTCGCCATGGCGGTATTTCAGTGGACGCAGTTTACGACGACCAGCGCTATAAAGATGCGTCTTCTTTCGCCATGCGCCTATTGGCTTAATTGATACTTTTTCTGTCGCGCAGTTTAGGCCAAGCTGAAAGAGTCTTTCAATCACTTGGAAACATTGGGGGTCAACAAAAACCGTGTCAAAGAGCAATAGTTGAGCCTTGGTATAGCGCAGACTGAGAGGCCTTCAGTAGTTGAGCCTTGGTATAGCGCAGACTGAGAGGCCTGCAGTAGTCTGGATGTGCAACTGCGTCTCTATAGTATTTTACTCATAGGCCTGGCTATGATATTTCTAACCTGCGTGGAAGCTCATTGACGCTAATGGTCATCAAATAACTTATTGGACGCAAAAAGAAGGGCACAATATGTTCTCAAGTTATGGCTTAACTCCGTCGAAGCCTTGCATATAACGTTATTTATAATATTAAATACTCATCTTTTTATATAAAGTAGTTATTTTTCAGCACTTTATGAAGTAGCTTTGTGTAACCCCAATAAAAGACAATTTTATCATTTATTTTTGAAAAGACCAGTAGGATGTAGTCCTCGTTTCTACCAATTTTATAGCGAAATCTCATTCGTAACTCCATCACGCCTGACCTGTGACCTTTGCTCACAGATGTGTAGAATAGTCCAAGCCTATTATAGTGCCAACAATTACACGAAATATACTGTAAAAATGAGCTGTAAATTGTTTTTACCAGTCGCAATATGTCGCCCACAGCCGAAAATCGAATGACCGAGGGCTGGTGAGCGGGGGCCAAAACTGGTAAATTAGGACTTGATGGGATGGCCTTTCTTCTACACATCCGCCTCGGGCCCCAGGGTCTGCCAAATTACTGGGTAAACGGGCATTTTTCCTTCCAATCGAACCGTCCAGAGTTGGTGTGGTTTTTAAGAGTGGGCGGACACAGCACTCTACACAACAAGAACACATGTTTTTGTAAATCACGAGAGTCCATTGGTGTAACTCACAGCAAGAGAATGGTGTTGTAAATCACAAATTGATAATACTGCTGTAAAATATAAAACAGCAAAAAAAATATGTGTATTTTATTCGCAAGAAAAGTTGGACATAATGGAATATCATGAAAGGATCAACAATAGTGCAATTTTGATCTTCTATATTTTTGCAAATTAATGTCGTTAAGATCTATCCCACACGCTACACCCACTTTACACATCCTCATACCCAATACCTTTCCTCCTCAACAACTAGGTGCTTACTTCTGTATGAACATGATCATGATCACGTTGTCAGAGATCCTGGCCTGCGTTGTTGCCAACATGCACTTCAGAGGTGTGCGTATCAACAGAGTACCAAAGTGCATGAGAGTCGTAAGTACATTTCTTTACGTACCGTACCGTTTCGTGGTTTCGCAATTTAATCCGTTTTAAGAGTTTGCTTGTTAGAGGGACAACACGTAAGAAAGTACTGAGGAACAAGCCTACAAAAATGGATACCAAGGCTAGTGATATTGACAATATTCAATTTAATTATATGATCAGATTTATATGAAAATACTAAATAAAATAAAATATACAGAACTAGAAATTATACTAAATTATAGCACATCAAGTGAAAACGTATAATTCTAAAAGATACGCATGTTAATACACACACAAACACGCACACACACGCACACTCACTCACAATCTTATAAGATTCCTATGAATAATAAGTGCAGTAAGTGTCTAGGAAATAAAGCAAAAATATTTCTAGGTTAGAAAGATGCTGATTAATTAATAGGAAAGGAGTAAGAACCCTCCAGAAAATAAGCTCTGGAAATTGCATCACACGATAGCCTTATTTAGCACAAATGAGAAAATAGACAACCTTTTCACAAGCAAGGAAGGGACGGGTAACGATCGAGCGCTAACCATTTAATTGGTGATCTCAATGTAATAAAAAGGGGAGGGGTCAACGTGTTAAAAAAAATTGTTCAACAAAGAGGCTATAATTACATTCATTCAATGACAAGAAATACATTTTATAAAGAAATATAATGTATTGAGCCATGTTTTTGCATTTGTTCATGGCAATGGGACGAGCATGGCTACCATTTGAAATGTATTTTTTTATAATGTATAGGATGTAAAATTTTTATGCATGTGCCCAGAGCAATATAGGACACTTTGAAAAGATTTTTTAAAATAAATAATATGGTACAATTGCAAGTAGGTTCATTTCAACAAGGGTCCTCAAAAATATTTCTAAAGGACAAGACCACGCAGCAGAAAAAGAATAATTAAAAAACAAGATAAGATAATATATCTTTTATTTTCAATTGCAAAAAACGCCATGATGAGAGAGACACATATATTGCAGTTATTTTAAATATATGTTTGACGTTATGTGTCCCCAGTTTATGATAAACTACATGGCAAGAGTTCTGTGTGTCCGAGACCAGATCTTCGAGAAGGAAGTGACCATCCCAGTGGTGGCCGGACAGCCGAAGAAACGCTGGAACGCGGGGCGGGTAGGTGGAGACAGCAACCGGCCACAGTACCCCTATACAGACATATCGTTCGCCCAGGTTAGCTATAGATACCTGTAGCTTAGAGACATATCGTTCACCCAGGTTAGCTATGTATACCCTTAGTCTAGAGACTGGCTAGTCTACCAACTTATCGTTCGCCGAGGTTAGCTGTAGATAGCTCTAGCTTAGAGACGGACTATTGCTACGGACATATCTGGTTACTCAGGTTAGTGTTGAATGCTTAAATGCCATCAAATGCCTACAGACGTGTATCAATAGAAAAAAATATAATCTAATTTACTGAAACTAGTATGATTACTTCCAAAGTCTTTGCAGAAAAAGTTTATTTAGAAAATGCGCTCAAATTAAAGTATATTATAAATCAACGATTTAAAAATAGGCATTAAACACATGAATTTAACTCATCATTGTCATGAATAGTCATGATTACCCCCAAGGGGGAGGACCACACCCTTTTAGACAATGCCCAACCCTAGATAAAACCAAAGAGATAATTAATTACATGAAAAATCACAAAGCCCCCGGACCAGACCTCATCACAACAGAACTGATTAAATATCGAGGAAAAGAACTACACAATCAGATACATAAACTTATAAATAAAATTTGGCAAGTAGAGAATATCCCGACAGATTCGAAAACAGCATTAATAACTCCAATACACAAGAAAGACTCCAAACTTCAGTGCACAAACTACAGAGGAATCTCCCTATTAAATTTTACATACAAAATAGTGACGAAGCTTATTGCCAAAACAACTAGAACCTTACACTGAAGAAATACTAGGTGATTACACATGTGGAGTCGGGCCTAACAGATCAACGACTGAACAGATTTTCACCATCAGATGCCTATTAGAGAAATGCTATGTATATAATATACCAGTATATCACCTCTATGTGGACTATGAAATGGCCTATTACAGCATCAAAAGAATCTATCTATATGAGACTCTGCAGGAGTTTGGGATACCCAACAAACTGACAAGACTAATACATGTAACACTAAACAACTCAAAAAGCAAAATCAAAATTCAAGTAGAATATTCAAGGGAATTTCATGTTAGACCAGGCCTAAGACAGGGAGACTCACTGTCTTGTCATTAGAGTTATTAGAAACATACACATGGACACTCAAGGAACGATAACAGGATACTTTCTGAGGGAAACTCAAAACCCACAACCAACGGGCACACTCTACAACCAACCACTTCAGTATCTTGCATATGCTGATGACATAGCACTTCTAGGGAAAAGTATTAAGGACATTTCAAAACCCCTTACTGAATTAGAATACGCATCTCTACAACAGGGCTGGGAGTTAACAACCAAAAAACAGAATACATGACCATTATAACTGAAGAACAAAGAGATGAAGCAATTAAAATTAGAAACCAAACTTTTGAAAAAGTAAATCAATTCAAATGCCTAGGATCCTTGTTAAATGAAAGAAACGAATTACTAACAGAAATAAAAGAAAGAATATCAGCCGGAAACAGGGCATACTTCAGTAGTCAGAAAATACTCAAAAGTAAAATCATTACAAGGGAAACAAAGAAAACTATTTATAAAACTGTAATCAGACCAGTTGTATTTTGCGCCAGTGAAACTTGGACCCTAACAAAAACGGCAGAAAACCTATTAAACACATGGGAGAGGAAAGTTCTCAGGAAAATATATGGACCAACAAAGGATGAATATGGATGGAGAATACGAACCAACCAAGAATTATACAGCCTATATCAGGATCCCACGATAGTGGCAGAAATAAAAAGAGGCAGGCTACGCTGTGCATGACATCTAGAGAGAATGCCAAATGACAGAGGAACGAAGAGGGTGCATCACCAATACCCCAGAGGAAAATGGCTCAAAGGCAGACTTAGGCTCAGGTGGATAGATGATGTGGAAAATTACATACAGCAGTTGAAAGCTCAAGCAGGGAAAAGAAAAGCGTTAGTTAGGTCTGAGTGGAAGGAAGTGATGAGGCAGGTCAAAGCCCTACATGGGCTGTAGCGCCACAGGGATGGATGGATGTCATGAATAGTCAGTATTACCTAAGAATAGATGGCGTTAGTTTATTCCAAAAAAGCTTCTCATGCACGTCGTTATCTTAATGACAACAGGTTCTTGCGGTGTGATATTCATATGTCACCATTTTTTTTTTCAAATATCCTAAATGCTATTTACACACCCAAAGCTTTTAAATTCTATATGACTATATTCTATATAATACAATACAATAATCAAGACGTTGTTATTTAAGAGCTATTAACTGCTAATATACATTTTATTATGTTTCTTCCTTTGCCTAATGTATAAGTATATCATGACCCACACTCCAATCCTCACAAGGTTTAAAACTAATCAAGATGCATTTAAAAGAATGTAATTTATTTCAAGATACATCTAAACAAATTTATAAATATAATCATCAGTTGACTACTAGCTCATTAATATGGCGGGAATGTCCCATCCCACAAAGGGGGGGGGGGGCACAAATCCATATTGATCAATACAACTGTGATGAATGGAAAATAAAATATGGAAAAAATAAAATAAAATAAAATGATACCTTTATTTAAATACAACATCACATCGAAGCTATTCTTTTTTTTTTCTTTTTCTTTGGCTGCTTTTTCATTTTGTTTGTTTGTTTCTTTGTTTGTTTATTTGTTGTGGAGTCTTGCACATCATATTGACCTATTTCCAGACGTTCTATTAAGCTTAAACTCTATACTTACCTACCTCAGATTAACAATACAATACTCTGATGATCACTAGTGACCGCCATTTATCCCTGTGTTACTCTGGGGGTCAAATTTTGCAAAACGGATTTGACCCACTTCCTGATGTGCAATGGGCCCGAAACTGTGTACACTTACCTGTTTCCGCTAAACAATAAAATATTTCGTGATCATTAGGTCAACAGTTGCATCCACAAACCACTGAGTGACCTCTATCTTGCATCTCAATCTTGACCCACTTCCTGATATCCAGATCGGCGCTGACACTTTGTCCACTTTCCCACCCCCGATGGCAATACCACTGTATGATCAATGAGTCACAGTGACCTATGCTGACCCTTGAGTGACCTTCTGTCGAGATCACAAAACGGGAAAAATGACAGAACATTGTTTCATTTTGCACAGTTGCTCGCTCCCCAAAACAATCAACCATGAGAAACAAAATGTTCACCACTGACCTGTAACATGTTTTAACGTCATGGCCTGCCTCAGGTTTTTTTTAGTCATATGTTTCAACAAACTTCATGATCTCTTATCACAGACTTAAAAGTTCCAAAAAATAAACATTAAGTGAAAAATTAAATAAAAATAAAAAAAAAAAAAAAAAAAAAAAAAAAAAAAAAAAAACACAAAAAAAAAAAAAACAAAAAAAAAAAAAAATTTAGACATATAATTCAACAAACTTCATGATCTCTTATCACAGACTTAAAAGTTCCAAAAAATAAACATTAAGTGAAAAATTAAATAAAAATAAAAAAAAAAAAAAAAAAAAAAAAAAAAAAAAAAAAAAAAAAAAAAAAAAAAAAAAAAAAAAAAAAAAAAAAAAAAAAAAAAAAAAAAAGTCTCTCAACGTACTAAAAAGTGTAAAAATAAATGTCCCCCACAATTTCGGAGTTGTCACAGTTATATGACATGAAGAGCGTTTGGGCACCCATGAAATACAATGATGTCTTATGACTTGGCAGACACAATGTCGGACGCATGTAGACGTTTGCATTGCTGCAAGGCTATGATAAATTTGAAACAGAATTTCTTTATCATGATAAATACGAGTGCTTACAACTGCCTTGCATCACTCGTGCATGCCCCACATTGATCTTGAGCTTGACAAGTGGAAAGAAATTAGCGATACCGCTGCGTGCGTGTCTTTGGGTTTCGCAAAAAAAAAAAAAGCCATTCAATAACTGTTCGCTATGTCTTTTGAGTCATATGACTGTAGCAACTCTGAAGTTTTAGAGGACGTTTATTTTATACTATTAAATAAATTGTTGGCAATGCGGGCTTTAAAAAAAAAACAAGTGTTGTTAAATATCGTTTTACTTATTTAAAAAAAAAATTTAAAAAAACAAAAAAAAAACAAAGATAGTGGTAGATATGCTACAAAACGCAGCCATATCATTAACCATTAACACAGAAAGCTTTTTTTTCTCCATTGGAAATGTTTAAAAAAAAAAAAAGATCAGGTTTTATTTTATAATAAAATCACAGTCTCTTCTTATGTACTTGCTTTGTTCTTTGTTCCTTATGTAAGGGCGCAGCCATTGAAAATTCGTAGGACCCCCAATCGTCATGTTTAAAAGATAAATAGCTTTTTCTTCTATCCTAAACTTTGACTTTAAATATTCTAACGGACATTGAAATGCTACATTTATCAGTACTTAGAACAGTTCATCTTCTTGAAGTGACTTATTAATATCCTCATCAACTCCAGTCCCAGAAACATTGCAATTCCCCTCTACTTGCATAGGGGCCAGAATGGTCAATACATTGATCGTGGGCCCTTAATATATAGAAGAAGAATTAATCCGCCATTAATTTATTGTTACATGTTCCAACACAGAAATGTTAGCATTCCTGACTGTCAAATAGCGCAGCTGTTTTCTAGCAGCATCTAGAGGCCCTATTAACATTAAGCTTTGTACACTTACCCACCTCCGAGATCAGGAAGTGGGTCAAAACTGCAGTGCAAGATATGACCCAAATAATCACACAGAGATAACTTATGACCTACTGATTATGAGAGTGTTGCATTGTCATCGGAGGTGGGTCAGGGTACAACGCTTCAGCTTAACAGGACCCCCTGGAAGTCGATATTGTTCCAACCCAGAAATGTCAAGAATCCTCACTGTCGAACAGCGCATCTGTTTTCTAGTTTTCTAGCGAAACATTTGATCATGTGACCGCACTGTTTTATTTACAATGGATTACCGCATCTCAACAGACAGGATATAACACTGATTACTAGCTCATAAAAAATAAAGCTGGGAACATTCGGTTTAGCGTATGCATAATTGAACGTTCTGGAAGTTTAAGACAAGTGAACTTCCGATTAAGTTATTATTTTTTATTTTTTTTTAAATTTCAAGGAATTTCCCCGAGTTCCATTTTATCCAGAGGAATCTTCTCTGCCTAAATTGTAATGTAGTTGGCCAATATTTTTCGCAACTTTTCCAAAAAAAGATTATAATTTTGTACCCGCATTTTTATGACATAATTTTACAAAACTTAATGTTACCTTTTCTGGGATAAATAAGTTGATTATCGATGAACAAAAGATCCAGTTATCGTGTATTTGCAAAGGACACATTTGCGAAATACATGACTCTTCTTTTTCTTTTAGTTATTTGAAGCAACTCATCCATTTTGTTGAAATATTTTTTCAGATTACCATCTGTCTACCCTTTTTTTTTCCTTCTTTATAAACTTAATTGAGATTAGTTCTAGCTACTGATACAAAAAAGAATTTGGTTAGCAAAGAACAACAAAATGTTAAGGAATACTTTGAAGAAAAAGTAAATTATCTATCATATATATATTGGACATAGCAAAATGAAATTTTAAAACTACAATTTATTTAACCAGCTCAATAATCTGCCATGTTTCAATCATCTCATTGTACATATTCTTTGGCGTCTCCCACAATTTATTTAAAGACCTCAATATTTTGCCATGTTTCAATCATCTCATTGTACATATTCTTTGGCGTCTCCCACAATTTATTTAAAGACCTCAATATTCTGCCATGTTTCAATCATCTCATTGTACATATTCTTGGCGTCTCCCACAATTTATTTAAAGACCTCAATATTCTGCCATGTTTCAATCATCTCATTGTACATATTCTTTGGCGTCTCCTAGGTTCGGCTTTTGGACAATGGCACAGAGAAACGCCTCCAGGATCAGGGGGGAGAGGGTGGGGGTGGCGACGGTCGCGGGGGCAGTATTGGAGGCAATGATGGTAGAGGTGGCCAGGGGTTTGCTTTCCCCCCCATTGGAGATGAATACCTTGCTCACAGCCAGTCCAATGCTCAGGTAATCAATTTCATGGAGCGATTAAATGAGTCATGCCGTGACGTTTTTTTTTTGTTGTTTTTTTAAATATTAAAATAAATTAATTTTAAAAATTCTTGAATGCAAAAAAAATATTTAAAAAAAAAAAAAATCATAAGCTTTTCCAGCTGACTTGAAAACCGTAAGCTAATGGCCTTGGGCGATTTGGCTATTTCGGGAGTCGAGGTCAGCGAAGAAGCTGTGATTTATAGAATATCAATCTGCTGTGGCAAATGACCTTTTAATGATTTATTTCATTAGTAAGGCGGTTTTGATATTTAGTGCACATTGGCTCGAGGTGTTTTGGGAGGTTCTATAGAGTCTAATGGGGTTTTTTTGTTTTTTTTTATTTAATGGAAACTGATCAGAAATATATATATTTTTTTTAAATCCCAGCATGCATGTCTATGAGCTTCCAAAAGGCTTAACTGACGCGTGCTGCTGCTCAGAAAAAAAATCAACAGAATTTGTGCCATTAAAATGATAATATTTTATGTATCTTTTAATGACTGCAGAAGTTTTATGTTTTTTTATAAAGTTCACCAGCGCTGCCATAAAAAAAATAATAATTGGGAATTGGGAGCATGATATAATTTAAAATGGATATGTAAAAATTTGAAAAAAAAAGGTTTAACTTAGATTGTATCAATTGCATCATAGATTTCACATTCCTCACACAATAAAATACAATATATATAAAAAAAAAAATTAAATCAACAAACTTTCAGGCCATCGTACGAAACAAATAAAAAAATGTTTGTGGTGTGAAATATAATAAAAATGACTTCTGGGCTCAGATAAGATACATCGTTGGATTTTGCGGTAAACTTAATTCATTGTCTGTATCATTTAGAACAACTTTTAAAAAACTATCGTGACTGGGAACGCCGACGCTTAGGTGGATGTCACATAAATATGTTTATATAACTATGTATGTACTACATACATTGAACATTGGCGTGATAAGGGGTCCAGAGCCCCGGACTAGGTCGAATCGCGAACGTATAGTGCGAGTCACTGAAAATGCGAGTAATTGTTTACTTATAGAGTTTAACGCCTAAATGTAACCAAAATCACTTTAATTACATGTAAATGCTAGCTGAATATATTGTCCGGAAAAAAAAATTGGTTGACGTAACTATTCGCACATCTGTTAAAAATCGCGAATGCAAATTAGTTAGGTACCAGTGAAAATTTCGCGAATCAGTGAATTATGTCAGATTCATGTATCTTTGTAAATAAGATGTGATTCAAATCAGGAACTGATAACCATGAACACATAGAACTGAGACTTGGCAAAGATAGGACACTTTTTGTAGGCGACATTTGATCTCTCCGATGGGATACACTCCAGACGTGGATTTGTTTCATTTCCTGTGTTGAATCTTATTTTTGTTCATCCTCCAGGTCTTAGAGGAGATCAAGGCTATACGAGACTTATTGGAGAGAGTCAAGGAGAAGAAGGCCAAGGCAGAGGAGAAGGAGAAGGTAATTCACGAGTGGAGGGTCGTCGGCCTTGTCACGGACAGGATAATCTTCTGCTTTTACCTCGTGACCAACTGCGTCGGTCTCATGATCATTTTCATCTGGCAGATCAAGCGTGACCCTCCGCACCTGAAAGGATTTGCCGAGATGTAGGCTTTAAGAGGTGTTCACATGGGGCGTTTCAGTGGATCTGTGTGGGGACAGGAAAAACACTGCACACTTATTTCTGGAATGTGAGACATGGAACAGCGATGTCCAACGGTGTCTGGATGTGGTGGTTTTAAGTAAGAAGGATTAACAGTGATATGGAGGATTACCGCCTTTATTTCACGGAGTCATCGTGTATAAGTGTGTCGTTTCCTTTGTGTGTTGATAAAACCTTTTTTTATGGCGAAGAGGAGCACGATAGACCCATGACGCATGGGATACACAGTTTAAGACGATATTTGACGTTTATGAAAACTATTGAGAGGAGAGGACAATAGATTATGAAGTAAATACGTTTGAACTTTAAAAAAAAAAAAAAAAAAAAAAAAGAAAAGGATACTTGAGTGTCCGCTACAGATTCGCTGCTGAAACTGTTCAGGAGATGAACCGGTTATGCTGTCCCTTGAAATAAGATGGTACAATTTGATGGTGGTGAAAAAAAATTTTGTTTTTTATTTTTATCAGCGAAAACGTGATGTGTGTGAGTCTTCTTTTGTTTTTTTGTTGTTTTTTTGTGTGTGTTTTATTTTTAAAAATCTCATGTTCGTTCACATTGAAAAGCTTGAAAAATAAATGTTCTTTTTGTGTGTGTTCAACTGTGATGGGAACATTCTGTTGCATTACGACTTTTGTGTGCGCAACAACAACAACTTGTTAACGATATATGTTGCAATATCTCATAAATCATTGCTAACTGTTTGATTGTGACCATAACTATTTTACGACCCTCACAGTTCCATCTCGATATTATATCTTTTCCTTATTTATCTTCATAACGAATAACTATTGCTTCCACCATCGATTATTTCCAGTGTTTTTATTGTCTGTGACATTGATAGGATAAATGCCCTATCTTACGCGAAGCAGACGTGCTCCCCTAGGGAGGAGAGAATTTCTTTCTTACAGGATTAGTTGAAGATTCCAGCCCGCTGCATGTTGATCTCCAGAGAAAACATTAACAGCAGCTTAGATGGAAAATGGACATATAATTACTTTCTATTTTTAGAATAAAATTTTCTCCACCTAACAGAAATCCCATTGGTGGACATAGATTGAATGGTTTTAAACATTTGCGTCGGGTTTCCGGTCAGTGTGTGTGTGTGTTTGTGTTTTTAATTTGACTCTTTAAATTTGGAATAAATGAAGCAATAATGACTTGATACGGCTTCATACCTTCTTGATACAATTCCATGCTTATTTGATACAATTCCATACTTATTTGATTCAGCTCCATACTTATTTGATACAATTCCATACTTATTTGATACAATTCCATACTTATTTGATACAGCTCAATGCTTATTTGATACTATTCCATACTCATTTCATACAATTCTATACTTATTTGATACAACTCCATACTTATTTGAAACAATTCCATACTTATTTCATACAGCTCCATACTTATTTGATACAATTCCATACTTATTTTATACAGCTCCATTCTTATTTGATACAGCTCCATACTTATTTGATACAATTCCATCCTTATTGATACAGCTCCATACTTATTTGATACAATTCCATACTTATTGATACAGCTCCATTCTTATTTGATACAATTCCATACTTATTTGATACAATTCCATACTTATTGATACAGCTCCATTCTTATTTGATACAATTCCATACTTATTGATACAGCTCCATCCATGCTGGTGGTGAGTTACTTATTATAAAACACTACATGATGAAAGTTCATAGAATAGTCAGTTTATACAAATCAGTCATTATATGCTATTATTTAACTGACATCAAAGTTGTGGGGTAAATTGATTCTTCTCTACGTTATTTTCATACGTGATTTTGAGAGTTGCTAGACTCACCGATGATATTATCGTCAGGGTCAGGGGAGCCTGGCGTGAAGCAAGACGCCGACCCTAGGACGCTAAAGCTGACCCCAGGGTGTCAGTGACGTTAATAGCGAGACTAGCCTTAAAAAAAATTGAGTTGCAACTACAAACATGGATAAGACCATGTTTTCATGACTGGTTAACATAGTTTCTGTAAAGTCAGTTGTCAGTTAATCTCATTACCATGTTCAAATCAAGCACAATTTGGTTTGAACAGGGCCCCTTATGGGATTATAATTTAACATTTCTTTCTGCTCCGTTCCATTGGATTAAATAGGTGAGAGTTTAAGATTGGTGTGCACTTCTTTAAAGCGAATGAGTACAACAATACTATATTTCCTCTTTGGATTTTTTTTTTGGTGGGGGGATACTTTTCATACATTTCTTTTTGTTTAATCTCTAACATAAATTTATAAAATATTTTTAGCGCGTTAAGATGATATAAACAAATATGTTGTGTAGTTAGTTAGCTAGCTTGGTATGCTAGACACCAAATGTGTGTCACCGGTGATCCATTGCAGTGAAAGGCAGGTCGGGCACTTACGGGTACAAGGTAGAACAGCTTTGAGTACATCAGTAGGGATCTTGACATGATCATTATTCCGAATCTGTTTTACTTAATTTTGTGTGGGGAGGATGTTTGTGTTACGAAATTGAAAATAATTTTCTAATCTCCGGATTATGGCATGATGATGTGAATGTGTGACACATGACCTTGTTCGGTTCATTTGCTCCCTACACTCCCATGGTTTTATTGAAAGAATGCACACGTGCGTGGAATTATAACATTAACATTTTATTACCGTTATTTTTGATCTCGTTATCTCTATTTATCTTGACGTACTAACACATTTGAGTAAAAGAAATAATGAAATAGAAATCTCTCCCACGATGTTCACGCGGCTAAATACTTATCTCAAATCTTAAATACAAGAATTCTTTAACATAAGTGAAAGTTCTTTACAATTTTTGCAGGATTCAGCGATTCAATTAACTTCACCTCGAATATTAATTTTAAAAATATAAAATATTTAAGAGCCGTCAATCGTAGATTTATAAAGTTCTATTCAGAGTTAAACTTGACCACTGCCCAAGTTAATGAAATAGTTTTTTTTCATACGACATGACCACTGTCCAAGTTAATGAAATAGTTTTTTCATATGACTTGACCACGTCCAAGTTAATGAAATAGTTTTTTCATACGACTTGACCACTGTCCAAGTTAATGAAATAGTTTTTTTCATACGACATGGCCACTGTCTAAGTTAATTAAATAGTTTTTTTCATGCGACTTGACCAGTGTCCAAATTAGTGAAATAGTTTTTTCATACGAATTGACCACTGTCCAAGTTAATGAAATAGTTTTTTCATACGAATTGACCACTGTCCAAGTTAATGAAATAGTTTTTTCATTAGACTTGACCACTGTCCAAGTTAATGAAATAGTTTTTTCATAAGACTTGACCACTGTCCAAGTTAATAAAATAGTTTTTTCATACGACTTGACCACTGTCCAAGTTAATGAAATAGTTTTTTATTCGACTTGACCACTGTCCTAGTTAATGAAAACGTTTTTTTTCATACGACTTGACCACTGTCCAAGTTAATGAAATAGTTTTTTCATAAGACTTGACCACTGTCCAAGTTAATAAAATAGTTTTTTCATACGACTTGACCACTGTCCAATTAATGAAATAGTTTTTTTTATTCGACTTGACCACTGTCCTAGTTAATGAAATAGTTTTTTTCATACGACTTGACCACTGTCCAAGTTAATGAAATAGTTTTTTCATACGACTTGACCACTGTCCAAGTTAATGAAATAGTTTTTTCATACGACTTAACCACTGTCTGAGTTAATTAAATAGTTTTTTCATACGACTTAACCACTGTCCGAGTTAATTAAATAGTTTTTTTCATACGCTTCATTCCTAAACCAATTTCTTTCTCTTAGAATGTTTTTTTTTTATTTCCATTCCTCGCGTTTCCTGGATTCTGAGACCAACCCTAATCACGCGAGATGCAACCCCCCCCCCCCCCCCAAAGTGATTGTCCCGTGAGGTTAGCCGACTTCTCAACCCATGACGCATCAATCTCTTGCTGTGGCCACCATTAATACAAATCTACATTTCCAGGCTTATAATATACTGAGACGTCGATGCTTGCCAACAGCCTTCGGTGGTCGCTGGGACTTGTGTCTTGTTGCTATAACATTCAAGTCCGTTGACCATTGTGATGGACTTTAATGTTTTTTATAGACGTCATTTGTCGAATTCGATCCATCGATTTTAAAGCTATGGATCGTCTCAAAGAATACTGTTTTTTTTTTTGGCTGGATGGATTCGCCCTCGTGTTTAACTCAATTGTGTATTGACACACGTTGAAGTATTTAATTTGCTATTTTGTGAGAGATTTTTTTTTTTAACATTAGCAGAGATTGATCTTAATTTTATCTCCATTAACTTTAATGTTAAAATAATGAAATGTAACGTTGAGCCAATTAATTGATTTTCTGAGCGCACTGCTATCAAAAACATGGTTTCTTTATGCCGGAACTATAAATATTTATCTTTTTAATATATGTTTAAATTATGATTAAGGTGTACGAAGCAAAAAGAATTAAGAAAATAAAGAAATTGTATTTTATCTATCTAGTATGATCGTGTATAGATAGCATCCTAAATACTTAATCTTTAGCTGTTTATAAATTTAGAAAACAAAATATTTTCTTATTTTAAATGTAATTATGTGTAAGAAATTTTTCACGCGATTCATCGAAGGAAATGTCGTGGTCAACCGATCCTTTTTTTTTTTTCTTTTTTGAAACAACGTAATCAATGTAGTAAAACTGAATGTTCGTCATCACTTTACGCTCAGTAATACAATCTTGCAGGATCTGTCACTATTCGGCTTTAAAGTTAACTGCTCATGTTATTGTTCTCAATAACTATGTTCTTCAAGCCAATGGCTAACCCCAAACATAACGTCATTGTCCTAAATATCGGCTTCAATTTCGATTTTTTTTTTCCTTCTTCCCGGAATTATTTGGTATTAATCTCCGGTTAATCATTACCCAACACCAATTTTTTTTGGTCCTTTTTTTTTAGTGTTGGGGGGCGAAGGTTTGGGGCCAAAATGGGCAAACAATGCACGTAACTCCAGGGGCATTAACTTGCCGCTTTGGAGAACGGAAATTGAGATAATAGTCATCAATAAATTAATATTCAATTAGTTGTCTTTTGCATCTGGAAGCAAACCGTAGATTGTTTTAAGATTGAAATCAGATCACTAGGATTCGCGTGCTGTTTAGCATCACAGTTAATCATTGCCGTTTGGAAAGAACAACTCTAAAAGTTTATGTTAGCGGTATGGACCAGATTTTATGAATAGGTGTTCAGCGTAGATTACATTTTTTTTTTGTTGAAAACATACATCAGAACGAAACGTCAGCCACACTTGTGTTTTGGCATTTTCAATATTTCTTTTATATTTCTGTGCGCAATTTTTTTTTTTTTGGAACTTTTCTCTGGTCCTTCCTGTGAACAACAAATCAAATTACACACCAGAATATAATCCCCTGCTGAAAACGAATACAAATTATGGGAACACGGCATGCTAGGCATAGGTGTTCAGTGTAGATTACTTTTTTTTTTTGTTGAAAACATTCATCAGAACGAAACGTTAGCCTCACTTGTGTTTTGGTATTTTCAATATTTCTTTTATATTTTTGTGCGCAATTTTTTTTTTTTGGAACTTTTCTCTGGTCCTTCCTGTGAACAACAAATCAAATTACACACCAGAATATAATCCCCTGCTGAAAACGAATACAAATTATGGGAACACGGCATGCTAGGCTTGGGGGGGGGGGGGAAGACTAGACATTTAATTTTAGTGGAAGTTTCTGATAATTACATTCTTCGGCAGACAGTGCAATTAAATAAAGTGTGGATATATTTATATCCAAAAGTAAAACTTATCTGTTTGAACATCCCAAAAATGTCAACGTGGCTTTAGGGAATGTAGACCAGTGGGAATGTGGCTGTTGGGAATGTGGCTGTTGGGAATGTGGCTGTTGGGAATGTGGCTGTTGGGAATGTGGCTGTTGGGAATGTGGCTGTTGGGAATCGGTAAATATAATGTCCGCAATAAACAGAAGTCTTTATTGACGTGGTGTTGAACTTTGATTTTAAAATATCTTTAAAAATAGCAATTGTTCTATAAATAGATGGGGAAAAAAAGATAGAAGGAGAAGTTTGCAGGTGAGAAACTCCCTGTGGTCTATTATGTTTTGTGTTCCATTCATTCATTTCCGGTTATTTTTTGCAATGCTATAAAATGCACGACATTGGATGTAAAACGCAAATCTATTTCACTAAATTTAAAATGACAATCACGTCTTATAGTTATTGCCAGCTGTTAATCTAAAGTAAAACTGAGTGATTGCTTGCTTAGAAAGTTGTAGAAAGTGTACGCACCACAAGTCCCTGACTAACAGTATTTGAATAAGCGCATGTGTAGTGATACGACTGACGGTATTTAAATAAGCGCATGTGTAGTGGTACGACTAACAGTATTTAAATAAGCACATGTGTAGTGGTACGACTAACAGTATGTGAATGTGCACATGTGTAGTGGTACGACTAACAGTATGTGAATGTGCACATGTGTAGTGGTACCTGATGGCATGACATTGGCTTGTTGTTGTTTTTGTTGGGCTTTTTTATTTCAGACGCTGAAGTCGCTCGTAACGGCAAAATAATTAATTTGACTAATTCTAATCATGAAATGTTCATCCTATATGTTGTACAAATTTTCAGAGCATTTTAAGTGTATAATCTCGGGAATTTACCATCTTATCCCTAGGCAACTTCCACACTGCCCCCCATCACACTTATACTCCGACCCCCCTCTCGAAAACAAATCAGCTGCTGTTACCTTAGTGTTACCTACACGTCTGCTTCTGGTCACAATATCATTTTACTGCCAAGCAATTATTTAAGCTATATTTACCCCATGTAGTCTTCTGTTTCTCTCACAAATGGCTTACGCTTACGATGATTTCTAAAATGTGTTGAAAACAATCGTGTTTGCACGGAGTGTATAAATGCATTGAACTTTGCCTCAAATAACAATTAACACAATCATCAGAGAGAAACCCTCATGTATTCGGAATTACAGCTTCGCATTTTAAAGTATTATGCTCGAATGATCCTTAAATAAAAATTTGGAAAAAACCTTGAAATCACCATTAACCAACTAAATATTGACTTCTTTGGGAACCCAAAACGTGCCAAATCGGGCAACTCAAAGAAATGTTAACAACAACACACACAAAAACCACCACCATCTAAAAGGTGTTGTTGGTCCTTGCACCTGAAGATGACCAGGTCAACTTTAAACATAAATAGTTGCCTTGACTTGAGCGATTTTTTTTTTTTTTTTGTTTATAGCGAGGGGGTGTCGCCCAATTCGTCAGCCTCACTCTCTCGTCCTTTCCTATTTGATCCAGCAGGAAGACTAAGGGAGGATGTATTGAAATAGACCAGGATGCAGTGGGTGACCAGCAGTGTGTCTTGTATGTCTCACTGGAAGGTATAGATCTATTAAAAAGCAGCCCTATCAAACCTGTTTGCGTGTCATGTCACTAATTTTTTTTTTCTTCCAATCTTTAACATGTTATGCGCATTTCCTATTTCTGTATTGATCTCATGTTTCCAAACAATGTATCGGACCAGTGTATATAACCGCTACAACCGTTTACTGCTACACAACAAGGGTTTCCACGCGCAACGCTTTAGTTTAGAGTCGTTTTAAATTGGTGTATAGTTTTGTTCTCTCTGTGTAGCTGTTTTTGTTCTCAATGTCGCACGTGGCCTCGTGAGATCGTGTCGTTTCATTGTCCTGTCGTTCAAGGTATTAAATCGCGTGTCTTCCAATCACCGCGCCGTCTGGTGTCAGAAGGGTGTGACAACCGTGTTGATGTGTCAGTCAAACCATTTCAATCGGGCGTTGGTCAACAGGGAGGTGACATTTGGATTGGTGTTGTGGCGTTGATTTTTTTGTTTGTTTTTTTAATTATTTTTTTTACTGCTGTCAACTCTTGTAAAATGATCTGACTGACTTAACAGATAGGTGAATGTGCTTCGATTGTATTTATTATGAAATATCACTGGCGTATGTTCAGCTCATGCACAGAATGACACTCTATAAACATTTTATCCAGTAGCGTTGTTGTTGTTGTTTTTTTTTTTGTTGGTTTTTTTTTTTTTTCGTTTTAATTAGCTAAACTAATGCAATCTTCAGGTTGTAACAATGCTTGAAATGATTTAGTGTTTGTGTAACGTTAATGAGTATGTGGTGTCTTTATTTTTGTTTTTTTTTTTTTTTTTTGTTTGTTTTTTTTTTTTTTTCGTTTTAATTAGCCAAACTAATGCAATCTTCAGGTTGTAACAATGCTTGAAATGATTTAGTGTTTGTGTAACGTTAATGAGTATGTGGTGTCTTTAGGATACAACATACTTTTGTCATTTCAGAGTCATCTAATCCCAATATCATGTTAGTCATCGTTCCCCCCCCTCTCTCTCTCTCTCCTTCTTTCTCTCGGTCCCTTTCTCTCTCTCTCTTTTGTTATCGACCATCTCTGTTTCTTTTGTCTCTCAATTAAGCTCGTATCTCCCATACCTCCTCCCTCTTTCTCTTTAGTCCATTTCCCCAAAACGTCTTCTCGTTCACTCAATCTCTTTGTCTCTCTCTGTATCCCAATCTCTCAATATAACTTTGTGAATACGATGTTTGATAATGTTTTAAGTACCTGTATTACTCAGTTAGAAATGATTATGCTGTGCATTATTCTGTCTATGTCTTGGCTCTAGACCTCTTATATAACTACACCATTGTTAAATTATAATGCTATAGCTAGTGAACCGATCATTGATATTATGAATTATTTTTGAACAACATGAATATTGTAAAATATCATTTAGTCTCAAAAGTTACTTGAAAAAAAAAATAATTAAAGGTTACTGAAATTTCCATGTGTTGAAAAGTCTTGCTTCTCCGAGATGTGATTCTATGTGTTACTAAGTGTTACTATTTGTGGATTAGTGTGTTACTATCCGTGGAGTTTTGATACACGTATTTGTCATTTGTATTGTTAGTTGTATATTTCTACCCTCATTTTTATAGAATAGATCGCGCAATGTTGCTTAAGAAAAGAAAGGGTTAAAAATAGAATAAAGTCTCACTGTGAATAACTACGACAAATTATGTGACAATTTTTCTACTGCGTGATTTTAAAAAAAAAAAATTTCCCTTAAGAGCTTTGGGTGTCGTTTGATTCATTTTTGCGTGAATGGCGATTCTAAAATTGAATTATAACTGATGTATTTTTTTGAGAAAGAAAATGTTATATACTATAGTAATAATGTGTTTTAAAAAAAGTAAATAAATGACGCATAGGCACGGCCTTGAAAAAAATAAGTTTAATTTAATGAACTTAGATATAACCTCGAAACAAAGAAAATACATTAAAAACGCGCATATATAGCCTCGAAACAAATAAAGTAAATAAAAATAGCTCTTGCAGTTGTTGAAGAAATGTATCTATTTATATAATTCGCCAGCAAAGGTCAAACAAGACGCAGGCTATTTATAGATACGCCAGAGCGTGGTTCAATAATGAGTTTACTAGTGCGAAAAATATAATTCCCGATAACTAAGCTATACATGATTTATTTTTAGTAACGCAATTGCGTTTGGTGCGTAATATTTTCTTTTCGGAAATGAACTCGTCTCAATTTAAGAATTGTGTAAACAAATATTCGGTTTAAAAGTGGTTAGGACATGAGAATATTAATATAGTTCATGGTCGTGAAATAAAAAGCGTGCAGTGACGTATCATGGGGGGGAAGGGTGTTGTAAATATTGGGATTCTAAAATATGCATTACTCGAGTTCATGTTTTGTCAAGTAACTTTACTAGATGGGAAGTTCATGCATTGCTGTCGCCAGTGCTTGGCGGGCTGTATCTAGTGTGTAAATAATCAAATACGTCAACGCGTATGAATAGATCAACGGGGAGGGGGGGGGGGGGGGGGGGGGGGGGGGGGGAGGGGCAACCACCCAGATGTCATTTTTTTTTCTGACCAGGATCAACCTAAGCGTCTTTATACCAATCCACACTGGCCACTCATGTTCAGATAATGGGGCTGTGTGTTTACTTAGCGTTTACCCCCATACAACCTATGTTAGCCTTGCATCTATAGCGCCATAATGGTGCAAGACCCAATCATCCGTATGGACACATATAACGTCCAGTATGGTTCAAGATACAGAGAAGCGTTTAAGACAAAATATCATGTGGGCCATATTTCGATACATATAGGTATAACAGAGCTTCCAAAACCAAATGTGCAGAGAAACGTCCAATTTGTAGGAAAACGTAAATGAAAAAATCTTTAAATCAGGGACAAAGTTGATCACCAAGCGAAGGAAATAAACAAATTTATTGTGTAGGATTTATATTTAATACTACGTTGGTCATTTGTTTGTTTGTTTGCTTGTTTGTTTGCTTGCTTGTTTGTTTGGGTTTTTTTGGTGTGGGGGGGGGGGGCTGCCTCCTCCTTCAAATTAGAGACTGGTCAGTTGAGGGGTCATTTGTCTCCACGCTTATATACTTACAGTCCCTAAGGAGGTCTTCGTGTCAGACTGACCAACCGGACAGTCCACTCCCTAATGCTATCATTTCCCCAGGGACTATTAACACGAACTCACGCTGGATACTGATAGATTGGCTATTAATTCCGTCTCAGTGAATGTTAAGCCGTTGGTGTAGGATTTGAGGGAGGGGGGGTGTTATGTTTAAACCGTTAGCTGTGCGTGAGTACCGAATTTACCGGGTTAGGGAGTGTGTATACGTCTTAATCACTTTCTGAGTTATTTGTAATATATTTGTGATATACAGAAGTCGGCTACATGATTCATAGAGGCTTTAGCAGGGTATGTGAAATATTCGGTAGCGCTCGATGCTATCAAAAGAAGACTACGAGGGACGGTAAGAAACTAGGATTGGAATAGTTACGGCATAGTTTCAATAGTTCACCTCATTTGTAAAAGACTGTTGATTTCGTGAGAGATTTAGAGTGGCAACATTGCAAAAAGAAAAAAAACGTTATTGCTTCAGATGCATAAAAATATAAAGTGGTTGTGGAAGTATAAAGGGTTAACATAATCTTAAAACTGTAGTGTTACATTACTTGCAGTTTAACTTTTATGATTTTTAAGGCATGAATCTGTCTGAAACGTCGAAAAGTGAAAGTTGGCTAGAAATCTAGCAATTAGGTAAAACATAAATTATATGTAAATCTATCATCAGGCGAGCCGAGTTTGAATATTTGGTTTGTAGAGATATATGCTTAGAGACGTTCAAGAATTAGATTGTATTTGTTTATTTTTTTATATATATATATTTTGTGGCGTGAATCTTAAGAAAAAAAATTACATATGGTTAATACATATGACATTGCAAATCCCCTCTACATGCATAGTAGCCAAAATGATCAATAAATTGATCGTGGAGCCTTAATATATAGAAGAAGAAGAAGAAGAAAGAAGTACACAATGATATATTAAATACTGATATTTCTGCTGTCATTAAAAAAATAATGTTTAGAGGCAAGGGATTTGTGTAACACGCTGCGTGTTACGGAACGACAGATCTGGTGAATAAGGTTGAGTTGCGAATAATATCACCTCATTATTAATGCCCCCCAGTTCAGCTCACTGACACTGCCCGCGCAACGTGCACAAGAGCATATATAGACTTGACAACGTAAACAGCAAAACCGCTTTTAGCCTGTCATCCTGCACGTCAAGATGATTTTCAACAGATATCCGCGTCAGCCTCTCTCTCCGAATCTGGATGCGGCAGAAATTCTCCTGGGAATCCTGTTGGACATTGTGGCAGCAACAGCTTTATCAAACTAAGCAACTTTAACACCAATGGAAGTGGTCATGTATTTTATTTCAAGCAGAAGTGTTCAATGAGGATAGGCATGCATTGTTTTGTTGAAATCAAAGGACAACAAAGTTTTTTTTTTAGAACAAAAAAAAAAAGAGCCATGGCGTATAGCTGAGATGCTAAGAATTAAGCTGTACCTATAGCATCGTTCGGCGTCTCTATGGAAATTTGTTTTAATTTTTTATTTTTGGTGAATTGCTGGAGTGCACGGCTGAGGAAAGTAATAAATACTTAAAAGTAAGGCGTGAAGAGGAGAGTGTAGACAGACATCATTAAAGAAGTGCAAAGTGAATAGCGATTCAGATTTTCAACCTTTTTAATGAAATAAGAGCCGAGCAACCCTTTAACAGGACCACACTTTAAAGATATTCTGGATGGTTTTCATTGCTTGATCCTCTCCTTAACACCCCTAAAGGATTTGGGAAATTAAAAAAAAAAAAAGAACCATCTGAGTCACTTTGAAATGTCCTATCAGGAGCCTATTACGAGGCTGTCCAAGGAAAGGAAAACTTGATCCTCTCCTAAACACCCCTAAAGGAATTGGGAAATTAAAAAAAAAAAAAGAACCATCTGAGTCACTTTGAAATGTCCTATCAGGAGCCTATTACGAGGCTGTCCAAGGAAAGGAAAGGAGAAAGAGGGGGGGGGGCGCAGAGTGAATCTGAACCCATAATAGGATCTCTTCTCAAAGCGTTTTCCCATTTTCGCCCTGCACTCTGCATCCTGCCAAGAAAACACAGGTTTTTTTTTAAAGATACGTTCGGGGGCGTATCTGTGGAATCAAAAATGCAAAGTTAAACCCAATCATTGCTAAACACTCGTTTTAAAATTCAACTCATAAATTGCTTTTTTTTTTCCTTCTCTGATTGTATCTAAAAATATATATATAAATGACTTCAGAATATGTGAGTTTCCGCTCATAGTGATGCAGAATCAAGTCAAGAGTGCAAAGCAATTAATTGGACTCCTTTTAAGCAATGGCCTTTCTACGTTTTTCATTAACAATAAATACCCTCCATTATTTTATTTCAAAGAAAATCAACAAAAATAAATTTATGGTACAAAAATTATCGTCGTTTTTAATTTAATATCAATGCGTCCATTAGATGGGAAGCATTTTTTTTTTACAAATCGTTTACTTTATGCTCGTCATCGCCCAAGCCGCATCTGAACAGAAGAACTCTTGAACCCAGCGTTACTTAGATCTGAAGATAGCTCTAGATGTATTTGTGTGTGTGTGTTGGGGGGGGGGCAGAGAATGTTATCGTTGGTTCCCACCCTCACCCTTCCTCTACACCCAAAAAAAAAAATCCTTTTGCGTTTTTTGACGTCTCCAATTTGAGTGTGTAAATTGAGTTTGTGTTTATAGCTCGGCTTGCCGGCCAAGCTTTGGTAATGGGATTATACCATTACGACGCCCGATCCACAGGGACTCGAGAATGGCGGGAGTAATGACAGCTCAGTCCTCCAGCCGTAGGAGAAAAAAAAAAGGAAGGAACAAACCCAATATAATACAAAATATTAATCTATTTTCAGTAGCGGAAGAAAAAAGAGGGGGTGGGGGGGATGATGAGACCACCACAACCCTCACTCAATGCAGCACTGTTTTTGGTTTTCAAGAAAAAGTATGAACCATGACAGATCTATCTTCTTTTTCATTTCCCAACATTGCTAGGAAGTCATTTCTAATATATGAAAACATTTCTTATTATGAAGACATTTCTAATATATGAAGACATTTCTAATTATGAAGACATTTGTAATTATGAAGACGTTTAGAATATGAAGAGATTTCTAAATATAAAGACATTTCTAAACATAAAATAATGTGTAATGTATGAAGATATTTATAAATATGGCGACATTTCTAAATATGAAAACATCTCTAAAGATGAAGAAATGGCTCACTCTCTCTCACGACATTTCTAAATATGACGATATTTCCAATATATGAAGACATTTCTAAATATGACGACATTTCTAAATATGACGACATTTCCAATATATGAAGACATTTCTAAACATTACGAAATTTCGAGATATGTGAAATTTCTTTATTTTTTAAAGTCTTCTGCTCCGTGTCCATTGTACTGGATAAGCACAGTCTTTTATGGGTAATCAATTCAATAAACATATGAACAATTCACTATTTTGACATATATAATAATTTCATTGTTCAGTGTTGAATGAAATTTTTAAAAACGTGACTTGCGTTCCCCAGATTCTTCCTTAATTTCAAAGTCCGCATTCGGGGACAAGAGAAGATGAGTGTTTGAAGAAGCCAAGAGATGGCGACAGGAGGGAACGAGCATTAATAATACGCCATCAGTGAAGAAATAGAAGAGAGGGAGAAAAAAATACACCGGAAGGGACTCGAGTGGTCAGTGGGATAAGAGACGCGTTTGACCTTACCGGCCTAATTTCTCCATCGATTGTCCAATATATTCTATTAAAAGCTCTTGGCGGCCTTATCTGCCCGAAACAGAAGACGTGTCGTGTTCACATGCAAGTAGATGCGTTTCTTTTGTATTCCAAGTGTGTCCTTCGATTTCAAGTGTGTCCATTCTACTCCAAGTGTGTCCTTCTATTCCAAGTGTGTCCATTCTATTTCCAAGTGTGTCCATTATATTCCAAGTGTGTTCCATCTATTCCAAGTGTGTCCATTCTATTCCAAGTGTGTCCGTTCTCTTGCAAGTGTGTCCATAGTTTTCCATACTCAAACAAGCGGTATTGTAAAGGGAATCTTATGTACTAAAAAATAACCATTTCGATTTTTTTGTCTGGATATTCCCATCTGATGTACAGTTAAAAAAACCAAGCGAATGTCGTAAAATTAAGTTTAATATTACCATTCACCATGAGGTCATTCATCAAGGAGATTGTAAATTTTCAAATACACTATGCTATACAATTCATTATGCTGAACGATCAGCTCTTTTAATAATGAATGACGCTATGTACGTCATGTATTCAAACACAGGTCATCAATATTCATATCCTTCATCAAGATTTTATTTTTAATTCCGTTTTGTTTAAAATTATTTCTTTCTAGCTTTTCGTTCCTCTCAATTCATTTTTTCCCCACTCTCTCGCTCTCTTTCTCAATCTCCCTCTCTCTCTCACACACTCCCTCTCTCTCCCTCTATTTCTCACTCTCTCTCAATCTCATTTTCTCTCTCACTCTCTTTCTCCCTCGCTCTCTCTCCCTCTTACACTCTCTAACACACATACACTCTTTCTCACACACTCTCTCTCGCTCACACTCTGTCACACACACTGTCCTTCTCTCTCACTCTTTCACTCTCTCTCTCTCACTCTCTCTCTCACTCTCTCTCTCTCTCTCTCCCTCTCTCATACACTATCCCTCTATCTATCTCTCTATCTCACGCACACTCTACCCTCTCTCTCTCTCCCTCTTTCTCTCTCTATCTCTCTCTCTCTCTCAGCGCACCAAGAGGAAGGCAGCGTTATCTAAGCCTTCATTTAAGCCCCAATCTAAGACACACCGGTGTTTTTTTTACCCCGCTTCTTTGAACGCGTCATCATCGTCCAGAGACGTCCCCCGAGCTGAAAATTCAGTTGTCTGCGTCCAGGGACATTTGACGAAGTGCCTGGGAACACACGGGGACAGACGTGGGGAAAATACGGTGGTACGGTGGTGAACATGAAACCGACTTGAGGTCAAGTCCTTTAAATGTGAGGTGTGAACAGTGTAAAGATAATCAGAGAAATGCCGGGCGGCTCGGTGTTGGGATGGGATTGCTTGTTGCATGGATTTCACGTTAAGGATAAACAGACTTTGAGAGTGAGGTCGTCAATGTGGGTCATTTTGGTGGATAACGATCATAGTCAGATTTTTGAAAGTGAGATTGGCAACCTGGGTCATTTTGGGGTATAAACGATTATGGGCAGACTTTGAACGTGAGATTGTCAATGTGGGTTATTTTGGTGTATAAACAATCTCATTTAGATGATAAATCAAAGGTTTAAGAATATAATCATATGTATATAAAAAAGTTTCTCTCCTATTTTAGTTTGAAAATTAGATCAGACTTTTCGTTTATGGACAAAGAGTCTTATATTTGAAAGGTCAAGAGAAAATTAGAGCAGGATCTTCGTTTATGGACATAGAGTCTTATATTTGAAAGGTCAAGAGAAAATTAGAGCAGGATCTTCGTTTATGGACATAGAGTCTTATATTTGAAAGGTCAAGAGAAAATTAGAGCAGGATCTTCGTTTATGGACATAGAGTCTTATATTTGAAAGGTCAAGAGAAAACTAGATTGTCTGGCTGTTAAATAATAGTGTGAAAAATTCATCGCACGAAGACGTCTTACGAGTTAAGCACATAGCCTTGTAGAACTGTAGGGTTATGCATGAGTTAAGTTTTTAAAAGTAACATTTTTCAACTTTATTTAACTCGTGTCATCCCTACATCCATCTGTTCCTTTATCTGTCCTTCCATTCTTTACTACGCCAATTCATCCACCTGCCACTTCCTCCGTGAATCCGTTCATAAATTCATCCATCCATACATCTATCCATCCAACTATCCATCCATCTAACCAACCTTCTATCCATACATCGATCTATACACCTATCTATTCATTTAGCCATTTGTCTACCGATCCATCGTTATACTCATCAAGCTGTCATTCCATCAATCCATCGATTATTCCCTAACTTGCATCCATCCATCAATCCATGCATCTATCCAACCATCCGGGCCATGTTAATATTTCAACACATCCAATCACCCCCTCCATGTCCTGAATCTGATTTAAAGGCGGATGTGACGTCCACCAAAGTTGTCTTTCGCAATGACGTCATCACCTTAAGTAGCTCAACCAACAACCAAAGGAAAAAAAAATAAAAAAAGGTTCTAGTTGCACTAATGCGTTACTCACGTAGACCGCCTGGTTGGGGGGGGGGGGGGGGGGG
>CAXITT010000062.1:960660-1053160 GCA_964033795.1 Lymnaea stagnalis
GTTGTGTTTTTTGTGGGTTTGCGGGGGGGGGGGGGGGGGGGGGGGGGGGGTTGGGGGATGGGGGAGAGGCATTTCTTTTGTTTCGTTCCTAATCTCTGGTTCAAATCGCTATGGATTCAATTTACACTTTTTAACTTACAGGACAAGGAAAGTAATGCGCTGCTGCAAAGATATTGTACGGACGAAAAAAACAGGATACAATTTACAAGTAATTTTTATATGTATCTTGATTTAATACGTTACCAAGGTTAAAATTAAGAAATTAAACTAATTAATTTTAACTTAATCGAATACAATATGTAAACACCATGAAAACAATTAGCTGATAAAGGAACGAAACTCTATTTTTTTTTGTTTAAAAAGTTTTAATAATTAAAATTTCTTTTCTTTAATGGCTTTTTTTAATATCACAGTGCGTTTTTTAAAAAACTAAAAATTTAATAATAAATAAGTACGTCATTACAGTGAAAGACTAACAGTGCAAACAGGTGGGTGGGGGGGGGGAGAAGGGGGGTATTTTACATAATTTCTTTAAATGTATGTGCATAGTTCATATAAGATTGATGTGTCTTTGAAGTAGTGAATTGAACTAAAATATAAATACAATCATGCATTTAACAAAATCATTTGGCGTTCTATTACAATAAACATGTTTCACTTTTTATTACATTTTATAAACATGAGTGTAGGAGTTAATTAATGCTACAGGACAGAATCGCAACATGAAGCATGGACATTAAAGTACAACATTCATCCACAATTCGAATAGGGAGGCAACAGCTGCTCCATTATCAATATTTAAAATAAAAAAAAAGAGTCAAGTATAATGATGCTATTGATAAATTGAAAATAGTTTATTGATAATAATGAAATGCAAACTGATAAGATATTTTACAAGGGTTCTCAAAATGTTCGTAACGCTGATATTGTTTTGCTGCATGTCACAAACAAACCAAGTGACAGTCTCTTATCAAGGTGTGACACGTAACAACACTCTCTTATCAGGTTGTGACACGAATCGACACTCTCTTATCAGGTTGTGACACGTATCAACACTCTCTTATCAGATTGTGACACGAATCGACACTCTCTTTTAAGTTTACTTGGATCAACACTCTCTTATCTTGTTGTCTCGGATCAACACTCTCTTATCAAGTTGATATTGATCAACACTCTCCTATCAGGTTGTGACACGGATCAACACTCTCTTACCAAGTCGACTCGGATCAACGCTCTCTTATCAGGTTGCCGCCATTCCGCCACTAGTGAATAATATTATTCTTTAATAAAAAAATAGAGAAATATTATAACAGTGTAGAGCGAAAACTATAGAAGGTTCTCATCTCTTTGTAATTGATGGCGCTTATTCTTCATTTTCTTTTTTTGTTTGTTAGTCTTTTGTAAATTTTACAATCACTTCGTTAAGATCGCCTGTCAGAATCGTTTCATTCATGACATAGATAGCGTTTACTTTTAAATTATATCTTGAATTATGTAATTTCAGCAGTCAACAAGTCCAATACATTTTTTAAAGAACATCAATGCTTCACAAAACCATGAGTGGAGTACCGCGGTTGTTTTCTTAATAACATTAAAATTTCATTGTTCAGTCACGGCTTTGAAAAAGTTTAACTTAAAGTACAGAGGAAGTCTTCTTAATGGTTACCGGTCTGTTGGAGCATGGTCGCCCTTTGCCCGACTTTATGGGTGGCAGTCTGGCGAGTTTCTCTTGGCCCAATGGTGCTGGATGCCCCGGGGTAACCCCGCGCGTTCCAGGTGTGGGGCCCCTGGTCACTGGCGGAGACTCGGGCATTCCGTAAGAAAAGTCCATGGCTTTGATGTAGTCCAGGGTCAAGTTGCTGCCGGAGTAGCCGCGGTGCTGCATTCTCTGCGATAAAGGGAGATTACTTGGAATTTCGACCTCTTGCCAGTCCTGAGAATTGAAGAATTTCAAGAATCAAAGTATTTCTCTAAAATATAATGTATATCAGAAGTTAGTTCAGTCACACTGGATAAATAAATTATATCCCTATCTATCCAGTAATCTCGGCGGCTTTCATTTTATGGCAAATTAAAACTACTTCTTAAAATTCAGTGAAGCATTTTTCATGAGTCACACAAAAACTTTTGTTTCGTTCTTTAAGTGATGAGTAATCTCAAACTAAATTGTTATTATTTTATTATACAGATGAATTGTGTGTGTGTAGCAACTTACTCAATAGTTAAATGCCCAACACAAATTTTGTACAACAAAGTTTATTCCTTAATATATAAACCTAGATGAAAAGCACTGATGTTATTTTTCATGCGGTATGTGTTAATATATAACAACTTATTTTATGCAATTCTAGTTATAACTTTCAACGCATTCAACTAACGGGTGTGGTCAGGGCTTGATAGGGGGAGCACTGCTTTCCGAAACGTGACGTCTTCTGCTGTGAGATCTCTCCAAACTGAACACGCCTCCCTTGCCTGTCTCTCTGGCGTCTCTCCAAGTCCTTCTCCACCTTGATGCCCAAGAGAGTCTTGAGGAGAGATCGGAGGCCGGACAATAATATTTTATAGCATCACCAATAAAAATAATTCCAGCGACAATTGGATTGACTTTTTGTAAATTTACATGTTAATAAAAATGTATGAAATAGATTCCTCTGTTAATTGCTACTTGTGTTGTTATTAATTTAAAAAGAAATATATAAATAGTAATAAAATTACAGTCAATAAATAGCAAAATATAGATTAAAATGTGCAGACATGTGTATGTATGTATGTGGGTATAAGTGAGTGAGCGTTGATTTTATTTCTATCTACCATTCTTATATCTACTTTCCAAATAGAATTAAATTGCCTGAAAAACGTTAAATTTTAAAATTACTCTTAAAATCATGTTTCAAAATGCTTCATCTACTCATAGTATGGGATACAAACGTGCAACTCAGGTTACCAATACCCAGATCTCTCAGTTGTTTTATAGAAAACATACCAGCAGCTGGAACACGTCACCTAAGTCATATGAAGTTACATTCATCATTTGGAATCAATGTTTTGGGGGATTTTTTTGTTTTACATTTAATATATTGCTGTATAATTGTATCAGATCCCCTTAGGCTATAAACAATTATTTCTCGTTTTCCACATTTTACAATTTTCAAGCGCACATTTCCACACTCGGCAAAGCAAAATCCACAGAGAATAATATTTGATTAATTATCAATGAATATTGTTGAAAGGTCAGAGGCCTCTGTAGAATACGGCTACAGAAATGAGTTCGGTCCGCTCAATGCCTGTGGGGTTATCATTATGTTTGACACTGTGAACCGGTACAAGATCCAGAACTAGATGGACGTATGAATCAAATTATTTTTCTGTCAACTGGTCTTCAGGAAAATAAAATTCATTGAGTTTAATATTATTATGGTTATATGACAAAGTTTTATGCAACATGTCAGAGTGACTTTGTCTCAAAGAGATTTCATGCTATTAAGAGATTTGCATTTGTAAATACAAATGTATTTTTTAAACCTAGAAAATGGTTAGGAAATTATTTTTTATAGTAATTTAAGTTGTATTTCAGAAATTGTTGTCTTTTTTTTTCATGATAACGATATTTTTTTTTTTTTTTTTTAAAAAGGGGGGGGGGGTGGGAGAGAATTCTTAGTATGCTCAAGAATGTATGACTAATTTAAAATTTAAAAAAATTAAAAGTAATTAAATGAAAAAAAAAGCAAGCAAGAATCATTTGACCATAGAAATATAAAAGTAATGAGTAAAATCTTGATCTCTAGGCTGCCAATAAATTGTACAGAACAAATTTCTTGAAATATTAGAAAACCATTTCTACTTTAGCTTTGATAGTATAAAAAAATGAGATGTTAAAAAATTTGGAGAGATGAAAACATGTAGAATTTCTAGTTGCACTTTACAAGCCTTTCAATTTTTTTTTGGTTATTTTTCATACTCAAATAAATCAATTTTGACGGTGATTCCCAAAATGTGCACCACGGGAAGCCCCGGCTTTAACGCAGGCTGTAACGTTGAGTATCACACAATTTACTTTTTATTATTCCATTTTGAGATCAATGTTACATGAATGGGAGATGTCTTAGTTCTGAAATCCTTGCTATTAACTTAGCCTTTTGTTCGTGTGTTTCTGGCTGGAAAGATGTTCGCACGGCTAATTGATCCACTTACCATCGAGCTGAAACTTGGCACAGGGGCTCGTTGCCAATGACAACACAATCTATCAAATTTTTAACAGAATCCCCGAACCTAACCCCCAAAAATCAATTTTTTCCCGTTTTTCAAGGAGCAGATAAAGGATATGTGATGTCACTGATTTTAGGAAAGAAAATTCCCCGATAATAGCGCTAAAGGAATTGTGTTTTAAGAATTGTAGCAAGAGAGATCGGTGCGTAATATTTTCTTTCGTTTTTTTTTTCTGGAATAGTGTTGAAATTAATCTGCGGAGTAGCAACGGTGTGACATTAAAATATTAATATAAAATATAAACATTGCACATGACGGATTTATAAGAAAAACATTTGTTCTTATGGGTTGTTTAATTAATATTAATTGTATTTTTGTTGTTGTTGCAGAAGCTTCTATAAAAGTTTAGTAGATTGTGCCCCACAAGAATAACTTTTCTCAATTTCAAAATGCTTTTTAACAGTCATGTCTACGTGTAACAAAGTGTTACCGGTTTCGCTGAGCTGAAACTTGTCTCTCTGCTGTCCATGGTCAGTGTTATCATACTTTTGATGTCCGTGATTTCTCTCTCCGGGATCTCTTCCTCGACATCATTGACTTCTGGAGTGCTGGATGATGGACCACTGTGAGCTGTGAGCGATTTGATGAATGGAGCTAATGTATGATAACTGAAACAACGGACGGTACTTACGCGGCTTGATGCACGGCTCAGTCATTAAAAAATGTATGAATTTGAACCTCGAGGGTTTTTTTCCTTGACGTCAGATACTCAAGAATGATAAGTGATGCATCAAAATTATGAGAATTTTCATAATGATATCAATGTAAAAATCGAGTTTTACCTTATAGTAACTTGAGCTCAATAGAGGTATAACAATTTTTAAAAATAATTTAACACTGACCTGCAGTTTTCTCGTCCTCCTTAGACCAAGGTGTTTTTGGATGTGCCCAGGTGGAAGGAGTCTTGAGATTCCAAGATTCCCTCTGTTAAACCAAAAGAACACAAAATATTATTATTATTTTTAAAACTTATCTGAAATATTTTGTATTAGTGTGAAATATTGAAAGTGCGATAATTTTCAAAACTAAATAAACCACTGATTGCACTTCTCAAGCTATAAAGCTGTACAATGTTACTATTCTCGGTTCTTTCAATTATAAGAAATGTCCAGTATTGCACCTACTTGTCCAAATGTTCCAATAAAATGACCTTCTGTCGACCAAAGCCTCGCTGTCTTGTCCGTTGATGCTGTTAAGATGAACGTCCCGGCGTCATGCTGAATGTACTCCACACTAACTATGGCCGAGTCATGGGCCTTCCAGGTACATTCTAGCGGAGGAGGTGACTTAACGATGAACTGAAGACGACCAAATCAATATACCTTTATGCTACAGAACCGTTAAAGTAATTTCATTAGCACATCCCACATGTCTTAATACCTTCCGAAAAGGTTAAGGCTTTGCATAGCATAGCGTTCAATTTCGAACTGTGTTTGGAACAGCAAACCCACTTTATTTATAAAATGTGTTGCCTTAGTGAGCAATCTTTAGGAATTCTTTAGATGGGTAACACGGCTGGTGATATGTGGAACGGTTGGGATCCACTAAAACAAGCTTTAAAAACTTACACTGATAAAATTCGTAAGACAGAAGTTAAAACAGAATAAGCCTTAGCGACAGTTGTGAAATGGAGTCTTCGTCTAAGCTGTGTACACACGTTGGTTTAATGTGCCAGCAAGCAAATTTTTAAACATTAATCTATCTTTTAATTTACAGCCATCCAATGCCGGGTTAAAATATTCGGGTTTCTTTGACACCTTTATGACACCTACAATAGTGACCAATATAAATGCGAAGTAATGAGTTCCCTGGAATTTGTATTTAGCATTTCATTCAAGTGCATGCCTTAACATTTTTTTGCTTAACTACATATCGGAACTGGTTATCAAACGGAGGCGGACTCTAAGCATGGTGCCGTAAACAACCGTTAAAAGTATAGAAACAATGTTATTATCTCCAGGCACCATGCAATGTAGATTCTATGACCTACCCCTTCATACTTGGTGCAGTATTCCATGATATCCCAGCACCGTACAATCCCCTGTGTGTCACCAGTGATGAGCAGGCTGTCGTTCGGCTTGGTGCACATAGCTAATACTGACTCATCTTGGATGCTTGGTGCATAAAAATAGCCTGTGCGTAGAGTAAGATAAAACATCAGCAATAACCTGGGTGTAGAGCAGCTGTTATCAAACTGTGGGTTGCGACCCCTTTGGAGGGTCGAACGACCCTTACAAAGGGGTCGTCTAAGACCAAAGCAAAACACATTTTTATGAAATAGCATTGAAAATAATTTAATGGTTGGGTAGGGCACCACAACATGAGGCACTGTATTAAACGGTCGCGGCATTATGAAGGTTGAGAACCACTGATGTAGAGTAAGATAAAACACTAGACGGAGTTATTACAACAATGTCAAATATTCTTAGCATACATAAAACTATTTAGAACTTATTCTTAAAATAATATTTAGCACCAACCTGATATTTTTTGCACTCAATTAAATTTCAACGAAACTAGACTACGCCTGTCCCATCACTGTGACGTACTTCGAGATTAAAACGGTTAAGGGAAGTAAGAAGTTTTTAATGCTCTATTGCATTTGTTATTTCCCTTACCCATTTCTTTGTGGGACGTGTAGATGTTCCACCACCTCAGGTTCCCCGCCTCACTGGATATCAACATGGCGCTCTCGGTGAAACGGACACTCGATCTGGCCTTGAGGAACATCAGCTTATCCACTGGAGGGGCGTGGCTGCATGAGGATGACCGTTATGATCATATAAAAAATCAATATTTTGGTGTTTTTTTGTTTTTTTTTACATCTAATGGTATTAAATGAGAATATTTTATCATTAAAAAAACTAGTCTACTTAAAATGAATTGGAAATTTTACAATATTTACTGTAAGTCTTCTGATTTTTTTTTTCCTTTCTTTATTACTATTTTTATTTATTTTCCTGGTTTGGTTTTCTTTCTTTTAACATGTGTCAAACTTCTTACTTTTCGAACAATGCAACAACAAAAAAAAAATAATAATAATAATCGATTGAAACCTTTTTTTTAAACAAAAAAAAAATTTTCAAAAAGAAAACTAAAATGTGATTGTTCCAAATTTTCTTTTTCGGTTAGCACTGACCCCTTTTCTACCCTGTGTGACAATCTGTGTCTCGAATTGGGCCTGGAGATGTAGGTTGCTGTCCTTGACAGGGGGCGCTCTTCTGGGCCCATCAGCGGAGACTTCAGCGCCTCCAGTTTCTTAGAGCTGAAATCGTGTGTGCAATTTTATCAGTCTATAAATAGTTCGGTTCTTTTAAAAGTGACTTACTTTAAAAGCATTACAGTTTTATAGTTCCACGACACTTAATTTCGTCTTTTTTCCCCGATTGTTGACTTTAATAGAGTCTAACGAATGACTAGAGAACTATCACTGACATATTAGTGGGCTGGCCTTTCCTCAGCCTGACGTAGATTTTCTCCGTGTCAGCCTCCCAGACGATGATTTCCCCATCAAAACTCGCCGTGACCAGGAAGTTTGGGGCAACAAAGTCAGCTGAGAGAATGTCATCATTGTGCAACTGTCCTCCCTTCCACGACGCATTGGCAGCGATGAACATGTTCTAGTCATTTGTCCAAAAAAAAAAATTTTTTTTGAAGTTATAAGATCTGACTTTACAGTTTAATTAAAGTTTGTGGCAATTATAAATATTTTAAAAAAGCTTCTGATTCCAAAACCTTTGTTTTCTTGTATACTGTTCTCAAGTTAAACTTATTTAAAGATTTTTACGATCTCAAACAGAATAATTATCAGAAATGATGCGTTAACTATTTATTTTTGAACTATGGCTCATAAAATAAGACAGACGGCATTTTTATTGTATTGCTTTTTCTTTTTTTTTTTTTTTTTTTTTTTTTTTTTTTTTTTTTCTTTTTTTTTTTTTTTTTTTTTTTTTTTTTTTTTTTTTTTTTTTTTTTTTTTTTTACTTTAGCCATTATTGAACTATTCATTTGATATAAAATTGTTTTTGTGGCTTCTAGTTGGACAAGAAATTACACGTACGTCTGCTGACGTGTCGTCATAGGTAACAATCTTCTGGTTCCAGCCGACAGCCAGGATGACTTTCTTCTCAGGCAGTTGTAGGATACCTGTGACCTCATGCTCACCGACCGCCTCGAGCTTGTGGAGGTTGTGACCGTTCTGGAAATTCCATACCTGAAGTAGAATGAAAAAATGGCAACCATGTTCCCATAATAAGAGGAGAACACATTTTTAACAGAATAATACCATCACTACGTGTCATTATCTAGGTATGAAAGGAAAGTATGGTGTAAAGGTGAATTCAATAACGAGAATAATAACATTTCGGATATCTGCGCTTGATGAGATTCTTACAAAATACCGAAAGTTTGATGCACTTTATATTCTTTTGTTGTACGGACGTAGTCTAATGCTCAGTTCACACGATCAAAATTTTGTGACCCAACATTTAATGCGATATTTGTATGAAGCCTCGTCACAACTTTCAAATTACTATTTGATCAAATTCCCATTTGTTTGTTTTTTCAACAAAAAACAAACATACAAACCAACAAAACACGCACAAATAATGAGTGTGAACTGAGCATAATCAAAATATGATGCTATAAATTTGCAATTTAAAAGTGGGTCGCACATTATCAATAAGAGATCAGGGTCGTGGAAAAAAAGTGTTCGGTTGCGCACCATGGGGCGTGGTCAGCACTACTGGAGATTCTAATAACGTGCATTGCTTTAATGCATGCTGTGTCAAATAAATTTAGTAAACGGGGAAGGTCACGCACTGCCGCCGGCATTTGTTTGAGGGTCATAGCAAGTGAATGGTAAAAAAAACCGGGCACGTCATAACAAAGGACTCACTGAGATTATAGAAGTGGAGAGCTGACTTAAAATTGTGTGACAAGAACATTAGCTTGAAATTAAATTAATTGGTTTCAACGATTGGTGTCTACATTTTTTTCTTCATACTTTTCATAAATCATTTAAAAACTGCCGATACCCGCTTTACTCTGTCAGTTTAACAGCCTTTTAAAAAAAAAACATATACTGTTACACTAATTACATTCATTCTCTTGTATTTTGCTATGCAACAAATATACAACAGAAAAATCAAAGCTCGATAATATCTGTTAAATTTAATTCGACTACTTTGCTTCTTCCCCATGTGTGTCTTCAACCATACATTAATTACTAGGCCATTTAATAAGGTCAATTCAAAGAGGAGAATAACACGTTCACAGCGACGTTTAAAAAAAAAACGAGGTTTGAGGATCGCTGACCTTGATGCCCCCATTCCTGGCACCAGAGATGAGTCGCCTGTACGTCGAGTCAAAGTTTATACATGTGATCTCCTCATCCCCGTGAGCGTTGGATAAAACGGTGGATCTGTTGCCTGTCTCAATGTCCCAGACGGAAATAGTGGACGAGTCACATCCGGTGACAACCTAACAGACAGAAAATACGTCCAAAAATTATGAAGTCCTATATTTCAATGTAATTAAATAACTTTTAATAATAATATGCATTATCATTTTAATAAAATGGCTAACAAGATATATCAATCAATAGTCATTTCCAATTGTCAAAATCCACAGATTTTGTTTCGCCAAAAACTCTTAAACTGCATATCATATCAGAAGATTGGATCTAAATTTAAGTTGTTGTTTTTTTTAAACAACCAACAACGCTTTTATCATCAAGCATTAGTTCTTTAAACTTCAAAAGTACGTTTCATTAAAATTAATTGAATAAATGCTAGGGGAAATAGTTCATTCATCTAAAAAATTAATTAATTCGGTTTTCGCTTCACCAATTGGGTTTTCTGAAATAATTAATTTAGCACTAAATCCATTCCAGTCCAAACCTGTTTGAGAAACTTATTGTAGATGGCACTGCAGAGCTGGGTGTCGTGGGTCACCTCCAGGTGTGACGTGTTTTCTTCCACTTTACCCAACCTCAGCGCGGCTATGTAATCGTTACAGGTGACCACAAAGGCGCTGTGAGGTGGACCCTGCAAGTGGACAGGAAACTGACCGTGTTCGGGCATGCGCCCGTTGAGAGCGGAAGGAAATTTTAAGGTTACCGTCTGCAAACAGACGTGTTCTTTTGTGTCCCACACTTTGACAACCTGTTGAAAACGTTCAAATAGATGTGTGTGTTTTCATTTAAAAAAAATATTTGATGTAAGAAAATATTTATACGCCTGAAGGCCATCTCGGCCTATCAGAAATATGTAAATAATTATACGCCTGTGTGCTATCTCAATCTATGAAAAACTTAGAGATAATTATACGCCTTTATATCATCTCGACCTATCGGAATTTTGTAACATATTATACGCCTGTATGCCAAGTCAATCATTGCGCCTGTATGTCATCTCAACTTACCACAAACTCGGTAAATAGAAAAAAAACAATACAAAAATATTAAATTCCTTCAAAAATTGCTTAGTGGTCATGAACGGAACTAATAAGTCATAAGACAGGCCTGAGCACTTCATTGAATACAATATGTTTCTGTACACTTTGCAGTCTACTCTCAGACGTGCTCTCATAGAGCATAGCTTAGATCACCCTATTTGGAAACACTATAGGTATAGAGTATAGAGGGAGCAATGAATATCTTGGAAGACGTGGAGAGAGAGTCTTTGCTTTCTAGGCTTGACTGATGAAACACAGGAATCAGATTGAAAGATGTCACAAGATTTTTTAAAAATAATTTGAAAACACATTTTTTGTTGTTTTTTTGTCTTTTAACTTTTTTTTTTTTTTTTTTTTTTAAAAAATAATATATTTTAAAAAAAAAAAAAAAAAAAAAAAAAAAAAAAAAAAAAAAAAAAAAAAAAAACTTACTGAAAGCTATCGTTATTTAAAAACTTGATTGATTTGTTTTATATATTAATTATAAAGTCAGAAAAAAGCAGAAAAACCTCTGGTTTTATCCTTAGAAAATGTAATTACCAAGTGTTTGGTTACGTTTGTAGTACTTGTAATAGATAAGCACGCACATACGCGATCTAGATGGTGAAAGTACTATCCAGCTTACCGCATCTTTTGAGTAGCTAAAGACTTGTCGGAATCCTTCGTGAATGGCTACACCTATGACGCTGGTGGCGTGTCCAACCAAAACGGCCACAGGTTTAGTGGTCACGTATGGGTTCCATAGGCGTACAATATGGTCTCCACTACCAGTGACCAGCAAGTTGAGGTTCTTGTTGTGATCAAAGCACTCGGCGCCCTGAAACAAAGTTGAGCATGTCTCATGCGCTGTTTAAAGAATTGAATTTTTGTTTAAAGCAAAGAATCCGAAATGTATTTTCATGAAACAATCCCTAAAAACTAAGCTGTTCGTATAAATCCTTAATAAGGATTTTAAATTATTAAAATTGTTGTTCATCATATTTGCTCAATCTTACCCTTGAAATACAGGACAAACTTATTTCTGGGGATCTGGGTAGGAGGGGTTGGGCTGAAATTCTAAAATGTGGGTTGCGACTCTGTGTGCCTAGTTTCATTTCGATTGGCTAGCGGGAGGGTGGGTCGATTAGCCTTCCAAGGGTTTTCCCTTGGCAAGCAAAAGCGAAATTAATATTAAAGGATTTTAAAATGCTTTATTTTACAGATATACATTTAAAAAAAAAAAAAAAGTTTTACTATCATTTAATTGTTCATGTTTGAATAACTGGACACAAATTAGCTGATTCGTTCGCATAGCTTCATCTTCTTCTTCCATAGTTTGAGGGCCCACGATAAACTTATTGATGATTCTGGCTTTATGCACATTTGAACATTTTACATAGAAACTGTGCTTAAAAGTTCGAATTTTATTCAGCTAAAAATACAAAAATACATTTCTGACAGCCATGAAAACAAACCTTCTCCAGTTTGAAGACGTAAGACTTCTTGACCCCAATGGTATCGCAGATGACGATGGAGTTTTTGGGTGACGCTGAGCTTGATATAATGGCCTCGTTGTCCGGCAGGTACCGCACCTGGCGTATGATCTCTGAGTGAATGTCCGTGAGGACAGTGTGCTTGACCCATTGACAGTGATGTGACAAGTCCTGGGGGATAAAATGGTATAACTTCATTCGTGATCGTACCACAGAAGTTGAAGAATCGTAAGAATGTTTGAAACAAGTTTCGGCTGATAATGAAATAGATTTCTGCTTGCTTATTATTAAAAAAGATTAATACGATTAGAGCAAATTTTTTTTAATTGCTTTTGATAACAAACAGATTGAATGGATCTATAAAATACTTCCAGCTACTTTAATGTGCTTTTGCACAGCCATAGGAGTTTACCTGCATAAAAATATGTTGCCCCCCTCCGTCGTTTTTGAAAGGGTTCTCAAAAAGCTGCGTAACAGGTTTCAGAAAATTGAGTAGATGTATAGCGCCGGTGTCCACCCCAAATATCAGCAAAGACTCACTGTTGGGTTGCTGTAGGTTGAAAAGATGGTATTTACAGGTCTTTAGCGCAAGATTCGTGTTTTACGAATATTTACTACGTTAGAAACAATCGAATGATCCGGAGTAGATACTATTAATGTAATATTATTGTAATCTTATGTTGAATTATGATACGAAGCACATTTATTCAGTAAACGTATTTATGAGTAAAAAACCCCACTAAATTCAGGAAACAAGAAACTAGTTTAGATGAAATGGCGACCAAGCTCCTCCAATTAGCATACCCCTGGTATTAGTTTTTTTGTGAGTAAACATTTCAATCTATTAAATATATTTACAAAGTCAAATTAACGGATTGCAATATAGCAGGGAAAAAAAAAAGAGTTCTAACTGAGAAAATTTTACACTTACCTTCGTATTATAATAGTAATCTAGGCAGTAAGGAACGTCAGCCATCGCTGTGGAGTTAGAGCCATGGATGTTTTGAGTTGAAAACAAGCTGAACGTTAAAGTTTGTAAAAAAATAAAATAAACTTTAATGTACAATAGGCACAATGATATCGTCAGCCGATTTTTGTGAAATTGATGAGAAGCAAATACAAAAATAAAAATAGGCAGTTATATAACAAAAAGTAAATTCTTTTGAAAGCCAATGAAAAGAAACGCTATGCAATGTTGTTAAAGGGCTAAAATTACATTGAAAAGTAATGTAAAAGTATCGACAACATAAAAAGTATTCCGAATTCCCATTCATGGAACTCATGGAAAAGAAAGAAAAATGGAAGATCAGGGAACACCAACATAAATATGTCTGCAGTTAGTGAGAGAGAGAGAGAGAGAGAGAGAGAGAGAGAGAGAGAGAGAGAGATATAGAGAGAGAGAGTCGGAAAGGGAGGAGAGAGAGAGAGAGAGATAGAGAGAGAGAGAGAGAGAGAGGACAGAGGAGAGAAAAAGAAAGAAAAAAGGAAGAGCAGAGAACACAAACATAAATATGTCTGTGGAGAGAGAGAGAGAGAGAGAGAGAGAGAGAGAGAGAGAGAGAGAGAGATATAGAGAGAGAGAGTCGGAAAGGGAGGAGAGAGAGAGAGAGAGAGATACAGAGAGAAAGAGAGAGAGACGGCAGAGGTGAGATGGAATTAACAGAAATCCCCCTAACAGGGATAAGTGAAGATCGCAGTATTGTGCTTGTAGCAATCTAGAAATACAAATAAGAAGAAACTGAGAATCATGAAATGAATGAGGTACGCAACATAGGTTATGATTACGCACAAAGTAAATGGTACTCACCAAGTAAATGGTACTCACCAAATAAATGGTACTCACCAAATATATGGTACTCGCCGAATAAATGATACTCACAAAATTACTGGTACTTCCCAAATTAATGATACTTACCAAATATATGGAACTCACCAAATAAATGGTACTCCCGAATAGATGCTACTCGCCAAATAAATGCTATTCACTAAATAAATTGGTATTGACCAAATAAATGGTACTCACAAAATAAGTTGGTACTCATCAAAAAATGGTACTTCCGAATATATGGCACTCACAAAATAATGGTACTCACAACTGACAACATAAATGGGACTCGCCAAATTACCGGTACTTCCCAAATAAATGGTACTCACCAAATAAATGGTATTCCTCGAAATACTGAGAAGAAGACACGTCGAAAAAACGAATGTCACGACTGGTCGAGGCGATGGCAATCTTCTGACAATTCTGCATGTAGACGGCGTCCGTGACCCACATTTTGAAACGCCTTTTGTTCTGATCGTCTTCCTGGTCAGACACCGTGTAGTGTTTCTCCATGGCCATATTGGGTTGCCACACACTCATTGCACCCTCCTGTAGAAAAAAAAAAATGAAATGTTAGGCTGGCATACACGCATCGCCCCCTTCTATTGACACACCGTGATGTCATAGGCGGAGAAAAAAATTATAATTCAAAATATTTTATAATTTTTTTTAATTAAATGATTTATATTTACTCCGCTTCTGTTCGTGTCTTTACTCCTGGATGGGTGGTAAAATACTACCGTCAACCTATCGAGCTGAAATTCAGCACATAGACTCGATGCCATTGACAAAACATTGTCTCGAATGTTCACCCCCACCCCCAAAAGTCGGTTATTTCTGTATTTAAAAGGAAATATTAAGGAAATATGATCACACTTATTTCACGAAATAAAAATACAGAATCCTGAGCTAAATGAGATTTTAACGAAAAAAATATCGCAATTTCGTTTAGTGTGTAATTTTTTTTAAATAAATATATATTTTTTTTTAAATAGTTGGTGAAATAAATCGGCGGTTTAAAAATACATGTCAAGGATTTAAACGAAAAACTTAGTTTGATGGGGTTGTTTAATTACGAGCAATACACCAACCGGTAATGGTAAATACGGACAATACCAGTACTTAGCGATATAAAACTGCTGGTTTAAGTCATTCCGATGGTATTTTAATATATAAATCTCTGTTGTCTAGGGAAAAGGAAATGTTCTGTCTCGTAAGACTTCCACTCACCCTGCTGATTGTCACATATCTCACAGGGGCATGCACAGCTACAATTTTAGTGGTCTGCTCTTGCTGTAATAATAGAGACATTTACCCAGTTATGAATGACAAGGTTTGTTTAAAACGGTAAAAAAAACTACAATATGATGAATATGGTCAAAACAAGTGAATCTTTTCCAATAAACATTTGCACGTCCGAGATGTTTGCTAAAGTTATCATTATATTTCAACAATAAGAGAGCAAATAATTACATGCTATTTAATTTTTATTTTCCAACTGAATATTTGACTAATAAAAATATGCAGATCCAAAATAGAACGCAGAGGCTAGTAGTTGTCCTTAGAATATTTTATCACACAACAAACCTTCTAAGAATGGACAACTCGTTTTCTGTTAAATCTCACCCTGTTATGTACTATATGACGTATCTTGGGCTCCAGCATAAACGGGATCTCAGTTTTTGTGCGTAGGTAGTCATTTTCTCTGAAGGTCAGCAGCAAGTAGGAGCAGAATTCATTCCAGTCGACGTAACCATCACTGGAGGTGTCCAGCTGGTATATCAAGAATAAAGCTTGGTCAAGAACAAAGTGTGCATTTATACTCTACCTCGACCTTCCAGATTCAGAGATATAATTGTTGGTTTGATTCGTGATATTTAATACACTGTATGCAATTAGAAATTAACGTTTTTTTCTTTCAAAAATTAAAAATCATTTTTTTTCCCGATCACCTCACAAAAAAAGTATTAGCATATTTATTAGTTGAATGCAAGCCTAAAGTATTATTTCACGGTTTTTTTTTGTTTTTGTTTTTTTGTTTTTTTTTTGTAGTTTGTATCGCTATATATTTGTAGAGCCACTGACACAAATCACTTTTTAATAATTTTATTTTGATCACTAAAAGACAAATTAAAAAAACAAAGAAATACATTTTAACGTATCCTAGAGAGGATAAAAAGTATTAGCTTTTTTATTAGTTGAATGCAAGTCTAATGTATTATTTCACGGTTTTTTTTTGTTTTTGTTTTTTTGTTTTTTTTTTGTAGTTTGTATCGCTATATATTTGTAGAGCCACTGACACAAATCACTTTTTAATAATTTTATTTTGATCACTAAAAGTCAAATTAAAAAAACAAAGAGTTGCATTTTAACGTATCCTAGAGAGGATACTGTAGATGGGTTGATCGTATTAACCAACAGCTTTCTCTTGATGTGTACAGATTGTTTTAAATTGTATTATCCAAGTAATGTACGCATCCAGAACTAAAGTTTCGTTTGTGTACACAAACAAACACACAAAAAAAAAAAAACAACAAACAACAAAAACAAAAAAAACAACCAAAAGCTCACTTTCATAAACAGTTTCTCCAAGTAGTCATCGTACTCGTCCGTGCCGAGAGTTCTGAAGATTGTGTCCTTGAACTCCTCAAGGTTCATGCACCCGGGCGTCCTCTTCAGAACTTTTGGCGGGAAGTAGCCCGACCCCTCTTGTAGGAGAATGTCTTTTGGTTTGTGGTGTGTGAACGCATCCATCAGCTGTTCCAAGTGGTGCAGTTTCATGTGTTCCTCAAGGCGGGCATTTTGGGCCACCCGATCAAACCTTCAAAATAAATCGAGTTCAGTGTCATGAGACAACAAGACCAAAACTATACAGAACATATATATTTCTTTAGATCGCGTGTATTATATGTAGTTTCCATTGTAGTTTTTAAACCATGTCGTTTAGATATTTATTATTGTTTATTTTCAATACATACACGTGTTTACAATGTTTGTATTAGTTTAAAAAATGCTACTTTAAAAACAAAACAAAAAAATATTAAAAATGAAAAAAAAGAGGCTGTGACGCCTATATAATTAATCTCTTTGACAAGACGTGTGAAAAATTCAGCGCAGGGTGACGTTGCTAATGTATGCTCTGCACAAGCCATAAATCTCGCTGGCCACACAAGGACGTGCCAATAAATTTCAACATGCTTGTAAATAGGCGTTCTCAAAATGAGTAAGGGGAGTCGTTATATCAAATAACCAGGTCAATAGATTCAATTTATGTATAATAAAAGTTGTACACATAAAACGCTGGTAGACCAATAAATGGGCGCTTTTAATTTCACAAATGTACAAATTATAATTAATAAAGTCAGTTCGAAACATTTTCTTTTTCAATTTCAAATGGCCCTACATTTAATAAAAGCTTGCCCCAATCCATTTTCATGGTGTGAGGCACTATTTACTTGTTAGTTAAAATGACTTTTCAAGGCATTTTAAAAATAGATTTCTTTGGACAAGAGAGCCGCTGAAATACACCCCACTTTTAAGTCAACAGCCACTGGGACAAAAGCATTTCCCACAGCGGCGAAATGCTGACATGTGTCAGAGGAAAACATATCGACACCTGACCTAAGTACCGCCTGCTGCAGAAGACAGGACAGTTGCTCTCACATAGATCGGAAGTTAGGAATTTGGCCTGGGTTCGTTTCCAGACACGTGGAAACCGTATCAAAGTTAAAATGACCTCTAGTGACCTCTAGGGTGGGGTGTCTATTAACTAGTGATCGACCCGAATGTGATTTTCCGAAAGTTAAAATTGAATTTAGGCCAAAACTGAAGCCGAAAACAAAACTAAACGAGACTGTTGGATTTAGATGTCACGAAACTCATTCGCGTATACGTTACGCGCATGTCGAAAAATGACGAGGAACAGTATTCTTGTGTATATGCTTTTTTAAAAAAATGAGATTTTTAAAATAGTAAGGTGTGTAAAAATTTAGACTTGTGTTGGGGGGGGGGGGGGGAAAAAAAAATTTTCCAAAAATAGAGACATTTTTGCGCTCTTTCCTTTTATAATATAATTACGCTACATATACATATTTGATATCGATCGAAAAGTAATCCCATCTATTGTTTATTGGTATGGCCCGCTAAAATCTCCAGATGCAATCCTTGACAGGAACGCTTTATTTCGCCAATCCATACATTTTGCTTAAAACTCGCCTTCTTACCGGTCGACATTTAAATTTTCCGTTTATACGCGATTTTCATTGATCGGCTATTGTTAGATGTGACGCGTTTTGAGCTACGTTCAGCATGACAACACAGTAGGCCGGCTAGATGATTGTCATACGAGAAAAGTCATACATGCACACGTGTGAGTAGGGTTATCATTTAAATTAAAAGTAAATTTGTTGCATAATTTTACAAAATTGAAATAAATGATTATAGTGTTCAATAGTATTAAAGGTTTCATTAATCCCCTTCTTTAAATGTGCGTCCACACACGTCACACATTTTGTGGGATATTTTAACACCCTTTTTTTTCGTCAATGGCAACGTGTATCATATCAAGTTTCCGGTGTCGTTGTGAGAAAGTAAAATGATGCCAAGCACGCCAAAATGTTTACACGATTTTAAGTATTTCAAGTGTCCATATATGCACAGTCGTGAACAGGTGGGGAACCATGTCAATGCATGTAACTGAATTATACCAGGGTCGTTATTATTTTATGTTAAATCATCAACGCGGTCATGACGTAATGCTGGGACAAGTGGCCCGTCAAAACATTGCAGAAACCCAGTTTTACTGAGCCTAGCTGGTGGCTCATATCAATTCAGGTACGAGTATCCCACTATTGCATTATACAAAGCCAGTTCTTCTGAGCCTAGCTGGTGGCTCATTTGAATTGAATGACGGCTACAGAAGCATGTAGAGAATATGAACAACTTGTTGTAACCCACTTTATTGACTTTATTGAAAATCGAACACCAGTGATAAATAATAATGCAGGCTTGTCGTGGATAAAATATTTACATAGGACAACAAACTCCACTCTGAGGCTGGGTGAGGCGCACTAGAAATCAATGATTCAACAACTCTTATCGAGCTTATGTACTCTTTTAAATTTGAGCCTAAATTTTTCGAAATTAGGCATTTGTGTAAAAAATCATTTTGTGTAAAGATGCAAATTGCGAGAACAAATTAAATTCATAGTATACAAACGTTCGATACGTGCAAAAGAAAGACTTATTTAAAAGCGAAATATCAGCTGTATGTTAATTCTTCACTGCTAGTCAACAAAATCATGTGTTGTGTAAACCAAATGATGTAATCATACACTGCTAGTCCACAAAATCATGTGTTGTATACACCTATTGATGTAATGATTTACACAATAAACATAATATTCAGTCGCAACAATTACTAATGAACGCTCATACTCGACACTAGTCCATAAAACCATGTTTTGTGTACACCAAATGATGTAATCATACGCTGCTAGTCCACAAAATCATGTGGTGTATACACCTATTGATGTAATCATTTAGATAATTACATAATATTCAGTCGCAACAAGTACTAATGAACGCTCATACTCGACACTAGTCCACAAAATCATGTTTTGAATAAGTCAAATGATGTACTCGTACACTGCTAGTCCACAAAATCATATGTTGTGTACACCAAATGATGTAATCATACACTGCTAGTCCACAAAATAGTGTGTTGTTTACACCTATTGATGTAATCATATACAGCTAGTCCACAAAATCATGCGTTGTGTACACCAAATGGTGTAACTTTACAAGAAAACGGGTTTTATAATACAGGCATGGTCATAAGTGTAAAAATAGGGTGGACTTAGTTCAAGTTAAAGCGGTATCAAATGTAATACACAGGGTAGAGGGGGATCCTGAGGGTTCACACGACAAAACAACGGGTCATGTCGACTAAGAAGACTTCATCAGCTAAACATAGAGAATAAAGAAACAAACAAACAGAAAGGAACTTAACTGGAAATAGTTTTAGGAAACCGGGAAATTGTATTGATATGCCGAAGCGTCTGAAGAAATTTTTAAAAAAAATGGATCAGGGATTAACGGACAACGTAAAATAAACACACCAAAAACAAACATATATACACAATAAACTACGAGTGAAATCAAAGGTTTGTATAATACGATGAGAAACTGTGTTTGTAAGGTTAGTAACGATATAGTATAATCATTCGTCCACATTCTGGGTATTTCAGCATGGTGTAACAAGTAAGGAGTCAAGAATTTCCCATTAAAGGGTAACTTGTTACGAAAAAACATTATGTTTCTGTTAGAAAAAGATGATTCCCACCGCCTGGGGGTCCTTACTACCCCCCCCCTCCCTCGTTTTCACTCGATATGAAATAAATAAATTACAAAACTGGCAGCATGGCTGGTCATGTGTTTCCATGCAGAGATATAAATATTTACCAATCCGAGGACATCCATATGAGCGTTCATCACTTCGCCTAAATATTGACAGAAACACGACAATTCATACAATTTACCTTGGCATTCAGTATGACTATTTCCTAATGATTAAAAGGATAGGTCTCTTCAATAAAATATCAACTTTTAATAAACTATTATTGATTTTAATCAAGGGAAAACTATGGCGTCCATTTAAAAAGTCATAGTTAATGGACGGCATTTATTGTCAATTTTAAAAAAAATTAATAATAATAAAAACAATAGACTATATATTAAGATAAACCTGGTTCACATTTACCTAATGTGATCGTCTACTTCTAAGCCGTTTTCGTGAGCGTCTTCTTCTTCTTCTTCGATGATAATGATCTCCTCCGATAAAATACTTTGCACATCAACTGGGACAACAGAGTTTGTAATTGATGAAGGCTTCGATGCGGTTGACATTTTTACAACCTCTATCTCCCTTCTAGTTCAATGGTATCTCACTTCTATCTCACTTCTATCTCACATGTGTTCGGTCACCAATTGATTACCACGGCTACTCCCTGACTTGATTGAGATCTCATGGCCGTTTGGACGCAATTTGAATCTGCATTCGCTTACACGCCCAAATGTACTTAACACTGAACTAAAGAGAAAAAAAAACAACTGCATACTTTAAGACGAATCTAATATCATTCGGAAACCGTCCTTGGTCTCGTGTGGGTGAAAGTGAGTTATCTCTCCTACACATCTATCAGACGGGAAGCTCCCACGATTTATGTAAATAACGTATGGAGATATTAAGTCGCGTATTGACACAAGAGTTCACCATTAAATGGTAATTTCCGATAGTTTGGCGTCTCTTACAGTGCTGACTCCGCGACCCATGTCAGAATGTCGGCTATTACTTTCTCTCCTTTTATCATAACCCCCGCCCCCCCCCCCACACACACACTTTATCACGTAACGATCAGAGTCTTGTTTGGGGGGGGGGGGGGGGGCCTCGAATATATTGACACTGATTGAATGAGTTTTTTTGCTGGTCTCAGTAGGAAAAATTTGCTAAACGTCATGGGTTGCTAAGAGTTGGACTAATTGAAAGGTTTTCTACACGTCCAGGAGAAGTGCTTGATAAGGGGAGTGCAGTGGGCAGCATTGATTTACGACTAATAGTATTGGTAACCGCTGGATGCAACGCCAACCCAGGCTTATCAAATTTTAAAAGTTGTGTTTAAGATGAAAAAAAAAGACGATCCTTGACGTTGTAAAATTTCTACAGGTGCTTAAACACTCGGCTTATGGTAGCAGTGGAAAGAAATTATGAGTATATTGTCATACACGGAAGGATTTACAAACTAGTCTGACACAAATATTTTTATGATTATTTTAAAACGTTTTTTAAACGGATAAGATGAATATTTACTGAAGGATTTATACCGGGGCTGACTAAAAAAAAAATTAAGTTGTGTTGTGAGTTTTTTAAAAAAAGACATGTGTTTATTAAAAAGCGTAATCGTTTCCCCCCCCCCAGTAGATTTCGTTTTACGGATCAACACAAATATTTTTATGATTATTTTAAAACGTTTTTTAAACGGATAAGATGAATATTTAATGAAGGATTTATACCGGGGCTGACTAAAAAAAAAATTAAGTTGTGTTGTGGGTTTTTTAAAAAAAGACATGTGTTTATTAAAAAGCGTAATCGTTTCCCCCCCCCCCCCAGTAGATTTCGTTTTACGGATCAAAACTAAGATCCTAGCATGGAAAGACACTTTTTCGGCTTTGTCCAAACTCAGATTGATCAACCAAAGAAGGCGACGAATCAATGAGGACTACTTTTGGACCACGAAACAAAACGCCATCAAAGCTATTTGTAAGCCTTAAACGTCAAATTCCTCTAGTTCCACTTTTTTACTTATAAGTTTCCCATTGATAAAAAACATATAAACATTCTTAATGAAAAAAAAAAGTTATATTTCGTTAAGGCAAATGAAAAGTTAATTTTATTACAATTCGAAAATATTTTGTAAGTCTTCCAAACAATTATTTTTTTTAAATTCTCGGTATTGACTTAGTTTAAGAAAATGATCCCAGTCTTGCTATAAATGAATAGATAGCAGCATCGTCATTTGAAAACCACACAATCATTTTTTTTCAACACACAATTTCCACTGAATAAAACGCAACACAGACCTAATCTCTAGCTTGCTAATGGAAACACAACACTGACTTGTTCCCACGACTGTTTACAAACCCAGGCATCGACCAGTCGAACCCGACGGCTCTGCTAATTCAGTCTACCTACTCGTATGCAGTGCAATGCTTCTATTGAGACCTGACCAAAATTGAAACCTCTCTCGCTATATCGATAATTTTTCTCCTGTTCCATGCAGCTACATATGAACTACACATAAATACGGTGAGAATGGGCCATAGAGTAAGATTAGCTATGGCCAACGAGTCTACGATTATTCTCATCTTCTCGTCTTTTCTTAACATGTTGTGTGTAATTTCGAAAGAGCTCACTTTTTAGCCCACAAAGCATGGTTAGCCTCTGTTATGTTAACAGTCGTCCAGGATTTATGCTATAGTCCATGTTACAAGACATGTAGCGTATATCAAAGGAAGTCCCATAACATAGAGAGGCCATTTTTCAATCGAAAGAAAATATGTGTATTTCTGTTGTTGCTATTAAAACTTTGTTTATATCATTCTCATTTCTTGAAAACATTTTCCCCCTTTCTTCTCCCTTCTCTCTATATGCCCCCACACTCTCTCACTCTCTCTCTCTCTCTCTCTCTCTCTCTCTCTCTCTCTATCACTCTCTTTTTCTCTCTTTACATTTATCTCTCTCCCTTCTCCTCCCTCTTTCTCCCTCTTTGTCCCTCTTTCATTATATTTATATATAGATCTCTCTACATCTCCCCTTTTATATAAAATATTATCTCTGTAACAAAGCCTTTTTTTAAACATAAACCAACGATAAGCCATTAACTCCATGTGCTCAAGGACCAACCATTTACCATAGTAAACAAAATAAACAGCCTAATACCCCAAGACTCGGTCGAGTCTCGCCCATTCAACAGTTCATAAAACTATAATTTCATTAAAAGAGTCTCTATAGATTTACGTTGGATTCTTCTAACTTCACGGACAGCAATTTCTCTGTTACTCCAAGTCCCTTCACGCCCATTGTGGCAGTTCACCGCAAGTACGTAGAGCCATTACAAAACAGCCTTAACTCTCTCCCCTCCCCCCTCCCCACTCCCACCCGACACATATCGATTTACGATCTCAACATAAAAGAGATAGCTTACTTTCGCTATCTACTGACTCCATTTGGCGTACCGTCGCCCCCTTTCAAACACAACCCTTGAGGTGTGAGACGGCTTCTTCGTACTCTATCGGTTATTGATGTTACCCCATGTCTCGCCCCCTTTCAGAAAGCAAGTCTTTTGAACTAGTGTCCGTGAGGGCTTTTTTTTTTTTTAGTACCAACTGAACCACCCCCTAATTGTAAACAACAAATAAGTATAACGGTTATTGATGTTACCCCATGTCTCGCCCCCTTTCAGAAAGCAAGTCTTTTGAACTAGTGTCCGTGAGGGCTTTTTTTTTTTTAGTACCAACTGAACCACCCCCTAATTGTAAACAACAAATAAGTATATTTTAGGCCAGTCACGCAAGGCCGTTGTCTAGTATAAGACAGGCGTGTTGGCTAAATCGAACCTGTCTCTCTTCACCCAGTTATCGATCATATTAATAGAGTTAAAGCCAAGGATTTTTATTTTGTAGAGTGACTAACTTCAATGGGTGGTAACTCTTATCGTTTTTCCCCCCTTGTCCGATAAACATTTCGAAACTGAGTTGGCGTGAACTAAGTATCCAAAGCAGTGTGACGAATGTTAAAAAATAAGTTTAAAAAAAAACATATCGCTCAAGGGATTAGATTTATTTATATATGTAAAAAACTAAAGTTTGGTTGTCTTTAAACTTAAGATAATATTGTCGTGCGTACAGAACTTTTGTGTCTTGTCAATTTTAATGGATAACCATTTAAACGGTATGAGTATGAGTGATCTCATTCTTCATGTTATTACATAGTTCTGTAGGGGGAGTTTGTGGGTTGATATACATCTTTTGAAAAGTGTTGTTATAGATTTTCTTTCATATCTTTAAAATAAGATGGCTAATTTTTATTTTAAAAAAAAAAATTTCTTTGTGTATTTATTTTATTAAATCCTAAACTAAAATATTAAGTCGGTGATTTTTTTCTCTTGATTTCTTAAACAGACAAAGAACCCTCCGTTTACCTTCAGCCATGATTACGTAAACAGACAAAGAACCCTCCGTTTACCTTCAGCCATACCCATTCATTTAATTGTCCGATTACATTAGATAAGTTGATTTTTAGTTTGATGAAAGGCAGCGAGTTGTCCGGTCTAAGATTATTCTGCTGAAAACTGTTTGTTAGATACATGAGGAGATATGTCAGTTATTTGGCTTAACACCATTAGTATTTTTTTAAAAACATGAACAGATATTTTAGTTATTTAGCTCATCATCGTTACCTTTTGTGTAAATACACGAAAATGACGTTTTATTTAATGAAGGAAATCAGGGTCATCATATTTCCTTCATCTTCCGGTTGAAAAACAGGAAAGAAAATGAGTTTTTCGGGGAGAGTTAGGGGTTTGGTCTGAAAACTTGATGGAATGTGTTGTCATTGGCAACTAAACGACGTCCCAAGCTTCAGCTCGATAGCTTGACGGGATGTGGGTCAGTTGGCCGTCCGACGATTTTGCTATCCACGAACAGAAGGGAAGTTCATAAAAAGGATTACAAAATATCATCCAATCAGGGCTTAAGAATTAGTGTTTAAACAACAGGCAGGGTTTGGTTTTCAACAAGTGTTTCCACTCCGGACGTCTCCAAGCTAGACGTGCAAGTGAACAAGAAGAATAGTTTTTTTTTTAGTTGTTTTTTTTAATACCAGCGATCAGACTCAAATTGATTTTAACAACTGTCTACGAGTGATGGCAACATTCAATACTGAATGTATTGAATAAACAACAGGAACGATCACGGGTTAATATTTTATCTCAACATCGTTACACCCGTAGAGAAACGAATCAATATTGTGGAGGTGTTTCTTTACTACTGGGCTCAGCGAAACATGTGCTTGGATAGATAGCCACAATGACTAGAGAAACAGGAAGCATTTCATTTATATTTTTTTTTTATTTCCCGACTACAATCTTTCCAGTGACTAAACACAGTTACAGGCGCTAAGTGAATCATGTGCATTATTGAGGTAACATAGTTGTGTAAAGAATATCGCAGAGATAGTCTAGATAAGTATAGGTCAAATTATTAAACAAAATGATTTGAATAATCTTAAAAGGAAAATATTCGAATTAAAAGTAGCTATAGGCAGAGGGCAGAGTAAGGGAAGTGGGTAGAGTTATGGAAGATGGAAGAGTAATGGGAGGGGCAGAGTAAGGGCAGTGAGAGGAGTAATGGAAGAGGCAGAGTAATGGGAGGGGACATAGTAGGGGAAGGGGCAGAGAAAGGACTGATGGCAGATTAATGGGAGGGGGCAGAGTAAGGGAAAGGGGCAGAGTAATGGGAGTGGGCAGAGTAAAGGGAGGGGCAGAGTATACGGGGCTCAGAGTAAGGAGCAGGGCAGAGTAAGTGCAGGGGCAAAGTAATGGGAGTGGGCAGAGTAAAGTGAGGGGCAGAGTAAAGGGAGTGGGCAGAATAAAAGGAGGGGCAGAGTAAAGGAAGGTGCAGAGTAAAGGGAGGGGCAGAGTAAAGGGGAGGGACAGAGAAAGAAGAAGGGCAGAGTAAGGAGAGGGGCAGTGTAAGGGAGGGGTAGCTTGCTTTAGGTCGGGGAATTTAAATTGTTTATAATGTGTCATGATTCTAGTTATTTTCATAAAACTATTTGAAGCATCTTGAGAAAATATAAAGATAACGAACGTTAATGTAACAGTGCACAAGGTAATTTTACATGCAAAGTCGCAGTTTGTTACCATTCGACGCTTTCGTTAGACTCAAATAAATAACCCTTAAAAACAAAGTTGTGAGTAAAAAACCTTCCTACGTAATTTTATTTGCGTTTATGTAATTATCGTTTATTAAAATGCGTTTATGTAAATGGGCAACTTCTGGCGAAAACATATTTCATATTTCTTCTATTTTCCCCTTAAGAAATACATTTTGTTTTTACTGTTAAGCCACATATGTCAACAATACAAAGCACATAGCAACAGCTACACAATTAATCTCCACACCAAAGCACGCAACCATTGTACAAATCAAAATTCACCCTTGATAAATAGGAAAAATTGACTTTTGGGGCTGGGGGGGGGTGGTTGAAAATTTGAAAGAATGAGTTGTAATCGGAAGCTAGTGTATGTGCCACGTTTCAGCTCGATAGGATGACGGGAAGAGAGTCATTTCCGAATTTGTTGCCACCAACACATGAACAAAAGCGAAGTTAATCTGAAGGATGTATACATAGTTTTAAACAAAAATTATTTCGGGATGTATAAAATCAAATACAACTTAATCCCACGGAGAAATTAAATGATGTCTATTGGTGTGAGGATATTAAACATGTAGTAAGCACGCACAGGATCGCGGCCAGCAATGCTACCGAGCTCGACGCCATCCTATAAACGGCTTCAAAAAAGCAATTTTTTAACACAGTTCAACACAAACCGTTCAAAAGTCCCTCTCAACTCAACAAGTAGAACATTACAGGGCTGCGCGCTACCCAACTTTAACCTCAACGCAGCACCGTGACGTTGTGGAACTGTTCGCGACATGAGGGGAGTAACCAGCTTTAAGGTTGAGATTGGGCACACACAGTTGTCGAACCTGCACACATGTAATAGTTTGTTGACGTGAAATGGTTGATTGTTTTTTTTTTGTTTTTGTTTTTTATTTGTTGTTGTTAAGCTAGCTGGTGAAACGACACTTACACTGAGCCCACGTGAAGTCTCACAGCTATTAATAGCATTTTTCCCATGAACTAGTTCACATTTTTGTGTGGAGCTAAACAATTTTAGGTAGGGGTGGACGCTGTTGTTTTTGTTTTTTTTTCACACCACTTTTCCAGCTCATCTAATATGGAAAAACCCAATGCACTTCCACCACTTACTGTGCCCCCCCCCCTTTTTCAGCAAATCCTCCATTTGGAGATCCCCTTCCCCTAGCCTGTATGGATGGTGTCCCTTATCTAAAGAACATAAGGACATAAATTGAACAAATTAAATGTGAATCGAAACAGGACAATGAGAACGGCTGACGCATCTTTTCGTACCTTAAACTCTAAAATACAAACCTCTGTTTGCAGTGAGACTGATTGGGTAATAGAGACAGGAATGTTCACTGAATGATAATGTCGAAATGTGCATGCCGTTTGCATCCAATTTACACCATTATTGAATATCCCATGATAAATTAATTCATCGCGAACCATCCCTGACAACAGAAAATGTAAATATTTACCAAAGTGACGGCAATAATTTTGATTCCTTGCTTTTTTTGTGTGTGTATATAGAAATAAATAACTGAATCATAAATAAATCATTCATGTTTGATAAAGTGTAATAAAACACGTCACCCCAGTCCTTCGTTTATCTTTTTTGGAGCGGTGTAATATTATCAAAACTATTAATCATTTCCTTAAATGTTTGGTGTTCTCACCTTCTTCTCTCTAGAACACGATCAACAACACAATTTTTGTGCAGTGATTCTGACATAATTAAAATGGGAATATGATTAATAAGTGTGTTTCTTGTTTGATACATGTCTTGTCTAGCAGCATCTAAACAATGGTTTAGACTAGTCGAGGATAACTGGAGGGGCGCATCTATAAATGTAAAACACAATGGTTTAGAAGAGTAGAGAGTAACTGAAGGGGCGCATCTTTTAATAATTGAAAGTATCTGATATAATGTGCCGCTACTAATCGTAGCCATCTTTAACGATTCTTTAAGAACAACCTGAAGGACGAATACGTTGCAAGGTGTGTTCATGTTCTCTTTAAATCGGGTATAAGAAAATCGAGAACACAATGTTCTGTATTTTACCTATAGATGAGTAAATTTGTTTAATTGATTGTGAGGGCCTAGCTACTTGTCGGGTTGTCGTAATAATGTTTTATAGATATTAATCTGAAATACATTTTTACAAAACTGATAATTTATTCTGATTTGTCTTTTTTTTTTAAAAAGGAGTTTATATGACGCATTTCAGAGCTTAATATACAAACGTCTTTCGCAGATTTGACAAATAAAGATAAAATATAAAATAACTTTAAAATTGAATAGCTTGTTCTATTATCTTATGTCTACTCACTCCATCCAGTCCAGAAAGTCGTCATCAAGCAAAGGTTTGAGATAAATCTTATTTTCCGAGCGATAGTTAAGCTTGTTTGACCCACGCTGGTCAGCCATAGAAGCTAGTGATTGGTTGGTTCCACCAGGGGCCCTCTTCTGCAATAGGCGTTTGGCGTTTGATGGAGAGAACCTTGCGGATTGTTGGTGGGAGCTAACGCTCTGTTTCATTTTTGAATTCTCACGCACTGACGCGCTTGGTGCTGTTGACGATGAAAACGATGTTGATGAAGACGTTGAAGGAGCTCCAGCCAATATCTTGCCAACATCCTCCGTAGGCAGACTCTGCTTGTCATCATTTCCGCTGGTCCCTGTATTATTGCGCAGCGATTTTTCCAAGCCGTGACACGTTTGTTTTGAAACTGCGATGCCTTGAGAACTATTTTCCGGCCCATACAGCGACGTAACTTGGGTCTGGCTTGATGCAGTCTGTGGGTATTCAGGCATGGTACCTCTTGTTACATCGTGGATTTTTTTACAAGCAGTTTCTATATGTGTTGTACTTTCATCTTGTTCTGGCGCGTTTTCTTCTACTATTTTAGGCAACGTTTTCATTCTCTGGTTCCCGCAGATTTCACGGAAAGGATAAAACAACTTAAAATGTTTTTAAAAAAAATATTGGATGGATTTAAACACGTGCAATGCTTTCTGTTAAAATTATTGACAGCACCGTAAGGCAAAAAAAAGTGTTTCACACATAAGCATGTGTTTCTTCTCATTAATAATGAATTGAAATTTCTTTTTTTTTTACACATTTCACACATAAAAACCACAGCAGGATTGCTTCAGGAAATCATATTTTTTTTAGATTTATCAACACTGAATATGATAAATTGTCAAAATGTAAGCTGTAGACTCTCACTCACAAACATGGATCTGTAAAGCCAACAACGCCCACTACGGCACCTACAGCTCGTTTATAGCCTCGACTTGTTTACCCGTAACAAACAATCAGACGGAAAGGGCAGACAACATAATCCAGGGGAGGTAAGTAACGGCGGGTTGTGAGAAATTTAAAGACTAGATTTATTGCTCCTCCGTCGAAGGTTCTTTTATTCGACTGGCAAATATCAGCTTGCGGTTGATCGTCTCGCGACACGACATTGGGGGGGGGGGAGGGGGGGGGGTCGTAACATGTCAGGCATACACCCATTGTGGGATCTTTCAGTACCTGGTCATGTTGAGGGTATGCTAGCACTATCATCTTATAGAATGGTGTGCTTAAACAAGTCCCCCATATATGTTTAGTATAAAATCTTACGTGTCACTGTGTATGTGTTGCACTATTTATTAGCATTAATTTTATTTTGTAAGTCAAAATTAATGTCAATTATAGACTGAGTAGCACTAAAAGTAACCAAAGACTGATTAGAAAGGTGAATCTCATTTAGCGCATTCATGTATTTCCTAAAATCAGTGTTCCTTGATCTTCCCATTGAAAAAACAGTAGAAAAAGATGTTGGGGGTTTGACGTTGGGGAGTGGGGATAAACAAATATTTGAGAGGATATGTTGTTATCCGAAACAAGTCTATTTGCCAAGTTTCAGCTCGATAGGTTAACGGGAAGTGGATCAATTGGCCTTCCGAACATTTTGCCATTAACAAACAAGAGCGAAGTTGCTATCAAGGATTAAATAACGTGTGCAAAAATATATTTACAATGTGTTACTTTCAAACGTATCTATTAATTTATCCATGAGATGCTCATGTATGCACATATATTGTGTAAACTCCTGTGTATTTCATATTCATATGTCTTATTCCTTTCACTGCTCTTGTGATGAGTTTTTTTGGTTGTGATTTTTCTCATCGGCTTATGTCTCGTTGGTGGAAGTAAATATTATTATTAAATTTCTAAAGGTCTCGTCGAGGGCGAAAGAAAAACTTCTTCGTTTTTATAATCATCTTCCGATTGGGAAGTGCTTCCAGACATTTGGGGTTGCCTTGTATTACACGATATTACATGGTATTACACGGCGTTACATTGTATTACACGATATTACATTGTTTTACACGGCATTACATTGTATTACACGATATTACATTGTATTACACGGCGTTACATTGTATTACACGATATTACATTGTATTACACGGCGTTACATTGTAGTACACGATATTACATTGTATTACACGGCGTTACATTGTAGTACACGATATTACATTGTATTCATATTATTTAAAAAGTTTTTAGTTCTTCTGCCTAGCCCGTGGGTTATTCTGGTCGTAATAAACTGCTCATACAAACTAAGACTTTTGTAAAATTCATAAATAAAATAAACGTAATATCGAGCAATGGAAGGTTGAGGCTGATAGTTTGACAAAAACATGCATACCAGTAAACCAATTTATAAGAATCCCATTTAGAGCTACCCCCCCCCCCTTTTCCTTCAATGCTCAATGCTCAAACCTGCATATTTGTGTCAAGGCCACTAACTATATTAATATGCTAATGAACTACACACTTTTAAGCTGCAGATTTATTTCACCAACAATTTTAGAAAACGAAAAGAAAGTTTTTTCCACCCATTCAGCCACAAACAAAAGCGAATTTAATATGATGGATTTATTGGAAAAAAAAACTTATGATTCATCCCAAGGAAATCAAGGAGACACAACCTAGTAATTATCGATCATGCATTTCCTCTCTGGGTTTCCTGCTTCAATTTTTCTCAGATTAACTAACTCTTGAAATGGTCTAGCAAATTCCAAGATACCGACTATCAACAACATGCGATTCGATGACGTTTGCTGTGCTGACATCTGATGAGATGACATTTGCTGAGATTATATTTTCTTGGACATTAGTTGTGATGACACTTGCTGCGATGACATGTCATGTGATTAGATTAGCTGTGATTACCTTTCCTGTGATGACATCTGCAGCAACCTTGATTTGGTTTTATTTCGTTTTGCTCCACCTTTCTTAATTATAAGTATGAAAGGAATTTATTTAAGTTTTAGCGTTTTTTTCATCTTGTTTCACACTTTTCCTTATATTTCAATATAGCCTTTGGCGTGATAAGGGCTGCTCTACTTGTACGTATTCGTACAGGCTTCTTCCCTGTGTACCACCATTCTTGCTTGTAACGCTTCACAAATGTATTGAAGTCTCCTTGTGATCTTTCCTATCAGGTTCATTTGGGTTCACTAGTATTAATTGTGTCAACGCCCATGATACTTGTCGGCATCAAGCTTAGGGTAATCCGTTTCGCATAGATTTATTGAGAGATTTTTAAAAAAATATATATTTCCTATAAAAATTACTGCGAGATGAAATGCAAATTTCATTTAGGAAATTAAAAGCTCTGAGCTTTTTGAAATCTTTCCACTTAATTAAAAAGTAAACTCGTTGCTCTGCCACTTATGGCCAAGGGTTGGTCTGAAAATAATGGTGACAGTCGTCTTCACCCCGTCAAGCTGACGATACTTTGAATTATGATTTAAAACAGAATTATTTTGTGGTCAGAGTTTCTTAAAGCCAACACCAGTGAAAGATTAAATGAGGTTTTTTTTTTCTTACTGATCTAAAAGTGTTTTCTATTATACGATGAAATGTTAGAACAAACGAGAATAGTTTTACAGTGTCCTAATTGCGTAAGCATGCAAATGTTCGGAGATCTATGAAAAAAAAAAAAAAAAAAAAAAAAAAAGTCAGGTGACCAATAGTTTTGATCATATCTCTAATCCGAAGCCAGTGCGTTGTAAATTTCAGAAAGGCGGCGAGGGGCATTGGTTTTACAACCAAACTGTTCACTGGCAGGAAATTCAATGCCAAACATGTCGTTGTTAAGGGGAACTCTTGTCAAACAACACACAACACGCCCTTGACGTTCACTAGAGCACAATGCGTTGTAACCAATCCCCGAACAACGGTTGAATAACTTCCTCAAGAGTTGTTTTTTATTTCTGGTGTGTGCTAGAGAGAAGAGAACACCCGGTCAGCGACATTTTGTGGTGTTAGGTGAGACAGGTGGATGTAGCTGCTAATCCACGAATGCTGTGCACGATGGAAATAAAGAGACACCGCTCGTGATTCAGAGGACCCGACCCCCCTACTTCCAAGGGAGACAACAGTCTCGCATAAAAACGGAACTAATCTTTAATTATGGTTTTTTTTAAAGAGTTAAAATAACCTTAAAAGTTATGTACTACAAATAAAGATTTCTTTCCTTCGCCAACTAAATATTGCTTATTTTTATTAGCAGACCTATTCTTCTATTTTTTTAACGAGACTTAAACATTAAATACATTTTCTAAGTCCTTGACAAAATATGTCATAATGGAAGCTTTTAAGTGAAAAACAATCTTGTTTCTTATAGTTACTAAAAAAAGAATTTAAAAAAAAAAATTATTTTTAAAATTTCTATTCAAATTCTTGGCTTTTTAACGAACCCTGTTCAGCATAAATATTTAATCAGTCGTCTACGCACCTACTGATTTCTAAAGCAAATGGGGAGAATTTTTTTTTAGTGCTCTAAACGAGTAATAAATTAAGTAGGAACGCCTTGCCGATAACAGCAGATCAGACAGATTTATGGACTAGACAAGATTGGCGAGTTTTTCCAGGTAATCCTCAAGAAAGTCTTGTAGCATTTTACCTAACAACATAGCACGGGCTGAGAAATTCGGAACTCTTTCTGTGTTAATTTATGTACAACTTTTACACAAACAAATAAATACAGAAAGAAATTCTTGTTGAACTAAAAAACGTATTAAAGATTTGTTCATTTTATTACATTCCTTATATATCTCGATATGTATTTAAAGACATTTCAAAAAAAAAATATTTATATAAAAATAAAATTACCATTTTTTTAAATTTAAAAATAAAATCTCTGGGATTGGATTAGGAATTCCATATTTCGATGACATTAATAATCTTAATTTTTACCTTGAATAACATTGATCATCAAAATATCCATAATATATTTAAATAAATATATCTGCAGTTTATGATCAAGGTGAAAGGGGCCTAATACCACCAGCAGTGGAGGAAGCTATCATAAAAGGACAAAATTAATCTTTAACTTGAACTAGCTTGCGTCGGTTTGACGGAAACTAACAACATATAGTTTTATGCTCAACTTCCGTAATGTCTGAAAAAAATATGTATCTTTAGGGCGTCGTATTGACATGTAAATAATCAGAAAATGCAGAATGTAAACATGGTGTTGTTGTGGAATCCGGAACTGCTGTAATAAATCATATTTCAAACATCCCAAACAAATCTATGCCGTGAAAAGCAACATCCGTTGCTATAACACAGTTATAGCAATATCTTATTCCCAGAAATGAACAAATATTTTTTTTTTTAGTGTCGGAATCATACATATACATCAATGAATGTAAATAGATTCTATTTGATCTTATCCCGCGCTGTCACGTATCCTGGTATCCATCGGAATTACCGCATCATTGATCACGTTTTTAAAAACATCAAAAAAAAAAAAAAAATAAACTGTACATTTTGACAAATTTCAAAGTTAGATTTACCCCCCCCCCCCCCCCCCCCACAAAAAAAAGCAACACCAAAAACCCTTATACATTGCAAGAGTCGTTGGAATTAAGTTCACTATGAAAGAAATGCTGTGTCTACTTTAGAGGATATAACACAGTGTAATATATAACCAACTCACCCATCCTGGCCAGTCATCCTAAGGACACCACAGAATCACCCTGTGATCATGTTATCCAAGTTAATCAGTCCGATCTATTGCACACCTGTAAGCATTCAAATCCTCCGGGTAGCAAGTCGGTGTCTGACGTCACGTCAAGAGCGAAGACAAGAAAGCATTGCTACATTATTTAAAAACTCGCCATTTCTAAATCGGAGCTGTCGGGGGGGGGGGGGGGCGCGGCGATCAATAACCCTCCCTCAATGAAGACATGGGCGCTTCCAGTAGAGGGTTATTTCGAAATGCCTTGAGACAGAACGCTTTCTTCTGTGAGTACGTATCGCGAGTGTGAGCCGAGACAGGATGGTCAGCGGAGGGGGGGGGTTGTCTCGCACTCTCTGTGACGCTTTAGATGTCTTTCCCCAGTTCGTAAAACCGGAAGCGTACATTCTTCGTCTGCCCCCCCCCCCTCCAGCACCAGCCTGCACATTGTTTCCTTGCCACCACAGCAGCTTCGGTGGTAATATTTAAGGCAAAATGGACTTGCTTCCTCTTTGTTAAAAAAAAAAAACTTTTTTTTTTTCATTATCAAAGTAAGGACAGTGGTATGTTTGACAAAGACAAATCACTGCATGACATTCATATGTGCAAAGAATGACAGATGTTAATATTCAATTTCGTGCAATCATCTGGTAATGTTTTACTTCGGCTCAACAACACAATATATAAATGTTCTTTTAATAAAATATTATAAATGTGAATTTGTTTAAAAGATAAATATCGTTTTTGCAGTTAAGAAACAAGCGGAAAAAACACACTAAATTTAAAGTTATTTCAGAATACGTCTCTGTGCTATGTCATCTACATATTTATGGTGAGATTTTGTCAAATATCACCCGTTACACGTTGCTACCTCTCTAGTGTGAATAATTAATGTTCACATCTCTCCTGGGGCATCATTTTTTTGTATATATAATGTGACTCACTAATGTATCGAAACAAAAATTTATATATTTCAAAATCTCTCTCTCTTTATCTCTCTCTCACTCTATCTCCCTCCCCCTCTCTCTTTGTCATTCTATCTCTCTCTCAAGCACACTCACTAGGCCTACATGGATATCAAATTCTGTCTTAGCTGTACATATTTCCACCCGGTGCGTGTCCACATACCTTAAATATCATCTGGGTTGATGTAGACCCGATGCATACTCTCTCTCTCTGACCTGATTGTTTGGTTAGTCCTATTGATGTAGACCCGATACTCTCCCTCTGGCGAGATGGTTTGGTTAGTCCTATCAGTTACTAGCGTCGTTCGGAGCTTTCATCTTAAACACTCAAAAATGTTGTTCGTTTAGTTGTTTTAAAAAACTGGTTTGGGGTACCTACTGTTGAATATCAATGTTAAAATTAATAATACAACATATTCATGCACCAAATGAAATGCATAACTTGCACCTTGGAATACAGTGAGCTTTTTGTCTTGTATAGAAGTTGATGGAATAATGAAATCCATTTACTTTTTGTAATTCGTTAATCGTGTTATTATTTCTTTAATGATCCCATAGTATTAGCTTTCAGTTTAAACATTTCATCTACTTCAGATTAACCAAATATTGTATATCTACAGCACCGGATGTTCGTCACTGCATTAGACGCTGCAAGGACCACCCAGATCACCAGTATTTCGACACGACATCAAATTACTTTATTTCATCTCAAAGAGACACCCAGCGCTGCACTGATACAGACATTGAGAGACACCCAGCACTGCACTGATACAGACATTGAGAGACACCCAGCGCTGCACTGATACAGACATTGAGAGACACCCAGCACTGCACTGATACAGACATTGAGAGACACCCAGCACTGCACTGATACAGACATTGAGAGACACCCAGCACTGCACTGATACAGACATTGAGAGACACCCAGCACTGCACTGATACAGACATTGAGAGACACCCAGCACTGCACTGATACGGACATTGAGAGACACCCAGCACTGCACTGATACAGACATTGATTATCGATTGAAGTACGCATAATGTAACGAAATGCTGCGTTATTTATACGCACTTAATAAAACTTTATTTTGGACGATACCCGGAGATGCATTCATCCGTCCAACAAGAGCCGGCTTCGCTTAGAAAGCAACGCCTCAATTAGTCAAGAAAGCCCGAGACGATCGAATGAAAATAAAGAGAGAATTTTTTTTACGAGGTCTGCCATTGTAGGGCGCGCCGAACACGGTAAGAGCTTTGCAGATTCCTACAACCGCCCCGACATCCGCGGCCTCTGTAGCGCCAATCACCATCGATCGATCTAAAGGTTAATCGATAGCCACGCCGCTCGGTCCACCGTGCTTCACAAAAACGTCTCATTTATTTTTATTTTCTCTTGTTTGGTAAAGCGCTTGTTCGCTGCTGACTTTCTTTCTTTCTTCTCTCTTTCAGCTGGACGGGGCGGTTGATTTGTTTTCATTCAGGGAGGTTTCTGGATTTAATGTTTATATTTGGGGAATTTAAAAGTGTTGATGTGTTGGATGGTGGATGGTTCGTTGATTGTTTTTGGTGTCTTTTAAATGATTCAGTTGGAAACACCTATCGTAGACCTTTGGCTTAGTACGCTCGTAAACATTAAAACTTTTAGATACATCCATTTGTCTGTATGAGATTTAAGAATCACCAGTTAGATTGCCGCGTTCTTAGATCGAAGAAAGTTGGGGGGGGGGGTGGAAGAGTTTAACTCATAAATCTATTTACCTTGTTACATGGTTTCTCCGTCCAAATATAGTTGGGACACACATCTACATTTGGGACACACATCTACATTTGGGACACTCATCTACATTTGGGACAAGCATCTACATTTGGGACATACATCTACATTTGGGGCACACATCTACATTTGGGACACACATTTACATTTGGGACACACATTTACTTTTGGGACACTCATCTACATTTGGAACAAGCATCTACATTTGGGACATACATCTACATTTGGGACAAACATCTACATTTGGGAGAGCATCTACATTTGGGACAAACATCTAAATTTGGGGCACTCATCTACATTTGGGACACACATCTACATTTGGAACACACATCTACATTTGGGTCACACATCTACATTTGGGACACACATCTACATTTGGGACACACATCTACATTTGGGACCAGCATCTACATTTTGGACATACATCTACATTTGGGACACACATCTACATTTGTAACACTCATCTACATTTGTAACACTCATCTACATTTGGGACACTCATCTACATGTGGGACAAGCATTTACATTTGGGACACACATCTACATTTGGGACACTCATCTACATTTGGGACCAGCATCTACATTTGGGACATACATCTACATTTGGGACACACATCTACATTTGTAAAACTCATCTACATTTGGGACAAACATAATCTCAGATTTGTCGTTGTGCATACACCGCTATCCATCAGATCAGCTCCATCCGCCACTACCTCACAGGTAGCGCTACAAAAAAAACCTAGTCTGTGCTCTTGTTCTCTCTCGTCTTGACTATTGCAACTCTCTTCTGTCAGATTAACCGAAACACTTCATAGAAACACTACCAAAGATTCAAAACTCATTAGCTCGGCTAGTTCTAAAGGCAAAGACACGTGATCACGTCACTCCACTACTCCACTCACTTCATTGGCTCCCTATACAGGCAGGCATTTATTACAAGCTGTCTGTTCTCTGTAACATCTTTTTCACGGATTCCTGCCCTTCCTATCAAACGACCTACTTTCTGCCTATTCACCCCTTCGACAGCTTCGCTCCTCCGCATACACGTGTATTCTATTCGTTCCCAAGTCACACACTAAAACATATGGTGAACGCTATTTCTCTTTCTGCGCCCCCAAACAATAGCACTCTCTCTCACTACACACCCGCCAGACACCGACCACCCAGGCCTTCAAAAGTGCACACAAAACACATCTCCTTAAACTCTACTACCCCGACTGATTTCCTCCTCTTATCGATAACAGATACTGCTGGCTGCCGTCCATGGCTTGACATGTAAAAGTAATGGGGTGGGTGGGTGTGAAACACATTTGTTTTTGTTTTGTTGTTATGCAGCTGGGTTTTTTTTTTATTAATTAAACATATGTTATTTTTTAATGTCATGATTATGTTTGCTAATATTTTATGTACAGCCTGGTGAGCACAGCCCTAAGAGGGTACCACGCTGTACAAAACCACCACTAATAATAATAATTATAATAATAATTATAATAATAATAAATAACATTTGAGCCCCACATCTACGTTGCACGAATAATTTTCGGATTGTGGAGTTAACAACCTTTCTCATCCCATTTTTAAGTGTAGAAATATGAAATGTTATTAACCTAATTAAATGTGAACATTATAATAAAATATATTTTCTCCAATTAGTTACGGGGCGGATGCATGGCGAGGGGCCTTGTTTGTTTGTTTGTTGTTTTTTTTTGGTGTTTATTTATTTTTTTTTTTCATTTTTGCATGGATCAAACTTCATAGAACTTAATGATTAATTCAATTTCCAGTCGTTCAAATCGATTACAAAGCCGATGCCTAAAATAGATCCATGACAAGTTGTTGGGCTATCGACGGTAGTGACCGATAGCACGGGTAAGGGATTCTTTACATTTACATGTGATGTTCATTAGATGTTATGATATCTCATCTCTAATTGTTAGTTGTCTGAGAGTGTTAGAGCTCATTTCTAGCTTGCGGGTCATTGGAGTCGGTTTATCAAACCCATCGTGTGCTGCACATGTAGATTTTTGGTTGCTGCTTGTAGGTGCGTAGAGTTGTTTGGATGTATAGTACCAAGTGTGATAGGATAGAAAGATAGTGTAAATATAGAATACAATTTTTTTTTCATAACATATTGATACTAGTCTGTTGTATTTGCTTTGTAGCATTCGCCACTCGTCATACCGTCATCCCCGTACAAAACGGTAGAAATTTGTCGCAGGTAACTCTAATCTTATATGTGAATATATAATATATAAGATAATAGAATCATTTTGAACTACTGTCAGATTATAAAACAACCTCTGCATTAATACTACACATCTTAAACAGTGCCGGCTCAAGGCAACTTCATGTCGGACAGTTGCCTGAGGCGACTTGGGCTTAGGGCGCTATCAAAGATCTTACAAAAATAGGAAAAAACTTTGCACGTGAGCGTCATTAAAGAAGAATAGAAAGTACAATCAAAAGATTTACTGATCTAAAGACTAGGAAACAATGTCTTCGGTAGGCTAATTGTTGATACTTCTCACAAATGGCTAATTGTTCACACTTTCCACGGTAGGCTAATTGTTCATTCTGCGCTTTAGACTAAGTGTTCATACTGTCCACGGTAGGCTAATTGTTCATACTTCCCACGGTAGGCTAACTGTTCATACTGCCCACGGTAGACTAATTGATCATACTGTCAAAATATAAGTTTACAAAAACAATATAAGTGTTCGTTTTAAAAAAAAAAAAAATTAAACTTTGGTTACAAACGTATTATTTGTTTCCTTTGCACACAATTGTAATATTATACTTAAACGGGGCGCCAAAGTTAAGCTTGCCCGGGAAGCCAGAAACCATAAGGCCCGGCCCTAATCTTAACAATTCCAAAAACATTCTAAAATTCCAGAACATGAACTTATTGATATAAAGAGTCCGAAGCCATTGTTTTAAAAATAAAATTGTGCAACGTGAAAGGGAGGCAAAGCTCATGAAAAGCAGAGATACAAAGATTGTAGGAATTTACTCCCTTTAAAATCAAATAAAGCAAGAATGACGTCATTGAGAATACTTTTTTGGACTTAAGTTTCTACGATTTTAAAACTTTAAAACATTTATTCTCAAGGGAAGTAATTTTATATATTTCATTGCTAGCAAAAGTCATGCACTTTTATGTTTGAAGCTCTCAAGACAATCATTATTAGACAATATGAAATTTGAGTTAATAAAATCCTAATATATTTAAAAATCAGTGGTTGCTATCGATTATACTTTGAAACGTCTGTTAAAGTACAAACATTTTATTTTGTTTTTCCAAGAGTTTCTCTTAAATACAAGTTACACGGAATTTTTTTAATGAGATCTGATGCCGACACAAAACAATATTAAATTATTTTAAAAATTATGCAACAAAATAAAAATATAATGAACAACATTACTCAAAAATTTTATTTAAATGATTATGAATTTTTAAAAGGAAAAATAATAAATATCCGTGTTTTTCAGAAATTAAGACTAGGTCTTATAATAATAATAATATTTCCAATTTAAAAAAAAAAACATATGGGTTTCTTTGTAGGAATGTCACATTTTTTCCATATACAACAGTCTAATTTTTCTTGTACAAACACAATCATTTATTAATTAACTATAGAAGCGGGTAAATTATTGTCAAGGTATCCTGCGCATAGTGCATTGGCAACACATCTGTAAAAGGGTTTTAATTAGCATTATGACTCAAGTTCTTTTTACATAGATGTAGGTACAGACTAAACCTTTTCTTTGGTCCGTAGAGCTCACATTACGAGCATTCTAAAGAAAAAGAGACTTATTCTAAATGTAATTCTTATTATCTTAGATATAAGTTAAATGTTAACGTCATTTAATCTAAAGAAGCAAAAGTGTGTACTAAAATAAAAGAAATAATATACAAATTGGACTAGTTATACAAAATGGAAAAGTCAGAAACATGTTATGATCAATTGAAAAAATATATATATATATTAAAAATTGGCTATTAGGTAATGTTCACTTCAACTTAAGGCATTTAACATATTTTTATATCATTCAAAATGTCAGGACGTCATATACTCAACGTGAGGTCTTTCTCGGATTAATATCTGAATGTTGCAGATCGGTGTTACCCGAAACTGTCGTTGGATTTATTCCATTAGCAGCGGTTTGTGAATGTTTCGCGGCGATCAAGTTGAGGACCCTCTTGTTACAGATGTAAGACATAAAGATAAACACACCTTGAAATCCGTTGAGTAGGATTGAGATAATCCTGAAGTGGATAAAAAATTGGAGTGGAGAGAGCGTGAGAAAGTAAGGGAGTGAGAGAGAAGAGAGGGAAGAGGAGAGTTGGGAAAAAGAAGGACAGACAGAAAGACAGAAGAAGAAGATTTAGCATTTAATTTTATTGAACCCATTACATTACGCTGCATATTATTTGTTTCAGTTGAAAAAGTTCAATAATCTATTTATTTTTCAATTATATTAATGATAATATAAATTTCTCTCATTTGTGTACAGATTTTTAAAGTATTGTTTTCTCCTTCATGAAAAACAAATCAAAATTATTGAGAAAACACTGTTCAAAAGTTGAGTAAATGTTTGTAAAGATGATAAAAAACAACTATTGTAAACATTTTTTTAAACAATCATTCATCCATTGTTATTTTTTTAAAGAAATGAAGCTCATGGAAATCATATATAAATAAATAAATAAATATATACAAAAATTCACTTCAATGATCCATAAAAGCACCATCAATTTTTTGGACTTACGAATTAACCTTCATGAGAACAAAATATCTACGTCCATTTTTTATAAACAAACAGACAGTCATAGCTTCTTGCTATATTCATCATCCCACCCTCAATGGTGTAAAAACTCCATCCCATTTTCTCAGTTGCTGAGACTCAGAAGACTATGTAGTAATGAAGAAGATTTTGGAGAAAGAATGTCTGAAATGTTGGATTTTTTCCGACGCAGATTATACCCCGAAGAAATTTTAAAAGCAGCTGTCACTCGAGTTAAAGGTATGACTAGACAGGCTTCTTTTAAAGCTACTCATTCTGACACTAGCGATAGGTCTAAATTTATCTTAACTTTTCATCCCCACAACCTAAAAGCTCGCTCTCTGGTTCTTAAAAACCGCTCCATTCTTATGGCGGACCCTGTCACAAATGCGATTTTTAGAAAACCTCCTCTTTTCGCTTTCCGGCGGGACAAGAGCCTTAGGGACATGCTAGTTAGAAGCCACCTCCCTGCTATTAAAGCATATAAAGGCACAAAATGTTGCAACCGTAGCCGTTGCAACTCATGTCCCTATGTGATCGAAACTGATACGATCACTTTCCCTCTGGGAGTATTCAGAATAAAAGATGGCTTTACCTGCACAAGTCGCAACGTGATTTACACCATCATTTGCAAAAAGTGCGGTAAACTATACATAGGAGAGACAGGTCGTCGCCTTGGGGACCGTTTCAGAGAGCACCTCTATAACATAAATAAACACGCTCTCTGTCCGGTCTCCAAACATTTCAATAGCCCTAACCATAATGGTATCTCAGATATTGTAGTTACTGGTATACTCTATACTAGTAACACTGCAGATAGAATCTATATGGAGAACAAATTAATAACTAGATTTGGTACGTTGTCTCCATATGGATTGAACCAAATCCATAGTTTTACTTAGCTGCCATGTCTTTTTCCTGTTTGGTTTTTCCAATTATGTTTGAATCACTTCCTTTCTACATCTCTTTACTTTGTTTTTGTCACGTTTAAGCGCCCTCTCCTATATTTTTTCTGTTTTAGGTAGGATATATATATTGACATTATGTAAATTTAATTTATACTTATTTAAATGTGTTGTTTTTGTTTGTACTGATGAAGGCATGTGCCGAAACGTTTAATTCTGTATAATGTACAATTATTATTAAAGCTAACTCATATTGTTCTATTGACACAATTTGTTCGTGTCTTATTAATAAATTTTATTAATTTATAACGTAATAAAAACTAACCATTAAATATAATTATAATAAGATAATGTGGTATTTTTAAGTTAATCAGTGCAGGGAAACTCCATATCCAAATACCAATCAATAATCCACTTATAATTCATCCTAATAAGAACAACCATATGAAGTGCAAATTTGTTAGTTTTGGTTTGGAAAGGATTATAATCCGGTGGTAGATTGTATTAATTTTAATAAAACCTTGAGATGGTGTTGTTATTTTGCCCCTTGCAGAACAAGAAAAGTCTCTAAATAAATGAATGAATTTGTTAAATAATTAACCTCCTTGGGTACATACATAGTATGTAGTATATAGGTAGTAAATAGGATGGTTACATTTTACGTGGATGACAATATATTTAAATCCTATGGTATTACCTTTGTGATAAAAGAGATGTTACATTCTTTTTTTTTTTATATAACAAATAATCATTTGCTTAGCAATTAAGAAAATCAATAGCTTTAACAAAACTTGGTACATGTAAATATTTCCTGGAATATCAAAAGCCAATCATTTTATACACTTGAAAATAGAGACCGACCTAATTTCGGCTTCGGTTTCGGTGCCGAAAGTGGTCATTTTATCACTTTTGGCCAAATTTCGGTTTCGATCGAAAGAGAAAAGTCAACTTTCGGTTTTTTGAGATTTCGGCCGAAATTGACTTAGATTTTCGGCTATCCAGCTGAAGGTGACTGATGTTTTCGGTCAACTAATACTCAGGGAAAGCGATATTTAATTACAAACTAAGCGACATTTAAGAATGAACTAAACGATTTTTAAAAGCAAATAAAGCGATCTTTAAAAACAAATAAAGCGATCTTTAAGAACGAATTAAGTGATCTTTGAGAATAAACTAGAAGATAAATTTAAGAATATATTTTTAACAATTTTTAGATTAAAAAGTTGTAATTCAAGGGCATGAAAATGGGTAAATCTAAAGTATGTCTTTGGCGTAGTAATTGTCCCTAAATTAATTTCTTTCGTGACAAAAGTGATATAATTTCTGATAAGTTTGACTGTGTAATTAAAGGTCATGTTTAGAGGGGAAAAGTAGATTAGGAGCGTGAAAGGGAGTAGGGTAGGCGTATAATATATAGCAGATAAATGCTTCTTAAAAGTTAATGATATTAGAAACGTAAATATCATTACATTTTTAAAGTTATGGATTGTGATGAGTTTTTGCAATAGCAGTTAGAAATTATCGCAAAGGTCCTACCATTATTATCCCGATAATGTCGGGTCATTTATTCTAGTTTTTTGTAAACAAACCTTAATATTTCTGTTCACCAATATTTATTTTTCACATTACAATTACATATTTAAAAACATGCACAACTTTATTTTTAAAATCACTATACCTTAAAGCGTCAACATCCACAGCTTCTGCAACAATGGCCACTGTCCAGAAAGCTCCTGTCATGGACGATAACTTTAGGTAGACCATTAGATTTTCTTTGTTATCTTTTTGTACCGATAAACCGGTTTGAAGACGTCGTACTTGGTTTATGGAAAAAACTGTCTTTACAAAAAATCCAATATTACAGACCACGCTGAGGGCAAGTGGCAATATCATCGAGACACCTTAACAAAAGAATAGTTCTTTTACTGTAATAATCAAAACACATTTAGTTCATAATATTTTTTATATTTAAGTAACTAACCGACCAATTTATATATTAAATACTCAAATGTATGTGTTTATATTTAATTATTTGGATTTTAAGAAAACTTTTTTTTTTATTCAAAAGTAAAACTGTAACAAGTAGTTTGCTAATTTTTTTTACCAACAAGTAATGCAGAGTTCAGATAACAGGTATAATGACTGTATCCAAAGTGTTCTCCGTCTGATAATAAAAGCGAGACCACCATAACAGAAACTACAATGACCGTTGGACCAATAAGAGAACAGATTATCCTTTTCATCAACTGTTTCTTTTCTTCCCGTTTGGTCGCTGGTTGATTTCTTGTTGAAGACGTGAACACATTAAACATGTGAAAGCTACAGATGAAGGTCCAAGAAAACATCCACAGCCACAGGAAGTGGGTCATGATCCCAGTCATTTTACAGATAATATCGTCTCTTGGTCTTAACAAAAAAAAAGAGAAATAGATTTTTAAAATCAATTTTTATTACTAACACGTTCAACCTAAATTATACAATTTTTTTTAAATATTTAAAAACGCATATACCTTTAAAGAACTTTTTTTATAACGAAACTCTGCACGTACTTTGTTCCCCAGTAACTGTCAATAATCAAGATTTCAAGTCTTTGCTAGAGTTAGATTCGGGGAAAGAAATCTTCTTATGCGTCATCAGCGTATACTTAAATTTTGGTCGCTGTCGAAACTCCTCGCTAAAGTACAAATAAAAGAATTCAAATCTTCTTCTATCAAAAGCCGATTTATAATAATTATTGCAACGATTAAATTTTTTGGCTATGCCCTATTCAAAAGTCAACTTTAATTTTTCTAAAGTAATGGTATTAAAAAGGTATCCATCATTATTGAAGGCTCTATATTTTATCCATTAAAGTAAAAAAAAGAATTCCCATTTTAGTTATTGGTAGGCTAGTCCCGCTATGCAATCCTTCCGATCAATATTCACGTTAATTTGTCAAATGGATCCCGTTTAAATGGAAATAGATTTGCAAAGATGTTACCATTCAACTCTTAATATTTTTTTCCTCTTGGAGCCAAACAAACTTAATACTTCCACATTTTACAGGAGGGATAACTCCAGGTTAACTTAAAGTTGAGACCCAGTGCATCTGCCAATCATTAAGACTAATCGATATACATAATTAAGAGAGTCATTAATTAATATCTTCATACCGTTTAAAAAAAATCTTAATTCAAGTAAAAGGTCAGAAATTTCAAGCAATTCAATAAATGTGTATTCAAGAACACAGATTAAATTAACAGAAACGTTTAGCAATGTATTGAACTAAACTAATATATATATATATATATATATATATATATATATATATATATATATATATATATATATATATATTTTTATATATATGTTTGTGTTTTTTTGTCTTTATATATAAAAATTTATATAGTATTTTAGATCCGTTCGTGGATTTCATTGTCTTTATATCAATATGGAACAATATGGCATCTGCTGAATAAAGAAAATTGTAAGTTTTTAAACCTTTAAAAAACTTGTAAAAATATCCCTCTTGATTTCATCATTTCTTTCAATTCTAAGGCATTTTACCGAAATGCGTATCCGGAATTCGATAGCAAAAAATTTCGTCGACGTTAAATTGATTGACGGTTATTTGATCGAAATAAATTTCATGGAATCTATTTTTTTAATTTTTACGTTAAAAGTTTGCTTCAAATTTATGTTTGAACACATAATTTTGTTTTACTATCAAGTATCGCTCTATCTGGTGATGATTATAAAGGATCTGAGATAGAGACCCTAATTATTCATAAGATGAAGTGTCAAGTTGAAAATTTAAGAGATGCCTCATTTAAAATTGGTTTTAAAAAAAACAAGTAAGATGTATGACATATTTGAGAAAAATTTAAATAGTTTCCCCGGGAACAACGGTGGTGAATTTTGTGACTTAAAACCCTCCAGTTTAAGTATAGATTTTAAACTGCATGTGTACCACGTTTGGTGTAGAGAAATCCATTAATTATAATTTTATTTATTTAGCGAATAGAGGGATAGACGTAATTTTTGGGCTACAAATTCTTAACGAACTATTTTTTTTTAATCTCAACACTTTTAGCATTTCCTTCTGAATAATTAAGTGTATGACTTGGTACCAAAAGTTTCATTTATTAATTAACCTTTTTATAACGGTATTCAGTACAGGCAGCCACATCTTCTCATTTATATTGTATGCATATACATAGATATGTATCTATATGGATAAACTGTGCACTCGAAAGGTGGTTTACCATTGAAACCTTTGTATGAAATTTTTAAAAAAATAAAAAATAACCATTTATATATTGATGAATACTAATATGATTTTTTGTGATTTCTCATTTTTCCATATCTTGCACCGTTTTGTAAAATTATATACATACATATATATATATATATATAAATTTACCCAAACTTTGCAAACGTTTCTTGAACATCAAAAGAAAGTCATTATAAATAAGTGCTGCAGTTGCGGGTTCAACTAAATACATTATTAAATGTATGTAACACTAGAACACTTTTTCTTGTCTATACATTTGAGATACAGTATATGAGAAATAGGACACATTTAAACGAGAATTTATGACGAATTCAAGCTACCTGTGAGAAATGATGATGAGTGTTGTCTGGGCAAGCAGTAGACTCAGACATAAGAAGATGTTATTGTTTCCTGCTGTATTTTGTAGAATAGGTAACCGCAAGTAGGTTATCATAGTTAAAATAAGGCATATCATTGAACATCCAAGACTTGTCATGGTCACAATGTATTGTGCAAGTTTGACGTCACTGAGTCTGTGTTCAATCTCTGAGTTTCGATAAAATTCTTCAATCTCATTCAACTTCGTGTCCAGGACTTCATGACAGACATTAAGGTTTCCATCTTCATCTACTTCAATCATGTTAAGTTCTGAGAAAGTAGAGAAGTTCACTTTTGTAACGTTCAAATCAACAGCGACCGTTACCCCAGGGGGTAATGTTCTATATTCAATTGTTACGTTGTAATGGGATGGTCTGAAGGAGATGTAGCCACAGAAGATAAGACGTGTTACTGGCACAGAATTTGTTACATTGACTCCACAATGTTCTTTTGTGTAATTATTTGAAATATAAATATTTCTTTTTTTATGTAAATTATGACCCAATGAGCTACTATTCCAGTCCACAATGTTAGTATTCCTCGCCATTAGTGAAGATGTGAATAGGAAGATCCATTCTTTGTCTAATTTGAACACACCACTGGCGTCTATTAAATTATCGATGAGTGTCTTCTCATATTCGTCTCGTTTAACTCCCTTAAACGCTATGAGTTTGCTCTCTACTAAAATAAGAAGCTTCAAGTTTGCTGAAGAGCTGGGGGCATTGGTTGTGTTTTCTATAATACATTCAATCGTGATGTGCTGTTCGTCACTATAGTTCATAAGGGTCTCTTTTACCTAAGTAAGAGTTGAAGCAATAAAATACGCCCATTGTATATAAATAAAACACAAAATGTTGGTTATTATTATTTTTTATTTAACTCAAATTTTTGATATAATCATTAATTAAAGTTTTTTTAAAAATACACATTTTGTATAATTATTATTAAAAATGTGAACTAGTTTACAACCGAACAAATTAGATCACAATGAAACGTAAGACTTTAGAAAATGTAATGCTTACCATCACCATCAAGTTATTCATATTTTCTTGAAGTTCATGCCCCGTTCTTATGTAACTTATATTAATTTTGTTGGTAGTTATTTGTCGGAACAATAAGAAATTCAAACTGTAATGAAGTCCTTCTATGATGGAAAAAGAACTGACGCAACTTCCTTTGGTCAACAACTTTCCAGGGGAGCAAACCAATGGTAAGCATCTTTTCTGTGTTGAGGAAATGTATAACAGTTTTAAGGGATTGAATCAAATTTTCTTCAACTATTTTTTGAAAATGATACGTCTTCAAATATTTCTAGATATTTAAATTATTAAACAGAAGTCAAATATGCAGAAAGAATGTCGATACTTTGGTACCAAAACTTTGGGGAAAAGTCATATGACATTTGTAGTACATTGTATTCTTAGTTTTCACTCATCATTTTTTTTTTAAAGTTAATTTTTTTCTTTTCTCTTCTTTGTTGTAAACGGATGTTCTGGAGGAATTTTTCTATTCTGATCGCGTCTATCAACGTATAATAAGATGCATTAAGTCCTTCTCAGGGAAAGGAACAAAGAGAACAAATTTTAAATAAAGATAATCTCATTACTCAGAAAATGTACTGGTAGCTCTTCAGGATTATAAATTTCAATGTCTAGAAATCAAAGAATTAGTTCAGAAATTTTACAGGTAGCTATTTAGGTAAGAAAATAAAAATATATAGAAATCAAACAACTAGTTCATAATATTTACTTTGCGCTGTTTGTGAAAGTAAATAGCAATGTCTAGAAATAAAAAAAACTAGTTTAGAAATTTTACTGGTAGCTCTTCAGAAAAGTAAATAACAGTGTCTAGAAATCAAAGATCTAGTTTTAGAAATGTTACTGGCAGCTCTTCAGGTAAGTAAATAGCAATGTCTAGAAGAAAAAAAAGAACTATGTCAGGAATTTCATGAAAGCTCTTCAGGTAAAAAAACTAGCAATGCCTAGTAATTAAAGTAATAATTCACAAATTCTACTGGTAGCTCTTCACGTAAGTTAATAGCAATATCCAGAAATTAAAAAAACTAGTTCAGGATTTCTTCTGGTAGCTCTTCGGGTAAATAAATAGCAATGTCTATAAATCAAAGTACTAGTTCAGAAATTATTTTTTTAACGAGATTGCTGCTTTATTTAATTATCAATTTAAACATAATTTATTCATTTGTGTTTTTTTGTTTCGCCATCGCACGCGAAGATGCCCAGGTCACTTTTAAACTTGAGTTGTAGCATTGTGTAATGCTACTGATCTCTTGTTTTAAATACGATGAAAATTGAAATCACAGGCACAAAAAATGAGTGCCTTGTGTTAAAACAAATCTATTCAACGAAACTAATGAATCTATTTTAAATATTAATTATTTAATTTCTACTAAGTTTTATATGATAGCAATATAATTTTGATCAAAATTTAATCCATTTATTATGAGCTGTGCAACAAAATAGAGCTTGGATCGTTTGCTCATTATTCTCAAACCAAAGTATTAGTTGTCGTTTGTTTTTAAAATCATTAATACTGATGAAGAGATTAACAAATGCAGCAATGGAGCTGAACTATCTTCTATATGGCATCAAAAATCTTAATTTAAATCATATCAAAAACGTAACTACCTCAACAAAAGAACTATATAACACCAACATATCACGATGAGCGTAAACGGGACTTGGTCTGTACCTTAGGGCACGCACTTAATTTTCTTTTCCCCATTGACGGTTTCTTAAACTGTAATAAATTAATTATTTGTTTTAATAAGATCACTGAGACCAATGTGCCTCAAACTACTCTAAACACTTGTAAAATATTATAAACTAATGACTTAAGATTGATTGGATCATGTAAAAATAAGCAATTTGCTGTTTGAAAATACGTTTTTGAAAGATTTAATCGAGGACATATGACTTAAAAATCCAAATTTCGACATACGGCTATGGCTGAAATTCAGTGTCTTGCTAAGAACCTCAGGATGAGATCCATTATTCGACTAATTTCTTATGGTTGGAAGCTAGTGCCCAGCGAACATCATTTGACTTGAGTCCAAATTTTGCTCAAGTCATTTCGATGGAATCGGCTGTCAGGCTGAGAGCATATGACTTGAATGCAGCGTTAGGCTAACATTATATGGCTGAATCCAGCATACGGCATCAATCATATGGCTGGTGTCCAGTATCCCAATAACAGCATGTGGCTAGAATTCAGTGTCCGGCTGACACCATATTATTAATGTCATACTGGCTTAAGTAACAATACGCAGACGATGCACAAGCAACTAAAAGTTTAGTCTGAGTTTTTAACTACAGTGTTTAGACGCGTGCCCATATTATTTAAATAATTATGTAAATTTAAAGCGTTTAAAACACTTCACATTAGTGTAAAAGGGGACCTCAATCGTATTTTACTGATAAATGGAAGTATTTTATTAAGAATCATTGCAATTGGAGAATATATATTGAAAAAATATGGGGGTTTATATTAGACAGAGTTCCTTATGGTTTGCAAGTGATTTGGTGGGTGGGGGGATGTGATGGACAGTTTAAAATCCAAGGCAAACCATTGATTAGATGGCGATAGATTTTCTTTACAATAGAAAGAAGAAAATGTAAAAATATTCTATATCTTATAGGATCAGGGGAATCCCATGAAGAAACGAGCCAGCACGATGTTTCATTAGCTATATCAAGACACTCTCATTCTGCACTAAGTCTACCTCATCAGGCTTCGATAAGATTTTGTGCCTTCATTTTTTTTTCAGCAGATTTTCATAGCAGTATATTCAGCGTTTCCACCCGATCCGAACCCAAGAATTATCTCTTTCACAAGGCCCCAGAATAAGAAATATTTAGTTTTTCCCCCACGACGATACTTTATATTTCCTTGGTGACTTTAAAACCAAGGCGAGAGCTACACAAGCGATATTACCTTCACGCCTTGAATAAAAAAAAAAATACGACAATGGGTGGATCCTTTTGAATCAATGTCTTCTGTGTGACCAGAAACTTCTTCAAGAGGAAAAAAAAAACCCATCAAATTGTAATGTAGGCTAATAAAGATTCCGTCACTAGCATCAGCTTGATCCTAATAATTATCTAATTCTACATGCTGTAATGAAAAACGCTCTGCTGATCCTAATAATTATCTAATTCTACATGCTGTAATGAAAAACGATCTGCTGATCCTAATAATTATCTAATTCTACATGCTGTAATGAAAAACGCTCTGCTGATCCTAATAATTATCTAATTCTACATGCTGTAATGAAAAACGCTCTGCTGATCCTAATAATTATCTAATTCTACATGCTGTAATGAAAAACGCTCTGCTGATCCTAATAATTATCTAATTCTACATGCTGTAATGAAAAACGCTCTGCTGATCCTAATAATTTTCTAATTCTACATGCTGTAATGAAAAACGCTCTGCTGATCCTAATAATTATCTAATTCTACATGCTGTAATGAAAAACGCTCCGCTGATCCTAATAATTATCTAATTCTACATGCTGTAATGAAAAACGCTCCGCTGATCCTAATAATTATCTAATTCTACATGCTGTAATGAAAAACGCTCTGCTGATCCTAATAATTATCTAATTCTACATGCTGTAATGAAAAACGCTCTGCTGATCCTAATAATTATCTAATTCTACATGCTGTAATGAAAAACGCTCTGCTGATCCTAATAATTATCTAATTCTACATGCTGTAATGAAAAACGCTCTGCTGATCCTAATAATTATCTAATTCTACATGCTGTAATGAAAAACGCTCTGCTCAGAAATTACTCCTTCAGCACATAGAATGTAGAGACAGGGGAACATCATATTCATCATACATCTTAATGACATAAACAGGGAGGAAGAAATGAAGGGGGTGGGGGACCTAAAGAGAAATTTATTCAACGCATGGTTGACTTTTCACTGTTCCCAATTTCGCTTCCCCAGGTCAACTCCAGCTCCAGTTGTTTCAGTTTGGACCGACTACCTTAGTTTCTAATCATAGTTACGGCATGGTTTTGACTCGAGGTTTGCTTCCCATAAAAATAATACTGTCATTTGTGTTTATATTGCTGGAAATTAAAAATACTTGTCAACTATGAATACCCGAAAGACCCACTTTAGGAAACAACTATCCAACATATCTTCATGTTCACTTCTGGGAATACGTAGCTGCTCATCTACGCACTGGTTATAATTTTTATTGGCTGGTAAACTGTTTTAATATAATTCATAAAGGAAATTATGCAAGTAAGTTAAATCATTGAACATTCGAATCGACATAAGCTTTTATATAAAAAATTGTAGCATTTCTGCACGAATATAATTTAAATTTACAGTAACACTAGAAATGCACATTTTTCCCCAGAATAATTGATACTTCATGGTTATAAATGTCTGCAAGTATGTAAAGCCCGGCTATTTCAAATAACTTTGATGCTACTTACGTCAGGTGATAACCACTGTCTGTCCGAACAATTGGCGTACACAAAAATGGTTTTCTTGCTTGCTCTTTTTGACATGGCTGTTGAACTTTTGCCAAAATTTATAAGCAGAGAGAATGGAAGGCTCATACGATCTAAATCTATAAGTTTGCACGTCTTGTCAGTTGTGTAAAGAGGGTAGCTGTTCTGAAAAAAAATATTATAAATTTTATATCCATAGGAAATCGTTTAATGATTACTTTTTAAAAAAATCATTATTTGTTTAATTAAACTGGTATATTTGCACTATATATGATTTTTTAAATGCTTTACGTTATGCTTCAATTTTTAATTCAGAAATATACATCTGCACACATTTAATTTCAATTTAATAAAATACAGGGATATGTCCGGTTACGATCACCTGAGGTCACGAACAATTCGGGTTACGATTACCAAGTACGAATTTTTTTTGTCTCAGGTAACGAACATAGCCTCGGGTTACGAACGAAGGCGATAGAATGAAGGAGAATGAGAGAAAAGAAAGATAGAGATAGAGATAAAGAGAGAGACAGAGGGAGAGAGAAATAAAGAAAGTTTTTATGTTGGAGACAAACGATCGCGTACAGTTCAAACTAGGGCCACGCAGTACTAAAATTGCTTAGCGCAAGCCTAGTATCCCAGTTTTGCAGTCGTTAGCTGCCTGGCTTTCTTAAGCCTTACTACACAGCAGTAAAACATGTATAAGCAGTGTCACTGTGTTCAGTTTATCTGTTTCATTTTGTTACTTGTTAACCCCATCAAATATGAGTTGGAAGAAAGATAGTCAAGTTGCTGGGAAGCAGAAAAGTTAATGCTGGAAGGAAGCAGAAAGGTATACCAGTGGAGGTAAAGAAGGTAATGGTGCTGGAAGGAAGCAGAAAGGTATACCAGTGGAGGTAAAGAAGGTAATGGTGCTGGAAGGAAGCAGAAAGGTATACCAGTGGAGGTAAAGAAGGTAATGGTGCTGGAAGGAAGCAGAAAGGTATACCAGTGGAGGTAAAGAAGGTAATGGTGCTGGAAGGAAGCAGAAAGGTATACCAGTGGAGGTAAAGAAGGTAATGGTGCTGGGAGGAAGCAGAAAGGTATACCAGTGGAGGTAAAGAAGGTAATGGTGCTGGGAGGAAGCAGAAAGGTATACCAGTGGAGGTAAAGAAGGTAATGGTGCTGGAAGGAAGCAGAAAGGTATACCAGTGGAGGTAAAGAAGGTAATGGTGCTGGAAGGAAGCAGAAAGGTATACCAGTGGAGGTAAAGAAGGTAATGGTGCTGCTAGGAATAAAAAAAGGATACACGTGGAGGTAAAGACCGTAGTGGTGCTGGAAGGAAGCAGAAAGGTATACCAGTGGAGGTAAAAAAAAATAAATATGGATGAAACATGAAAATGGATTTCGTGTGTGTTTCCTCGCTAATAAGTACAACATTGCAAAATCAACTTTGACATCGCTAATGAGTACAGCACGGCAAATATATTGTGCTCTGTTCTTTGTGATATTTTCATTTCTACTGTTGGCTGAAGAAGGCTTTATGCCGAAACGTCCTTATCTTTTTGTCCTGTTCTCTAATTTAAGCTTCCACATACCTCTTTTTTGCTATTTCACTCATAAGTACAGCATGGCACAATCAACTGTAACATCGCTAATCGGTACAAAACAGCACAATTTAATGTAACATCGCTAATGGGTACAAGGCGGCAAAATTTACCGTGACATGGCTAATGAAAACAGCATGACAAAATCAACTTTGACATCACTAATGAGTACAACATTAAAAAATAAACTGTGACATTGCTAATGAGTACAGCATGGTAAAATCTACTTTGACATCGCTAACGTGTATAAAACGGCAAAATCTACTGTGACATCGCTTATAAGTACAGCATGACAAAATCAACTGGCACATCGCTAATAAGTACAGCATGACAAAATCAACTGACAAAATCAAAACAAAGAACAGAGCACAGTAGACAACTCAAGAAGTTGTTATATTTTCATGTCTACTGTTGGCTGAAGAAGGCTGTATGCCGAAATTTACTTGTTTTTTTGTCCTGTTTTCTTATTTCAAGCTTCCACATAACTCGTTTTGCTATTTCCTATATTAAACTAACTATACAAATGTTAATATTATGTTCCCTTCTCCATCATTAAACTAAAAGATGCATATGTTTGTAATATACTGCTCCCTTCTTCATCATTAAACTAAACAATACCTATGTTTATATACTGTTCCCTTGTCCATCAATAGGCTAACACAATAGAACAAAAAATAAAATGTGCTGAAACTAAAGTGTAAATCTTAAGAACTTGACCAATATTAAAATTTTAATGGACATATAACTATTGTTTCGCGAGGCCCTTTCTTTAAAATATCCATGTGGATAATTGTTAGCTTCAAACGTGTCTTTTCAGGCATTTAATGTAATTTAAACACTTACCATATTGCAAATTGCACAGAATATATTTTTATAAATTTTTTTATTATACATCGTGTTCATCCTGTAAGTTGTGTGATTCAATTCTTGACACGCTCTAGCAATATCTTCATCGTATTGCCATTTAGGTGGTGCACTGTCACAGCTTGAAATAGGATCGTTCCTTCGAACGCAACGGATACATTATAGAGACGTAAATCGGTTATAAAAAAAAAGAATATATATTTTCAGTGGCGTAGCTAGTGATTTTGGGGCCCCGGGGGCTTGGACTCTTTGGGGGCCCTTGCATTTTGAAATTCGACAATATTTAATGTAAAAAAAAAATTCGGACACTCCTTTGGGGGCCCCCATCAAGTAGGGGCCCGTAGGGATTTACGAATTTGGACCCTTCCTCCCCCTCCCCTAGCTACGCCACTGTATATTTTTAATTTTTAAAAAAATTAAGCAAAATTGAATTCTTATTCATATATTATTAGGCGAATGAAAGATTATAATTTTTTTTGTATTTCTGCAACAGAAACGCACTTAAATATAAGATGATAAAATGTATATATATTTTTTATATGGTTGAAAGGCATTTGAATATGAGATGATCAATTTTATTTGTATTTCTAGACAAATGGCTTTTTTGTTTCGTAATTCAATGTTCATCCTTCGAATTTGTAGAAGTATTACTATACTCTTTGATCTCATGTTTACAAAAAAAACTAATCAAGACTGCATTCTATTCACTAAACATATGTAAAAACAGAGTTGCCTCTTTAAAGATTTTGTGTAACTGGCGTGGGGATGTAGGCGGGCAAACCAGGCATATATAATGTTTTGTTTTAAGGACAAATTTGAGTAAAATAATATGTTTTATAAGAATTTTAATTTAGCTTACTTGAAATAATGTTGATTGCACGAAAAGACGTAGTTTTCATTAGGGTTTTCTTTTTCCACAGAGCAGCATTCTTTTGAAGAACCCAACATTGTTCTGAGCATCTCGTCTTTATCAGTAATGTGGTAGACAGGCATGTAATCTCTGCAGTAAGTTCGTACAGCCAATTGTTGGGGCTAAATTGAATATGTTGTAATATAACATATGTTTGAATAAATTTTACATTCAATTAATAAAAAGAACAACATATTTATACCATATAGCGTAAAGTGTGTGAAAAAAATGATACCTTTCTGACTTCCGTTTAATTTTAATTGTTATGTTTATTTTGAAAGCTGGCACATGTGTTTCATATATAAATCAATAAGCTCAACATATTATTATTTATCTTAAAATAATAAATTTTATTTTAATTTGGTACATTTGTAGTAAATGATTTAATGACCACCATTATTGGTAAAAAAAAAATCTTCATTTTTTATTTACTAGCTAAATGTGTTATTTTAATTAAAACATTTTCAAAAAGCCCAGTTTTAGCCCTTTGTTGCTAATTTCTTTAACGATAACATACGTGCGGTGTGACATGCGGGCAATTTGATTTAATGGCAGTAAGTAGTTTCAACAGTGTAGGCTTAATATTAGATCAAATCTAATTTTGATTTTAGCAATAAATATGAAGAGGGTGTACCAACACAACTCCAGAGGTAAACGGGCTAAATGCAATTCTAGGTTTAGATGGATGGATGAATGTGGGGGGAGGGGGGAGATCTACACCAGCTGGGAATTCAGGCATCAAAAATTAAGGTCGGAGTGGCAGTACGTGATGAGGCAGTACTTGATGAGGCAGTCCAAAGCCCTACATGGGCTAGTTGTAAAAATTGTTGGACTGGGATAAAGCTTTAAAATACATAAATTAGACACCAACAATGTGCGCCAATATAACAGGATAGATGAAAAAGATCTGTAATGAAACTCTTATCACTGTCACGCATCTTGAAATATTTATTTCCAAATTAAATGATTTGGTATCCAAATAATAGAGTAAACGATGATTTTTGTTAAACATGAAGCGGTGATCAAAATAGTTTCATCATCAACTATTTCGTACATAACAAAGAAACGGAATAAATTCAATCAACTTCATCATCATTAACTCAACTGTTTCAATCAACTTCAACGTCATCAACTCCATTGCTTCAACCAACTTCACTTTTATTAACCTTACTGTTTCAACAAAATTTATCATCATAACATTAACTGTTTCATCCAACTTCATCATCATTACATCAACTGTTTCATCCAAATTCATCATCATTAACTGAACTGTTTCAACCAAGTTCCTAGGTGCCTTCATACTTTGCACTCATCATTGGTTAATTCTGGTGTACGTACTTGCTCGTTTCGTCAGTTGGTCATGTTTAGGTTAGTCGACCATAAACGTATTGGCTTGTATTTAGTTGCCTTCCAATGCCAAGTTTGTCTCCTTTTAAATTATGCTTATCGAGATTTTATGCTCTCTATATAATTTTAACGGACATCACCAAGAAGTGGGATATTATATTGTTTTAACTTATTTCATTTTTTGTTTGCAATTATTTAAAAAAATATTCGCTGCACCTCTCACATATGTAGACTGTAAGTGAAGTCATAAAACAATGTGAACGTGTAGGGCGACTTTTTTAAAATTAGATTTTAGAAGCACTGTTAACGCGTACGACTCTGTCCTTGAGGGTGAAACACTCTTAACAGTTTAATTCAGTTCTCCATTACAAAACACTGCGGCATACTAGACAAATAACCAGTTGGTCGAAGCATTTTTTGACCCTGGAAAAGTCGATTATTTTGAGCTTTAAATATTTCTATGTTATGACTAGGTCCAGTGTTATGAAATATAATTTTGGTATTTCGATCAGCATCTTTGCAATCTCTATCATTAAAGTAAGTTTTAAATAAGAGTAGACTACTTGAAATATCAAAAAATTAAAAAATTCGCACCCATGATTGCAATGCCGATGTATAAATAAACAGTCCAACTTTGAAATGTTTTAAAAACATACAAATATTTCAATATATCAAAAAGGAAATGTTTATGACTAAAACTTTTATTAAACTGTATACTTCAGATTTTGTATACAGTATGGTAGATAGTTCACTGTATTTTATAAGCATTAACTTACCTTCACCGCTCTGTTACACACAGCACAGTACATGTTACGGTATACAACATGTGTAGCAGTGTCTACAGCCCAAGCAAAGTAATCTACGGTAACCTCATCGTTAGAAACATCTTCTTCACAAAATCTGATGATTTTGTCATCTCCTTTAAAGTCATTGAAACATGATCTAATGTAGAGGAATAAGGATAACGACTCTATATGAGCACAATCTAATTTAGGGAAACCTACAATATTCCTACTGTAGTGATAGGTTAGAGGATAAGAACTGTCATTCAAGCTCCTGCTTCCTTTCTTCTTCCAATTTTTAATTCCAAAAAAGTCTTCAATGTCAGATGTTTTATTGTCAAACTCTGGCAGGGGGACATAACCATCTGCAATATCAGGGCAACAAATCCCGTAGTGTTCGCATTCGGGTCTCTTGCAGCTACAGTCCAAGCAGAATAAATTTTGAGATCGTCTTTGAAAAGATCTTAAGGCAACTCTCTTTCCTTCCCTGCATCTTACAGCACAGTAGCTCTCTTGATAGAATTTAGAAGCAATTGACTTATTCCACTTGGTATACTCACTGAAATTTCCTTCAAAAAAACACGCCTGAACCTTTAAATTATCTGGGGAATAATTATCTTTATTGGTAGTCACCAGCATAAAGTATCCTACAAAGATCAAAACAAAGAGAGCTTTCATTTTTCTCCTACTTTTGAATCGATATAAAAAACAGCTTTCTCTCGACCAATAAAAACAAATGAAACGAAATCATTATGTCATTAACTATTTTGTTGTTTTTCTTCTGTTTGTTATTTCTATGAATCCAGGACGACAGGTGTAAGTAACAGCTGTGATAACTTGAATATGGAGACAAGCAGTTGATGTTACCGGCGAAGGCCACTGAGGTCTCGTCTCACTCTGCTATGGCTAATGTGGATGTTTGGAGTATCGAAGAACCCTATATAATGGAATTAGGAAATAATTGTCGCTGTTGTGTTGATTTGTAATGTAATATGTTGTTCGTCCGTCGAGGATCGACGAGGACCATCGAGTCGTCTGGTGACTGATGACTTGCGCGGGTGACTTTTGTTAAAAGTGAGGAATATTTGCGCGGCGTCAGCCTCACTCTCTCTTCCGGGCCCACCCCATATCCAGTGGCAAGACTCTACGTCAAGACGACAAGGGATGGGTACGGTTGCAGGAATTGTCATTGTATGCGCCTTACGGGACTCCAAATCCGGGTTTGAATTCAGAGTTTCCTTCTATTAGATGAGTTGCCGACCAAGTTTAATGAGTCTCATCCACCCGTGGTGATGTTTTTGCTTAATGAATTGAACTTCAGATAACAAACTTGAGGTTTGCTCAGTTTAAACCATTCGGCCACCCAATCACCCATTCAGTGAATGACCATGTCGTTCTACATGTCTGACCATGCTCTTAGCGATTCACCTCACTTTACTGTATCCGTTTTTTGTCAGTTGACCAAGTAGGGGTTCTTCCTTACAATTTGCCGGCGTCAGTCTTTACATACTATAGGGAACAAGCCCTTTTTCCGAAAGTTATTCGCATTTCGTCTACCCTCAACCTGGAATCGTTGCCTTGGTTGTGGTCGCTGCGCATGTTAAAGTTTCTTGGAACGACAGGTGAGAGCTGAGCACAGAGACTTCCGGCTGTTTCCCGAAAAGATGGCTTCTTCTATTAAGCCTAAGAGTAGATCATTATTGTAGTTGTATTAAGAAGGAAAAATTTGTTGATAACTGCATACATTATGATCCTAAATTAAACCGTAAAACATTTAAAATTATTTAAAATTTCGAATTTGCTTGCGTCGAAGCCAAATTCCAGTAATCATTTTTATCGGTTAACCTTGCTTTTCTGAGGTGCCTACGCACTCAGATTCCTTTATTGTTTATTATTATAACGTCATCTTGTTGTAGCCGGAAGTTGTAATATATATAAGAATGAATTAGAGTCACATAAAGCCAAAAGGGAGATACTATTTAAGAACCTTTGGATTCCAAAAAACAATCATATTTATTTTCTTTTAATTTACGGAAATCGAATAAATTTAAATGCGAAAATAATATTTTAAATCCGCTTTTGTTTCTGTAAAAGTTTAAATATTATTATTATAAATTACAAATACATTTAAAGTAAGGGCAAAGGTATTATTTTAAGCATTTTATATGCGCCTGAAAGGTATGAAAAAAAAATATATTTAAAAAAATATGTTCAAAGAAATACACCGTAATCACATTAATCGGAAAACCCAAACATCAGTTTTTAAGTGCGTTTTTATTGCGTTTTTAGTATTGCGAAAAAATAATTAGGATTAATTTGTTGTCAATAAACACGCAAATGACGTCTTAACGCCAATTACCTCTCTCATCCAAAGCTCTTAGTTTCTTTGATTTAATAACCGAGCGTGAAATATTTAGGGAAAACCCAAACATCTGTCGTTTTTTAGTGCGTTGTTAATATTGCTAAATGTAGGGTTTTGTTTGTTTGTACTGATGAAGGCATGTGCCGAAACGTTTACTTGTGTATAATGTATAATTATTATTAAAGCGTAACGTATATTGTTATATTGACACAATTTGTTCGTGTCTTATTAATCTAAATTTAATTTAAAATTATGTTCTAAATGACGTCTGCTGTATTTACAACAATATCTATGAATTACTATTAATTCAAAAGTAATCAGATTAATTTTATGAATTATAGCCCTTAAGTATTTCCACATTGTGAGTACTTGGTAAAAGTGACGTCGTATTGTTACAACAACTTAATGTAAAATAGTTCCATGGTTAATAAACATGTCGTTCAAAATCGGGAAAGCTATTTTAAAAATAGTCATGTTGATTTCGTCCAATACCCATGTTGAACTTCAGATTTAAATATTGAAGGGTTATTCTCCAGATACCGCATTTTTATCGTAATTATAAAACTTCATTCATTAAATAAATAAGTCTATGAATGTATTATATTTAATTTCATTGGTTAAATACTTATACATTTTTAAATCATTATAATTCTAATTCGTGTGAAAGATGGATGCACTCATATGTTTTACTTACTTTATCATAAAATAGGATTGCGTTTGAACTTATAAGAATGATAAACTTGTATGTTAATTTAATGTGGGAAGTATGCTCAAGGATATGTATATGCTCAAACATATACTAAATTGTTTCCTCACAAATATCGTCATTCATTCTAATTAAGAGAGTGGATGAGTTAACTTTAGGAGAGATTTGAGAACGAAAGTGTTGCGAGAAGTGAGGGTATCAACTTTCGTGGTGCTGGTGTAAGGATCTAAATTTTTGGATTGATCGTAAGTTGACGGGCTAGCAGGCTTGCGTGGGCTCAGAATCGGAACGCATTTTCTTATCAAAGAATTCATGGTGTCTGCCTGCACTACAAAAAGATACTCAAGACTTACAGAGCAAGTATAGCGATGTCAGTACGATGGTTTCAAGAAGACGTGATGTTAATATTTTAAGGCATTAAGAAATGATCGATATTTGTCGTCAGTAAAAGGGATTGAGACAACCAACGTTCTTTCATTTTCTAGTCTGCAGTTGACAATATAAGATTGCATTTTATTTTGGTTTTTTTTTTTTTGTTGACAGAAATGTTTTTTAAAAGTCGCATATGTCTTTGTAGAATAACTCACAAAGGCCAAACAAAAAGCGATACTGAGTGGGTTAAGAGGTCTGCTGTTACTCACTGTGATGGAGAGTCTAACATAAATATTAGATCAGGCGTTTTATTGCTGTGTACTAGAATATGTATGCGTTTGGGAGGTTTCATGTTTGGCCTTATCTTTGTTTATTAAGAGTACATGGCTCGAATTGAAAATACTGATACATCCCTAAGGTGTGATACTAAACCTTTTACAGAATAGTAAAATGTACCCTGTATCTGGTTTTATAGACAAAAGTTGAAGTGATTATCTGAAGTCCCACGCAAGTCCAGCTGGGAGTAATCTGATATAATCAGGGTATAATCTCAAATTTGTGTCATGGTTGTTTTATGGGAAGGAAGTAACGAAAGATTTCAAAATGAAATTGGTTAGAAATAATATAAGAAGTGAAAGTGATTAGCTTCAGAAAGAGCACAAAACGTTGATTAAATCATTACAAGAACGCTAAATTAGTACGGTGATTAGCAATTAAGGAGAAGCTTAAGTATTTCAATATGGGATAAACTAACTACACCTATACATAACTAGCCAGGACCGTCTTGGGCTTTCACAAATAAGAAGTTTCTCGACGTTTGAGCAGGCAGCATACAGCTGTTCACATGAGAAGCGTACATTTTCAAAAATGACTCAACACACGTGTAGCACCTGTAGATTGATGCAGTGGCAGAAGTTTATAATGTCGCTATCGGGGCTCATTTCATAGCGTTTTCGTAGGGTTTCTGAAGGTTAATGTAGGGGCAATAATCACATAATTACTTTTTAATTATTTTTATCTCCCTTTGTTTTCGTGTTGTTATAAGCGTCCACACTATCAAATTTTCCTTCAAACATTTGATGCAATTCGTGTTTGAAGACACTATTTTGTGTGAGGATTTATGAAGAAAACAGGGATTAATTTTTGTCACGTTCAATCAATTGTATCATGCGATAACCAATCCAAGACAATGTTTTCGTTCACGTGACTTTACAGCTGATTTCTCAAAATGGCAACGATTCAAGCAAATTGCGCTGCGATTAAAATATTTGAAAACAAGTTATGGTCAAGTTACTCACAACTTCGAAGGATCAATGCCCCTTTTGATACTCAAAAACTTGTTTTCTATTTTCTTTTCGCTCTTCTCTTCTTCTTTCCTCTTCTTCCATTTTTCTTTCCTCTTCTTCCATTTTCTGTCTATTTCTTCCCTTTTATTTTCTTCACGCCCTTCCTTTCTTCTCCATTCTTTCCTTAAATATTCTTCTAACTCCTGTCCCTTATATTTGAGGTCCTTTTCTCCCACCTCCTCCTCAATTTCGGCTATTATCTCCAATGCGGTTCTCTTAGCTTCTGGTTTCCATTTATTTATTCATTACCCTTACAAAATAGAGGTTCAAATAATGCACAGCGTTTCACTATATATTAAATAAATGAAACAAAAATACATAATAATAATAATAACACCTATGTCATTAAATATTTTACTTAACTGTTGGCTTGACTTGGGCTTGACCCCGCCTCACAAAATAACAAGAGTGTCACAGTATTTAATTAATAATGTGTGCCAGTGTAGTCTGCTATTCGGGGTCACGTGGTTGACCTGGTTGCAGGCAATGTGATAATCTGGTCGTAGATGTAGAGACTTTCCGGTCGTACGCACGGCGAGTATCTGGTCGTAGGTGCGTTAATGGTCTGGTAGCACCAAAATTATGATCTGGTAGTAGATGCGGTGATGGTCTGGTCAAGGCACAGGGATGATCTGGTCGTAGGTGATTTGCTTCGTGCCACGGACAGCGGGACACAGCGGGACACAGCGGGATACAGCGGGACACAGCGGGACACAGCGGGACACAGCGGGACACAGCGGGACACAGCGGGATACAGCGGGACACAGCGGGACACAGCGGGACACAGCGGGATACGGCAAAAGCGGTGTACGGCAACGGCGGTGAAACGGACAGCGGGGCACAGCGGGACACAGCGGGATACAGCGGGACACAGCGGGACAGAGCGGGACACAGCGGGACACAGCGGGACACAGCGGGATACAGCGGGACACAGCGGGACACAGCGGGACACAGCGGGATACGGCAAAAGCGGTGTACGGCAACGGCGGTGAATAGCTACAGCAGTGTACAGCAACAGTAGTATAAAGCTCAGTGGAATACACCAATCAGCGGTTTATAGCATTGGACAGTTGCTTCAGCTTGGACAGTAGACACAGCTTCTGACGAGCACTTTACGCAGCTTAAGACGAGCGACACACAGCCTCGAACCAGCACTATGCACAGCGATATGGAACTTCGTAGCTTCGGAAAGATGGGCCAAGACAATGTTGCTTCAGCTGGGCCAGGAGACACACAGTTTCCAATGAGCGCTTCACACAGCTTCGGACGAGCGACACAGCAGCGGACAGATGGGCCAATATACTTCACACAGTAGAGTGTTCGATGCGTCAACATCTGGAAGTCACTATCTGGGCGTCAAAATCTGGTCGTCAACATCTGGACGTCAACATCAAATAGCGGACGGGCCAATACTTCATAGCGTCGGACGGGCAACACACTGCTTCGGGCGAGTTCGGACGGGACCCAAAGTCGATATGTAGACCTTAAATGTCGAGTTTTCATCTAACCTTTGATATCAGATGCCTACTTGTTGGATATTAGTGTCTCTCACCTCGTCGTACTGACCAGTGCCACTGACACCAACTGATACCAATACACTAAACACTAACTGGTATTTGCACGCTATAAGTCTATTCACATTGACAATTGAACAATTCCTAAAACTATTGCTGTTATATAAATTATGAATAATAGTCAAGACTTTCCTGCAAAACACTCTGCAACACACAACAAGTTAAACCGTGAATATCCTAAAACGACCATCCATCCACCATAACAACCAAAAAAACTAACATGTCATTTCCCCATACCAAGTTACATCACTATTTATCACACAAAAGATACAGCTAAGTAGATGTACTGGTGACGTCACTTCACGAGGAGCAGTAGCTTTTCTGTAAGGCAAAGAAAATAAATACAAGAAAGATTCAAAAACTTCGCTTTGCAACATGGCTTGTAAGAACCATGTTTCCTGGATGTGACACCGACTTTCAACATTTTGATAATGCAAGGATGACTGCTGTCATTGACAATGAACTCGCCAGACTAAACATTGACATTGCTGATGGTAGTGCCACAAAGGAAGCCAGCAATATTCTAATGGCAGGGGAAACCCACAGATGAAACTAGGTGGCATGGTGTTGAAATTTGCCGTAAAAAGCACATTATTGGCCTGTATTGAACCTCCCTCTTTTGGATCGGAAGGATTCTGTGACTGCTTATGTCATCATCTGCAGACAAGGCCAACGTATTCCGTGTGTATGCTACAACTCTTCATTCGACTACAAGAGTGAAAAATGTGTTCTGTGAGGCCCGGGACAAAGAATTACCATGTATTCCCAGAATCGAAGCATTATACATTATGGGATAATTTAAGATAAGATAAGAAAAGTTTCTTTTATTGATCCAAATAAATGGAAATGTTTTTTGATTGCATTATACATTTTCAGCACAAAAATAAAATAATTTGAACACAAGACATTTATAATAAATTATTTCAAAAATTAATGCTTGGGTAGGAGCAGATCAGGAAGCATGGCTTTCATGTCTTAGTTATCATGGATTAAAAAGGATTTATGATAACTGTCTCTGCTTTGCCAACACCTTTTTCAAATCTAAAAAAATCCAAAGAGGTGTCATGAAGACACGCACGTTCCCGCCACTAACACCTCGTCATCGCTAGCGCGTTGAGCTAGCCAGTGTACTTCACACCCGCAGCTACGACTGCGACACGGAACATTCGCCCGTAGCAAGCAAGATACGGCGCAGCCATAACCAAATGTAAAAGATCATCTTTCGATACAATATTGTCACTAAGAGAGTTAATTTGTTTGGTATTTGACTGATTTTTAAATTAGATTAATTTTCAACATGTCTTCTATTTCATTTTTTTGTAACTGTGAAAAGTTGTCTTTGTCGAAATATGTATTCCATTATGTGCTTAAAATGAAAATGTAAAATTTTATTTTTTTTAAAATATGTCCAGTTATTTGGATCAATACAATAATCTCTTATGATCTTAAAAATGGCTTTAAAAATGTTCTGTCATAAATTTTCCTTCCTTTATAGTTTGGTTTTGTATTAACCAAAGACTGGAATAGTCGGTGGATGATGCTGTCAAGGAAACTTAAGTAATGAATAGTTTCAAATCCCTTATTTATACATTTTCCGTCCGAACATACAATTAATTCTTCCAATTTTCAGAAGCTCAGTCCTCAGTATATGTGACCATAAATGTATATTATTAAGTACCGATAGGTTGCCATCTAGAGTGTGCACTTTTATTGTGTGCCTACGGGAAATAATTGTAAATACATTGTGTCTCATTTTGAAAATAATTAGAAATGCAGGACCCTCCACAGCATAAAACTGACAAGTACACTTAAGATAGCTTCAAAAAAAAAAGAAAAGGAATTTTATTTTTCAAGCCGCTGTCTAGTGCAGTCTTATGGAGCTTTATATTTTGCACTATTGAACTAAGCGTGATCGCATTTCAACTGCGTACACTTGTGTGCATGGTTATTTCTGTCCATGTGCGTTGTATTTGTTCTCAACTCAAAAATTAGAAAGGGAAGTGTCAGCTTTGGTAAAAAAAAAACATATATAAAACGGGAAATATTATGTATGGCATTTAATTACTTTTATTTATCGTAAACTCAGTCTTAAGTCGAGATGTCGAATTAAATTTAACAAAACGTTTGACTATATGTGAGGAAAGAAAGACTGATATGAGATTATCCATAAGAACACTGCAACAAACAGTCAAAACGTTTTTCGGTTGCACCTTATAAAAGGATCTAACAAAAATTGGACAATAAAAATGGCAACACGCATCTCGTTTCACAATCATCGCGTTTTATGTAAACTTAATATTTTACTTCAAATAAGGAAAAAGTCTGTCATTTAGCGGCAACAGAAACACCTGCTCGTTTAAATGAAATATGCAATTTTTTCCAGTAATCTACACTCAAATGAGCTGTTGCATTTTCATGCATTCTGTAATAATGTAACAAAAGTGTATAGATGTACAATGAATAACAATGAAAATTATGTTTCTATTAAAATACCTTTTGGTTTATGTCTTTATCAGTGTTACGTACCATTAAATATTCTTTGCAAATTCAACCATTTTTAATATTCGGCTCGTATGTTGCACAATACCTAACAAAGAACTTTAAACAGGTATACCCAGAAAACAAGATACGAAAGCTTAGGATACTAGCAATATTCACTTTAATTGTACAATAAAATGTATAGAAAAATACAACATCCAATAGCCAGAAATAAATGCTATATCAATTTGAAGCAAAAGAATAAGTAAAAAAAAAACTCACAAGATATAAATAGTAATTAACACACAAAGAAATATAATTCGATCATGTAAGTTTATCACGTCTCATAAATGTCTGGGGAAAGGGGCTAAAATACCTATCTCACCTGGGGAAAGGGGCTAAAATACCTATCTCACCTGGGGAAAGCTGTCATGTTGCCCTTTTTATATGGAGACAGATGAAAACCTTCAGAAAAGAAATTCTAGAAATAACATCAACAAATAACATTCTTTCGAACAAATTGAATCGTTTTCTAACTCAAACAACTTTTCCCAATCAAAAGAAGGGTTGGTAAAAATGATTGACACTACAGATTCAATCGGTTATGTAAATATCTAAAATAATTGGCAAGGAAGAGATGGACGTTTGAGCTATACTTAGAATTCAACACATATGCTATTCTATAACAATTAGTAAAACAAAATAAAAAAAAACAAATTAAAAATGAATGAATTGTATTAAATAAATGTTACAAAACATTTACAATTAAGTAAGGAAAATGAAAGAAAAGAACGTTCTGTATTTTACTTCTTCTTAACTAAGTTATTGCAATAAAGCAGGATTGAATTCCAGTCCAACTAAACAACCTCTAACTCAAACTTGCTCGTATGAATCCTTTATAAAATGTAATAAATATCAAAGAGGGATGTCATGACAATTTAACAAAACATGCGTAACAGTGTCGCACTTTATAAGAAAATACAATGACTGCTCCCAAATCCTTATGGCTCGCACGCGCACATTTTGAACGCCCTTGAAATGTATTAATATTCTAATGACCGACCAGCTTTAAATTTGATACTGCAGGTTTATTTCATCAAATGTTTCAGATAAAGAAAAGAAAATATTAAGCACCAAACGCCCCTGCGATAATTTATTTTTTAAGAATCTCATTTAGCGCAGTTATCTGGAATTTTACTTCGTGAAATCAGTGTTATCAAATTTTCATCATCGCCCATTGAAAAAGTGGGATTTTTATAAGTTGTGATTTAGTTGGGGGGGGGGGGGCTAGGGGTTTAAAATTTGAAAAAAATGGTTTTCAGCGACAAAGAGTCTATGTGCCAAATTTCATCTCGATGGTCTGACGGGAAAGTGGATCACATAAGTCCCATTGAAAAAAAAAACAGCAACATGTGTGACACTATGGTGACATACGCCGTAGGTAGCGTGAGCATAAAGTCAAATTGGTATTGACCCCAGGCCTATGGGCGTGTTTGACATACAAATCTGGACCACTGCACCTTTGGTGTACTGTATTGCCCTATAATCTGTAGTGCACAGAAGTTTAAAATTTACCTTAATAATTTTACTGCAAATACAATTCATATCGTACAGTAGACTCCGATGACTTTAGTACACGATATACGATGTGAATTAAATGATTTGATATACAGTTAGAAAACAAAATAATGTAAAATTCAAATTCATATGGGAAAATTACATTTTTTGCATGTTGCTTCTACCACTTGAATCATGAAAAAAAATTGATACATTTATTAATAGCACAACAAATGTAAAACATGTGATGTCACTAATAAAAAATTCAAGGTACATGCTGCTGTGGTTGATGTTGTTCTGTTTGCTTGTACCGGGAATGGGTCGCAGGGAGGTGAATTTGGCGATCTTTCATACAGTTAGCGATTTATATGTTTTCCTCCCCTTTTTTTCTGGTGATTTTTTTTTCCATTGCCTGATGGGACAGCAGTTAAGATCGGAATAAGAGTTAACTTCTTTTAAAGATTAATAACTAGCATCACTTCGCAAAAAATAACTATCCGATATCGTAAAGGGAAAACTTTACATTTAAAAGTTGATATCATTTCAACGATACAATTGAAAGTCGATATCATTTCAACGTTACATTGAAAGCTAATATCATTTCAACGATAAATTTGAAACTTGATATCATGCCCGCAAAAAAACACACCCCACATATTTGACTGTCTACTTCTAAACTTCAATGGGAGAGCAATAGAAGATACCACTTTGAGAACAATCGTAAAAGTTAACTGCGCTAATACAATATATTTTTTTTTGTGCTTGGTTTTAATTGCATGTTTCCTTTGTCCTCATTTCAAATGACTTTTTTTTCTTAATAAAAGATATATTTAATGTAGTCAATTGTCATAATGATAAGTGGTAATTAGTAATGAAAAATACATTTATACTTTGCTTCTTTGGATCCAAAAATAATTTCTTTAATCCATAAAAATCATTTCTTTCCATAACTAAAATAATACCTTTTTAATCAATAAAAACCATTTCCTCTAATCAAAGTTGACCTAAAATGCTACACCTCATATGCATATAAGAAAATATCCCTGTCCGCCCCAATCTCTTTTTTACAACTGCATTGCTGCATCTTCGGCATAAAATTAAAACTTATAAATTGTAGCATTGCAAGATAAACTTCAAGCCGATTTTTTTGTTTGTTTGGAAGCTCTCAGCGCAAAGTCCAATCTATCACGGTTCTAGCTCAGTTTGATTCAGTCCAGTGCTTCTTGTAATGGGCTCAATGTAGTTGTAGCTATATCAGTGGTTCCTGTTTGTAAATTTGTCTTTTTGAACAACTTGAGGACCCTCTTGTTACAGATACATGACAGAAAGATAAAAACACCTTGAAATCCGTTGAGTAAGATTGAGATAAACCTTGATTTATTTATAGAGAAAAAGAGAGGGAGAATATAAGTATAATACTTGAACAATTGGATTCACAATTCATATGAAGGCATAAAGAAAACCTCTGAAAGATAAAACAAAATGTTAAAAACCAATTAAAATGATAGTATTTCCAGTAAAGCTGTATAAAATATATTTGATCTCATTCAACGAAATTAATTTTAAAAAATTAGTTCAATTTTAACAATAAACTTGCGATTCTTAGCTATGATTGTTTTTCTTAGAGTGGAAAAGATTATGTATTTAATTATTTCATTTTTTTATAAACAAAATTAATTTAATATTTATTTATTTTTTTTTAAAACTCGTATTTAAAAAAAATAAATATAAAAACATTTCTCAACATTTTCTCTACTCCGCAACCACTTCTACGAGTGAAAATAAAAGACGTCTACCCTATCAACGGAACGCAGATGAGATCGTAAGCCTAAGAAATAGTTATTCATTACCTAAACATAAGGGAAAAGTTAATTATTAAATATTTAAATTGTTTATACTTTAATAACACAACATAAAAATCAATGTCGTTTATGTTCTTATAATCCATTATCCTCGCATCCACTGAAATGCTACCTCGCAAACCGATGGTGCCGCATGCAGAACATTTAGGTAAACTGTGATATAAACGATTATTCTTAGACAAACCTATCATTTTTTTTTTGTGAAAATTATTCAATTTAAACTTCCAATCACCTTAAAGTGTCAACATCCGTTGATTCTGCGATGATAGCCATTGTCCAGGAAACTCCCGTCAGTGATGATAACTTGACGTACACCAACAGATCCTGTTGTTTGTCTGCTCGTATCCCCTGGCTAGTTTGAAGTCGACGTACTTTGTTTATGGAGAAGACGGTTCTCACAAAAAATGTGATATTACAGGCTAGGCTTAGTGCAATTGGAAATATCACAGAGCAACCTGTGTATGCAAATTCTTTTTTAAATATTATTTTAAAATGTAAATCCCATGTCAACAAGATAAATTATATACCGTATATACTCGCATATAAGCCGAATTTAGAACAATAAAATACAATACTGAAATCAGGGGGTCGGCGCGTAAAACAAAACGGACACAAGGACAGACAATAAGGCCAATTTTCCAGCCACACATTTTCATCGCTATCTGATTCATTATTTGGTTGTGTGTACAGAGTACTAATATGTATATATATATATATATATATATATATATATATATATATATATATATACAGATATTATTATAGCAAACAATGTGGAAAGAGCAGAACACGTTTTTGCGTCATTCCAAAAGGTAAATATATATATATATATATATATATATATATATATATATATATATATATATATACAGATATTATTATAGCAAACAATGTGGAAAGAGCAGAACACGTTTTTGCGTCATTCCAAAAGGTAAACAAACTGGTATGTAACATAAAAGTAAACATCTCACATCTTGACAGTAACACATTTCTATGAACCAATAATATGGTGTAAAATTAAACAATTGTATGGTCGGCTTATATGCGGGTTTTTGCAAAAACTGGCCATTTTAAATCAGTTTTAGGGGGTCGGCTTATGCGCGATGTAGACTTATATGCGAGTATGTACGGTAATAAATATTAGTCATTGAAAGATATTTTTATATCAGTTTTATATTATCATTTTGTTATTATGCTTACAACATTAAAGCCAGATGATTAACTGTTGAATATATTAAAACAAAAAGGGACATTTTTTAAAATTACCAACAAATAATTCTGAGGTGAGATAGCAAGTGTCATGGCTGTATCCAATGTGTTCTCCACCTGATGATATCACCGAGACCACTATAACAGAAACTACAATGGCCGTGGGACCAATGAGAGAACAGATTATCCTTTTCATCAACTGTTTCTTTTCTTCCCGTTTGGTCGCTGGTTGATTTCTTGAAGATGACGTGAACACATTGAACATGTGAAAGCTGCAGATGAAGGTCCAAGAAAACATCCACAGCCATAGGAAGTGGGTCATGATGCCGGTCAACATACAGATCATATCTTCTCTTGGTCTACATAAATAAGTTAAATTTTTCCTGTGCATTGATTAAGTGTTTAGAAAAAATATCAAATAATATCAGTACAATGTCAAATAGTGAAATACATTTATTCAAACTTATTTTTTTTTGTTGAAATTTTATGAAATAATAAATATGATTACAAATTTTCATAACCAACTGATACGTTGGAGATAAAAATATACCAATATGTGTAAATTATAGTAATAAGATAATTAGATAAGATTAGACAGACAGACAGATAGACAAATAGAAAGGCAGACAGATAGATAGACGGATAGACCGAAAGACAAATGGACGGACGGACGCACGAATCGATGGGCAGATGGACGGATGGATGGATGGATACATGGATACATGGATGGATGGATTGATAGATTGATAGATGGATAGATGGATAGATGGATGGATGGATGGATGGATGGATGGATGGATGGATGGATAGACAGATAGACAGGCAGGCAGGCAGACAGATAGAAAATGTAATTTAAAATCTAAGATTATAAGTTTGCCATTAACTTAACTGACCTGTGAGCAATGATGATGAGAGACGTCTGGGCGAGCAGTAGACTGAGGCACAGAAACAAGTTATATTTTCCTGCTGTATTTTGTAGAATAGGCAAACACAAGTAGATCAACACTGTTACAATTAAACAAACTATGGAACAACCAAGACTTATCATTGTCACAATGTACTGTGCAAGATGGAGCTCACTGAGTCTGTATTCAAACGTTGACTTTTTATAAACTTCTTCCATCTCATTCAACTTTGTGTCCAGGACTTCATGACAGACATTAAGGTTTCCATCTTTATCTACTTCAATCATGTTAAGTTCTGAGATAGTAGAGAAGTTCACTTTTGTAACGTTCAAATCTAATGCGACCGTTACCCCAGGGGGTAATATTCTATATTCAATTGTTATGTTGTAATGGGATGTTCTGAAGGAGATGTAACTACATAAGAGGTGACGTTTAACTGATATAAACTTGGTTAAATCTACAATGCAGGGATTTCCTCCGTAACTGTATGGAGGTGAAATCATTGTAAATCTATCTAACGCACCTGCAGTATTCGGATTGCTCCAGAACAAATCCATTGGAAAATATACATTCCACTTTTCCTTTAATTTGAAATTACCTTCTTCGTCTATAAGACTTTCGATTATTTGTTTCTCGCAATCGTCTCGCTTAACTCCTTTAAAGGCTACCAGATAGATCTCTACACAAATAACATGTTTCAACATATCTGAAGAACCAGGAGACTCTATTTGGGTGCTATTGTCATAAAGATTTCCTATCTTGATAGACTGGACGTAGCCAAAATTCCAAAGAGTTGGTTGCACCTATAAAATAAAAATAAAATTTCTAAAAGATAACTTATCAACTCTTTTGTGTATGTGTGTGTGAGTTTGTAAAACTTAATTAAAGATTTTTTTTTTAAATTATGATTGATGTATTGATATATATATATATATATATATACACATATATATACAGACATATATATAAATATACATATATATATATATATATATGCTAAATTGTTATGTTCAAGAAATTGTCTAATTGATTAAACTAGAAAATGTGAGACAAAACTACATAAGCCATTAATATTATTCACCTTACCTTCATCATAAGGTCGTTCATTTCCTTTAAGGAGTCTGATGTCAAATTACTGAGGTAATTTGGTCTGAACAGCCAGAAGCGTACTCTGTATCGTAGACCATCGATGTTTGTGAAAGCACTAGTGCATCTTCCATTAAATAAAAGCTTTCCAGGTGAGCAAACCAATGGTAGGCATTTTGCCTGTGTATAAATATAACTTTGGGTTATATAAAAGCAATGGAACTGAGCTAAGCAAAGTGTGTGAAAACATGAAGAAGGCAGCGAACGCTTGTACATGAAGACTCCATTAGCGGAAACACAATAGTAAACATTTTTTAAAATTAAAATAAAAACTTACCTGCAATGTTGTATTCGAGAGGACAACAAAAGGAGTGCGACAGAACATGAGTAGGTGAGATATTAAATACAGGCTTAATGGGGCGAAAGGTGAGGAAAAGTAAGTCCACTGCGATCGGTCGTAACGAAGAAGGGGCGGAGTAAAGTTTTAAAAAGTGCATTTGAGCATGACATTCATGCCATGCAGTTTCAACGTGCGCAGATGGCTAATGAGGCCGATTCTTGCACGAAATTCTCTTGTGCAGTCGGTTCAGGTGAATGATGGCGCATCCCCGGGAGCAGAGCCAGACCGGACCTTCCTTGCATGTCTCTTGCGCTCTGCAGCCCCTCGTTCTGCCAACTTCATGTTGCATGGAGCTCCTGTGCAAAGTGGAGGACCACGAAGTTCGATCCTTTGCTTGCTCCCACCAAGCGTTCGGGTTCATGCTGAACGCCTTCAGTTAGGCTCCTATGTTATCTCTAAAGCGTTTTTTCTGTCCGTCAGCAGACCATCCTCCTTGTTCAAGCTCACCATAAAAAATTCTTTTGGAAAGACGGTCATCTGATACTCTCACAACACGTCCCACCCAGCAAAGCTGGGACCTCATCAAGATTGTGAAGATGCTGGAGAGACCTGCCGGTGTGAGCACCTCGGTATCTGGGACCCTGTCCTGTCATTTAATGCCGAGGATTCTTCCGAGTCTTGTTGTATGAAAGCGGTTCAGCATACTTGCATGGCGTTGGTATTCACCTGGACACGCCATCTGGTAGCGTGTGCAATCCATAGCAAAGGCCACATTGCGGCTAGTACAAAGGAAAACGTCTCTTTTTCTGACAAATGCCCTGAAGGCAGGGAACGTGTTGAGTCTCGATGATAAAAGAGTTGCAACGGTTGGGTCTACATGGCTTGATCCCAACGTGGAAGGGAGGTTGCGAATACGAACAAGTAGGTCACGTCGACTTTTTATCTCTTCTGGAAATTATGGGATGCGGGTTAGAGCAAACGTCGTGGGTGTCAGGGTCGGCGATAAGACTGGAAAGTCTGTTAAGGACTTCCTTTTCTGTCACCCGTCCCAATTTCCCTGTTTTAAATATGATAACTACTTAGGTTCTGCCTTGGGGTTCACTCGGATACTACTTCATTGCATTTAAGGGTTCATTGTTATTTTATAGCGTTCTTACAGTTGTTTGTTCGCTGAAAAAGTATTCTTGTCGACACGTTCACTGTTTTATCGCTACTTCTTTTTTTTTTTCCAGGTTTCCCCATACTTTGTTTCGCTCATTTCCTTTAACCTGACCTGATTTCAGTCTCTTACCCTGATTAACATCTAGACCAGACACTCTTGAATATATTTCAAACTTGTCTCGAAGTGCTTTGAAAACAATGTAGCCGCTTCAGTTTATTTCATAATATTTTCATTGTAGATATCACAATTTAATTACCTACACCTTTGCGAAATAAACAGCTGCTATAAGGCATTGCACAATCAGTACAGAGAAGTCAAGAATAGTTTTCTTTACTTTGATACATTTTGCACACTGAAAGATGTAACAAAATTGGTTTACAAATCGAGCAAGGTCTCAACAGGGGCATGCCGAAAGCATAGGAAGTCCGCGGAAGAACTAAAATCGTGCCTCAGACAGGCTGTAGCAATATTTTTTATAATTAATAAATAATAATTAGAACAGACACTCAAATCAATGTACACATAAATGTTTCCTTTTTTTATTCATCATCAGTGAAATGACATCCATGGGCTAAGTCTGGCAACACATTTCAGTCTTTGGTACTAATAGACAGAAACACGAACCAACGAATATCTACTCAAAGATCAGAATTACATTTCAGGTTTGTGCAATTTTAGATATTAAGGGTTAGATGGAGCCACTTGACTTTGCAGAGAAATATATTCTTTTAATTAACCTGTAAATTCCCCAATCCCCCCTCCAAAAAAAAACACAAAAAAACAACATCAACAACAAAAACACACACCTTTTTCTTTGTGGTACAGGTTGTTAAGAAACGAGCATCCTATCAGAGCGGAAGCTGACAACCTTTGAACAACATTCGATAATGGAAACTGCGTAGAACCTACTGACCAAAGACAATTCCCGGTGAAGAATCGATGCACTTACTGATTTTATTAAAAATTTGTTTCTCTCCGAACTTATTTGTTTTGTTTTTTGTTGGCTTTTTTTTTTAGGAGGGGGTGTGGGTGGAATTGGGGTGGGGGTGTTTATATGTACTTTAAAAAGTAAGTGTAATATGGGGAGTTCTGTGTTCAGGTTTAAACAATAGAAATAATAATATACAACCTATTGGTAAAAGACAACAAAACAAAACAAAAAAGTCGCTACTAAAGTGTATTTGACAGCAGACCAAGATGAATATAAACAAAAACTTACCTTAAGAATCTTTAAATATTAACAATGTATGTAACCAAGCAAACAAGACCCTAGAGTTCTTAAGGCGAAATCTAAAGATTGGCAACTCCTGTGTGAAAGAAAGACCATATAAAGCCTTTATCCGTCTGATTTTAGATTATGCATCTTCAGTCTGGGACCCATTTACCCAGAAGAGCATTAACAGGTTGGAGGCGGTCCAGCGACGAGCAGCACCCTTTGTCCTAAACCGCTACAGGAATACCTCTATTGTTGGCAGCATGCTAGAAACACTAGGCTGGTAACCATTGGAGAAACGAAAACGAACATCCAGGCTCTCCATTATGTACAATATAACTAATGGGCTGGTCCACTGTTCCAGTATTAAACAGAAACTCGTCCCTCTCCCCCATAGACAGCGACGAGGCCATGACAGGCAATTCAGGCTCATACCAGCAAGAAGCCAGTATAGGAGCTGATCATTCCTGTCCAAGAAAATTAGGGACTGGAACAATCTTTCCAAAGGAACGGTTGAGGCGACAACACTAGACACATTTGTGTCTATTGCCTCAAGCCTTCAAACCCCTAGTGCATGATTTCCTCATCAACACCAGTAACAGAAACATTGCAAATCTCATCTACATGCATAGGAGCCAAAATGATCAATAAATTGATCATGTGCCATTGAGATATAGAAAAAGAAGACGAGAAGTCAACACAGACAAAAATGCATAGAAAGAATGAAATTATACAGATTGCGTTCGAAAGTATTCAAAGAAATCACACAATTAGCGGTAGAGGTTAAAAATAATATTTTAACAATTAAAATAGGAACTAAAAAGTTGCATTTTGTAAATTAAAAAAGAAAAGAAATAATACTAGCTTATCTTTTATCTCTTTTTGAATGAAAAATGTTTGATAAAACAAAATGTGTTTTCAATTTACAGTATTTATTTATATCAAATTAGTATTCCTTTTATAAAGCGACAAACAGTTATGGATGTTCGTCCTAAAACTGATTTAAAATTACTCACATCAGGTGACGACCATTCCATGTTGGAACAAGTGGCATATTTAAAAAGTGTCTTCTGGCTCGGTATTTTTGACAGAACCGTTGCGCCTTTACCAAAATTGATCAGTAGAGAAAATGGTAGGCTATACCGATTTTCGAAACCAGCTATGCATTCTTGATCTCTGAGCCCATATTGTGGGTAGGCGTTCTGGAGAAAACAAAAATCAGATAAAACAAATAGTGACTGGATTTTCGAATCTTTAAAAATAATGATTTAAAAGGATTGAATAACGTGTAAAAAGTAAGATGTATCAAAAGTATAGCTGGGGGGGGGGGGAACTTTTATCAAAAAGGGGTAACATTTCAAGCATCAATAAATATCCTCTTTTCTTGATTATTGAAACAACTGGAGTAAATGTATCTTTGTCCATCTGTCTTTGGAAAGACATACATTTCTCTAATCTAACCTTGCCTTGAAACTTCTTCAACATTTCATAAGATATAGAAGTCCTATGTGCTGATCATTATACATAAATTTAAGCCAATAAACCCGGCGTCGCTATGTTGTGCATTCCGGAAAAAAAAAACATTTCTTCAACGTTTTAGCTAACATTCAATTCAATTGTTGCCTGTAAAAATTCTAAGAATTTTTTTTCCTAATTTTCTCCTCTAAAGACACATTTATATGTAATATACGATCGAAACAGGATCCAATTTTCCGTTCAGATCTCCTATTGGGATAATAATTCTGATGTAATCCCGTTTCTCCCAAGGGATAACTAAATCGTTGGGAAAATTTTCCCAGGTGGGATTATGAAGGGAATGTTTATCAACTTTGGCCCATTTCCATCAATACATGTCTAAGTGTATACCGTAGTATGCTATCAACTTTGGCCCATTTCCATCAATACATGTATAGGTGTATACCGTAGAATGCTATCAACTTGATTTATGTATACAGCTTAGGTAATAGAATAAGCAATTAATTCGGAACTGGAAAAATTATCTAATATTCGTATTCCTTAAGTTTAGATGAAACTCACTGAAAGTTAATGAAACACAATAAACATTATAAGGAATTTATATAATGTTTTAAATATTACAGCAAAAAAACGAGGCTTCTAAAATAATTTTGAAATTTCATGAAACTTAAAAAAAGATGACTTTGTAATAGAGAGAAAATCTCCATGAAAGTATTGAAATGAGTCGAACTATACAATGTTTAAATAAGCTTTTAGATACCATACTATTACCCCGTGAAACCATATAGAACTTTCTGGAGCATTTCAGATGATATTTAATAACCTCCTCGAAAAATGGCAAAATTGCTTTTGTAAGTAATTATTATTCGAATGCATTAAACAATTGCAGTTAATGCAGTGTTTAAGTCTTTTAATTAAATTTAATTAAATTGCTGAAACCTTTCTGTCAAGATATTGTGTCGGAAATAGCAAAGTTTTAAGGTTTTAGCAATTATAGGTAACAATGTTAAACCATGCACGGATTTCCGCTGATCGGTTTTAAATCTTTAAACAGGTCAGTGGAGTAGCGAGGGTGTATGGCACCCGGGGACAAGATTCGCGCCCGGGGACAAGATCCATTTTAAAGCGCCCCCTTTTCTTTTTTTCAACTCTCAAAGCCATTATTTTTACCAATAATATAATATCAAATCACATCTTGGCGCCCCTAACTAGTTTGCGCCCGGGGATTCTGTCCCCCCCTGCCCCCCCCCATCGCTACGCCTCTGAAACATGTTGCTCGCTGTTTCAAAATCATTATGAATTTCGTATTTATTATCATCACCTGTCAATCGAGAAATGAAAAAGGCCTGCAACTCCCCTTGGGGATCCTGTCGGAAAGTCTGTGGTGGCTTGCTGATTAGGATACGCCGGCCACCAACCCCCTCAGTGTTACACGGGGAACAAGACTACTGCTGCGCGTCCTGCGTGGACAGACGAGGGACGTGCACGGTACCTGCCGTAAATAAAACAGCACCTACAGGGCTGCAAACTGTGACGTTTCACAGTTGGAAGTAAAGGCGGAGACAGGGTAGGGGTCATGATTGCAAGTTGCCGTTAATGGATATGAGGCTAGGTGCGAAGGTAATAACATCTAGTCAATGATTCTTACTATGCAGCCATGAGAAGCTGCTCCCAAGGCAACCGTTTCGTCCAAGCTGCTTCGCAAAGTAGTTGCGTAGTGACAACCCACTGTAGATACCCTCCTAAAGGGCGTACCACGCCTCCTCGGGATGGGTGGGGGAAGATATTAGGTCGTAAAATGCACCTTTCCGACTCCTAAGAATGTCGATAGTGTGCACTGTGTGCAAAAACAGTGCCGGACTGACCGGGTGTCCTTGGTCTGGGCAGGCCCCCAATGCAACCCAACACCAGGCTTGGGCAGGGGTGCATAGGGAAGGGCATAAGGTACATTATCTCGACGGCACGCTGACATCATTTCTTAATGTGACATTTCAATGAGCCTGTAAAGTAGGTTCTTGCTCCGCTTGTCTGATCAGAACCTTAATTTAAACAAGACGGCGTAAGTGCATATCAAAATATCGAACCTGGTCACGTTTAATAAATATCATTTCTTTAGCACATGCTTTGCATGCCTTAATTTATGAAAAGAGCTTCATCAGATAATTCATTTATTAAAAGATGGTGTGAATTAATAAATTTTTCTATGATAGCTTTACAACTGGTTACAGTTTCCGCTGCCTCTTATGTTCTTATTTCAATCTGGCATTGTTGTGCGTAGAAGCTGTGAATACATAGAAAACGCCTTTATCGGGTTTGACCACACAAAATAAAAAGACTTGGATTTAACCCTTATTTAATACATTGCTCTGTTAAATTTTATTGATTGTGTACAAACTGTTTGGTAATTCCGATAATATAATCACTAAAAATAACTATTAATTGTCAATCATTTTAGTTACAACTTCCATTGAGTGAGTGCACGGGTTCACTTAAAGATATGATTTGTTTTGTTGTGTTTTTTTATGTATTCACTTACCAGATTGCAGATGGCACAGAATATATTTTTAAACGTTTGGCCTCCATGCAACGTGATCACCCTGTAAGTTGTGTGATTTAATTCTTGACAAGCTCTAGCAATATCTTCATCGTAATGCCATTCAGGTGGTGCACTGTCACAGCTTGACACTGGCACGTTCATTTGTCTTTTAATGTAATAGACATAATAGATCAATTATGAATTAAAGAACTATTCAAACTTTCAAACAAATGATATAATTATAAAATGAACATTTCTATTTGAGCATATATCCATCGCGAAATATATTTGAAGCTTATTGTTAGAAACAATCCGAACGCAAACATCAAAGGCAAATATGTTTCTTGTAATAAAGTTACAGATTATGACTTTATAGTTGTTGTTTTTGTAAATATTCTTTTTATTCATTTATTTCTTACGTGCAAATTTTATATTTTTTGGAGTTTTTAATTGTGTTTTTGTTAATACTCACCTTTTGATGTTTAATTTAATTTTGTGTCTCTAAATTTTTGTTTACGAAGAAAATCAATTATTGACCTATTTGAAGTTATATTTTTTTTTAAATTTTACTCCAAAAATGTTTTGTTTGGTAATAAGGTCACATCATCTTTTGGATCAACAATTTTCTAACATTTTTGATAGCTTATTGTAAAAAACATGGGATTGCACTGGAACAACATACCATTCTTAAATAAATATGTGTGTAATTCCTCAACTGGATTTTTTCAATTATTTATAAAAACCAAAATAAATATAACTTACTGAAAAAAATTCCTATTGCATGAGAAGACGCCGTTTGTATCAGGATTATCTACTGTTAGGTCACAGCAACCACCTGTAGCGTTTAACGTCCTTCTGAGCATCTCGTCCGGATCAGTTATTTGGTAGAAGGGCATAAAATCGGTGCAGTTTGTGCGAACAGCCAGTTGGTGTGGCTTGAATGCGAAGAGAAAATGATGAACTTAAAAATTCTCATTAAACTTGCTTACTAGATAATGAGTTGTAAAATATGTTCTACTTATAGAGAGGTCAACCTTATCATTATGAATTACTATATTTAAAAATTGAGCAACTATTGAGCAATGAGAGAAAAATATTTTATGTAAACACTGATAAAGTCGTTCAAATTGTAAGGGTAAGTCTGATTAGTAGTTATATTTCTAATTAATGAGAAAGTAATTTTATAATTAATTGTCTGTATTACAGAAATATTGCCGACATATGGATCAATAGCCACATAGTTGCAATTCAGTAAGAAGGCAAACTTGGCTGTCACAGATCAAATATTTAGATAATAATTTTGTTTCGGAATAATGTATTTTTTTATAAGTTAGAAGGAACAAGAAGTTAATTGGGGTATGTCATGTGCAGAAGTAGAGAAGGAGATAAGTGAAAATGGAAGCATATGTTTGAAGATATGCTCTTTGCCATACATCTCAAAGCATCGTGTTAGTTATTCAATAGATCTGTGTGAAAGTCATATGTAATGTAAATAGACAATATCAGTTATAATTTCCTCCGATTTCGGAGATGTGTATTACGTATTTCATGTAGTGTAATTACTATCTAATAAATTGTCGTGCTAATTTCATGGACTCCGTCTCGTGCTTTGTGGATGTGGATAATTAACACTGCAACTATGCATTTACAAGTAACATCAGCATCACCAATCTTTGTTACATAGGCAACCTACCATCGAGCTTTAGGCCGATATTCCTAAGATGGTGTGTGGGGTGAAATAACCAAACGGATGGTAAATGCACAGCTCTAACGCTTTTTTCTTGTTATTTGTTTACATAAATTATTAGAGCTTTACGTCGACGCTTGGTGGCTTTCGAAAAGGTCGCCAGCCGATGGACCAAGCTATCTGTCTTTTCCAAACCATGACAACTAATCTTCAAAGGCAAAATCAAACCATGACGGTGTTCTTTGACCAACAACAGACATATCATAAAATTTGGACCATTAGCCTAATGTTTAAGCAGCAGAATTTAGAATTACTAAAGGCAGGTATCGGATGGTCAGACAGGACAAGTGCAGCAGGTTACGGACAGATGTCAAGGGGGTAACCGATGGTATACATTTGTAACAGAATTGCGGAAATAAATACTTTTGGACACGAATCTTTAGAGCAGTGCTGTCTAGCCCATTGCCCGTGAGCTACTTACAGCCCGCAAGATGATTTTAAATGGTCCGCCACAGATTGAGCAATGTTTGTTATATTTGCATAAAAAGAAAACATTTTAGGGTAAAAACTATTTTTAAACCACATTCACTGCTTATTTATCTTTTTTGTGTGTGGAAATGGCGTGAGAGGACATAAGCAGTTGTAACATGGAATAGTCGGAGGTCACAAAAGCTAAGGAGTGAGATGGCTTGACCGGTAGCAGTAATTTATGTTAAACCATTTCTTTCATTTCTTTTTTCTGAGCAATTTGTGGGTTAACGGCTTGTGTCAATTCTTATTCTTTTCTTTCATTTTTAGATATTGATAATATATATACATATATTATGTAAATTTAACATGATTGGGTGGGACTATTTAAACTTGGTGGGCAACTAATCTAAGAGAAGGATAAGTCTGAAATTTCTGAGATGGAAACTCATCTAAGAGAAGGTGTACTCTGAAATGTCTGAGAAGACAACTCATCTAAGAGAAAGGGAACTCGGAAATGCCTGAGAAGAATTCAGGCATGTGGGATGACAATGAAAATTCAGGCTCTGGAGTTTTGGAACGCATTTAAGAGCACAGTGAAACACACAAAATATACCACTGGTCATACTGCTGTTGGATCTAATAGGTAAGCACGAGAGATTGAGACTGGAACTAAAGACCGACCGAATTTCGGCTTCGGTTTTGACGCTGAAAGGGACCATTTTATCCCTTTCGGCCAAGTTTCGGTTTCGGCCGAACAAACTGAAAGATCTTTGAAAACAAATAAAGCTATTTTTAAGAATAAATTAAGCGATCTTTGAGAACAAACTAAACGATATTTAACAACAAACTAAGCGATCTTTAATAACAAACTAAATGATCTATAAGAACAAATTAAAAGATCTTTAAAAACAAACTAAATGATCTTTAAGAACAAACTGAATGGTCTTTAAGAAAACTGATATTTAAGAACAAAATCAATGATTTCTAAGAACAAAGTAAGCGATATTTTAATAACACAAACTAAGCGATCTTTAAGAAAAAACTTAGCGATCTTTTTTGAAAAAACTAAATGATCTTTAAGAACAAATTAAACGATTTTTAAACAAAAACAATCGACCTTAAAGAACAAACTAAACGATTTTAAACAAAAAACTAAGTGATCTTTATGAACAAACTAACAAATATTTTTAAGAACAAATAAAGCGATCATTAACAAAAAACTGAACGATATTAAACAACAAACTAAGCGATCTTTAAAACAAACTAAACGATATTTTACAACAAACTAAGCAATCTTTAAGAACAAATTAAGAGATATGTAAGATTACACTAAGCAATCTTTTAGAACAAACTAAGCGATCTTTATGAATAAACTCAACGATCTTTAAGAATAAACTAACCAGTCATTAACAACAAACTAAACGACCTTTAAGAACAAACTAAATGATCTTCAAAAACAAATAAAGCGATTTTTAAGAACAAATTAAGCGATCTTTTAGAACCATCATCAGAACAACAATTTTAAGAAACCCGGTTTAAAAAAATAATGTTCGCCACCAATGGGTGTGAGGGAGACTAGTCTCCCTAATAATTACGTCACCAGCACGGAAAGACTACTGTGTTGCTACTAGGTTAAATATTAATACAGTGATAACGTGCAAGCTATTAATGAAAACACAAAGCATCAGAATTACGAAAACAGCAAAACATACTGGTGATATTTTTATAGCCTCAATAACATATATTTAAGTGGCAATTGGCTCTATTAGAGCCACAATAATTGTTGTAGGTATATGTTCTAGGTTGTAAATATATTATAAAACCAAAAGCACTGAAGAGTCTATTTTGCATTAATTTCCCCCCCCCCCTTTTCCTATTTTTGCCAAATTTTCGCCTACCATACTAATTTTAAAAAATTGTAAAGCAATTAAAATTACTTTTAAATTAAAATGGTAAAATCCAAAGTATTCATTAGATCAAAGGTCTCAAACTCAAAACATCAGTGTGGCCGCAGGATGTAGTGTCTGATTGAGACTGGGCCGCATCAAGTATTCCACACATAAAAGCGATTACAACTGTTACAATCTGCTCAACCTTTATAAATAACAATAAAAACATTGAGGGTTCTCAAAAACTAGGATTCACTTTCTTCCACCTACTCACTGTTGCCAAAGACCTGGCAGCGCTTCTTTTTACACAGCTGAGCAACTTTGGCTTGAGTGAGGAACCAACTAAGACTCTCAGTATAGCTTGAAGATCTTCATCAATAAGTTTGGCCCTGAACTTTGACTTGTTAAGGTGCATAGTGGAAACGAGCTTTTCACACAGATAGGTACTCCCAAAAAGTCGTATGATCTGCTTGAACAACCAAAAAATTTCAGAGAAGGTGGAAGGCAATGCAATAAAATGTCCATGCTTGTCCGTTTTTCCATTCAGCTCCCCGCGCGGATCATATAGCACATTAAAGGAGGAGGGTTCAGCAAAAAGCTGAAAAGTGGCTGTCTGTGTGTTAAAGTCTAAAAGATGTAGAGAACCAGACTTAGCAAAAAGGCATAAGAAGAAGATTTAGAAAGTGACCAAGCTGACAGACTCAGACTTTACCTCACTCGTAAACACTGGTGGCAATTTTAATATGGATCCTTTGATAATATATCAGATTGCTACGATTTACACAATTATGCTTGTGCATTACCCGCCAACTTACTTTTAACAACTTTTCTCAAAGCCGCACTCTTTGCCATGTTTGTCTCTTAAAAAGCTATAAAATAAAAACTTTTATTCCGTTTTTAAAACGGTTCTTACCTTTATAATCATCATACAAAAATATATAAAACATTTTTAAAAATCAGAATTAGACTAGTCGGTGAGATTCGACTAAACCGTCGCGGAGAGTTACGTTATAGGTATGAGAATGGGGGAAAAGCGCCGGCGCATTAACACTAAACTTTTCTGTCGTGTAGCGGGCCGCAAGATATCGTCTTGCGGGTCACAAATGGCTCGTGGGCCGCGGGTTTTAGACCCCAATTATAGATGTTTATTCATTAATATTCACGATTATCTCATTTTTTTATAAAAAGAATGTAAATATTTATACTTTGCCCCATCATTTTCGATGTATGCAGAATGATTGCGTGAACGAATTTCAAAATATCTATTTATTTCATTTTTGGTTTCGGCTTCGTTTTCTGGCGAAAGTCATTTTTAACTTTCGGCCTTTCTTCGGTTTCGGCCGAAAGTTATTTTTAAACTTACGGCCTATTTTCGGTTTTGGCCGAAATTCATTTTAAACTTTCGGCCTATTTTCGGCTTCGGCCGAAATCAGAAAATCACTTTCGGTCGGTCTCTAATTGGAACATTAAGCAACTCTCTCTCTCTAATTCACTTTAACAATACATAAATAAAGTCAAGGCTATTGCTCAGGTCGAACTTTGCCTTTGTCATATATATTTTTGTATTACATTAATTTTACAAGCATAGTAATTGGGACTGTTCCACCATTTATAAAACTCTGCCGTTATAAATTTAAATAATTACACGTCATAATAAATAATATACATTGTTAGTTGCTTTAAAAAAATTAGTTTTTAATTTTTCGAGGTTATCCCTGATATTGATGTCCATTAGCTACACTTAAATGAAATAACTGCTATGGCGGCTGAACATTGCTCCGACAACTCATGTGACTTCGAACGCTTAATAGCATTGTGAGACATGCCGGGCATCAACTTGCATCTTGGTCTATTTTAGTCGTCTTTACCAAGTCGAGCAATAGAAACAAAAAGGCAAGGTCAAGAAAGAGAGGCTAACAAATTGAGCAACTTCCCCTCAATTTTAACAAATGCAGCTAAAGTCAAGGCTACTACTTAAGTCGAAGCCTTAGTCGTCATCTTGTCCACAGGAAGGGCAATACGTATAAATCCAATATATAATGACGGGCAATACGTATAAATCCAATATATAATGATAGCAATACTTAATTGTTGGTTCTTTTACTGATGAAAGCGAGAGACGAGGCGTTGGAATTTGTATTATGTCTTAAACATAATTAATTCTTAACATATACTCTTTTATTTAATACGAATTGTTCGCGTGTTATTAATGTGATGGATAGCATAAGTGTGTCTAATAATCGACTACTTACTTGAATTGCTCCATTACACAAAGCACAGTACATGTTACGGTATACAACATGTGTAGCAGTGTCTACAGCCCAAGCAAAGTAATCTACGTTGACCTCATCGTGGGAGACAGTTTCTTCACAAAACCTCACGATTTCTTCGACTCCTTTGAAGTCTTTGAAACAGGAACGTATGTAAAGAAACGAGCTCTTCACGTCTATTCTAAAACAGCCCAATGTAGGAAAATCTTCCCTATCTCGGCCGTTACTAAAACGTAAATGTTGTGACGTATCATTGAAGTTGTCTATTTCTTCACTTGAGTTATTATTACTTAAATGTTTGTTTCCATAAATGTCATCAACATAAGTTATAGCAATCTCAAACTCAGGCAATGGCACAAAATCCTCTTCAATACTAGGACAACAAATACCGTAGTACTCGCATTCGGGTCTCTTGCAGCTACAATCCAAGCAGTTTAAATTCTGATCATAATGGTTAAACAGTCGCAGGGCAACTCTCTTTCCTTCACTACTACATCTTAATGCACAGTAACTTTCTTGATATACTTTAGGAGATATTGTATTGTTCCACTTAGTATGTTCATGTTGAAACGTATTTCCAAAACAAGTCTTGTACTCAGTGTCATCTGGGCGTATTATGAATGGTTTACGACAAGAACACAACGTGAAATATATGATAATGTTAAGTAAACCTTCCATGGTGTAGTCATGTAAAGTAGTGGACACGTTTTTAAAACACAATTTATTTTTAATTTTGCATTTAAATACGTCCTTTCTGCAAACTATACGAGAAACTGCATACTTTAGCAATCATTACAAACTGATTGGTTGTATTTATCAGTAAATTATTGTTCTTTTTTTTTTTTTTATTAAAATCAATTTTTAACATCTGTCAAAAACACAATCTAGATTCTAGATGAAAGATTGAGATAAACTCTATACAAATTTAACCGGCAAGAACAGATAATTATGTTTTTTTATAAAACATCAGGGATTTTTTAATTTATTTTTAATTTTTAATTTAAATACGTCCTTTCTGCAAATTATACGAGAAACTGCATACTTTAGCAATCATTATAAACTGATTGGTTGTATTTATCAGTAAATTATTGTTCTTTTTTTTTTTTATTAAAATCAATTTTTAACATTTGTCAAAAACACAATCTAGATTCTAGATGAAAGATTGAGATAAACTCTATACAAATTTAACCGGCAAGAACAGATAATTATGTTTTTTTATAAAACATCAGGGATTTTTTGTAAACTTTGTAATTCATGTCTGTCTTCCACACTTCCCGATTATCTCATTGGTTAGTCTCATCAGTAACAATTTTAGTTGTATTTTTTTTGGCGTTGTTTGTGTGTGTGTGGGGGGGGGGGAGGTGCAATATTGTCTTTGATTGTGGTGCATTTTGGGGGCTGGTCCCTGACTTTGGTTGGAAGTAATGCACTGTACAGACTTCGAACCCTCTTGTTACCCATGTATGACAGGAAAAAAAATATAATGAAATCCATTTAGACTGATAGAAATAGTGTGTTTTTAGTTTGGGGGGAGGGGGGCTGATTCATATGTTTATTATTATTTATTTGCTAACTTATACACTGCCGTATTATTTTTCAAATTGGTTATTGCCATTAAAAATAGTCAAACAATTTCGTGATTATTTTTTTAAAATGTTAGGTAATATTTGAGAATTATAAAAGGAATTATAAATATCATATATTTATTTATTTATTTAGGCATTTTTATATAGCGCTTATCATAAAGCTCTAAGCGCTTTACAATTATTAAAACATGTAAACTAAGTAAATACAAATGAGACACTAGGATAGTAACTACTATTCTATAGAAACAATGAAAATGGCTATAAAAAGAGGACACTTTGACACTTCAGGATTAAACCGAAACAGAAAATTAGGTAGGGCAAGGAGGGTGCATCACAGGTCATAGGCGGACCTAAACAGATGAGTTTTAAGGGACTTTTTGAAAATGGACGAGGTTTCACTATGACGTATATGGAAGGGGAGCTGGTTCCAGAACGTGGGCCCATGGAAGCAGAAGGAGCGTTCACCGATGGTCTTAGTTTTAGTTCTTGGGATTGAGAGGGTTCTACTGTCAATGGAGGAACGTAGTTGTCTTGTGGGGATATATAAAGCTTTTATATAATTATGTAGCAAGTCATGGAATTTTTTTTTAAATATAGTTTACTAAATGACACATGTACGATCAATACCTTAATATTTCAATATCTGTTGCGTCCGCCACGATAGCTATTATCCAGAAAACACCTGTCATTGATGACAGCCTGATATAGATCAACAAATGTTTCTGATTTTCTCGTTTCCAAAATAATGCTAATTGCATTTTCAAAAATTATTTATTGATGGTGAAAACAGTTATGGTAAAAGATAAATATTCCAGACAGCACTGACAGGATGAGGAACTATTAATCCTGAACATAAGTAAATGAGAAAGATTTTATTCTCAGATAAAATTTAACAACCTCTTAAAACGTAGCCTTCGTATAAATCCTTTATAAAATGTAATATAGAGCCAGAGGGAGGGGGGCTTACAATTTAACCCAAAAAATGACTACAAGTAACGCACTTCATAAGAATCCCAATTAGTGCCCCGGTCAAGTCTGGGACCTACTACTTCTGTTACTACGTAGGCCTACACTTGTTGTGGATTATGTAATACATTTGCACAATTGCGCTCTGGTATTCCGTACTGAAATGACAGCCATACCTCAAAAAATCACAAAAGTCCTGTGTAGTAAATGTCAAACAGCAAACTATTCTCTGAGTTTCACATACCGAAATCCGTACTATCCAGAGTCACAAATAATCCTCTCCGAATTACTACAATAGCGTAGTAACAATAGTCACGAGGTAATCCCGTATCGCTGACCACTACGCTCACACACGACGCTCTCTCTTGACACTCTATAAATATACACCATCCTGCCCCATCAATGACAATTTTGCCCCTTGTTCACTTATATGCGCATTCCTTCGGTCGAACATAACTTACTGTAACCCCCATTACATAACAACAGTGATTCTCATACCCTTGACACTGCCACTCCTCCTTTAGAGGTTCGCCACTATTTAATTCACATACCATTTTAGAAAAAGAGAAGAGAATATTAAGCACAAAACGCACCTAAGATATTTTTTTTTAAGAATCTCATTTAGCGCAGTTATCGGGAAGTGACTTATATGAAATATATTGTATGTTTACAAAGCGCAATGCAATTACTAGCCACTATCGAGATGTGTAAAGAATTATATAATGAAATTAAGTAATGAACTACATGCGTATGTGTTGTGGTTGAGCAATATGTGATGCATCAACGAGCGATGTGTCCAAAATGTGCATCGTTTTCCAGAAGTTTTAATTCTTTGCAAGCTTCACGATAAGTGGCACTTACTTGACCGTTCCCTGTTCTCAGCTTTTCAAACGTTTGAATTTTTTTACATTGATTAACAGCAATCACAAATACAAGCATTCTGAAATGTTTGAGTGCGCCGTGTACAGACGGCCCGTAATGCGTCGGTTGAAAATAAATTTGGGTTTTCTTCAAATGCTTTACCCTGTTTGCGACGTTGAAACTTGTTCGCTGATGCATTCCATGTGTAACATGTTGGCACTTCAGAGTGAAGTAACGTCTTTGCAAACATGTCATGCCCGCACAATGACAAAAAAAAAGTGCAGTTAACGTTGTTGGTGAAGGTGACAATGTACTTACACGTGTCTTTTCTTTTGTGACTTATGCGCGCTGTCTATTTCCAAGGTGCACTGCCAATTGAACAACTGTTTGAGAGCGTACATTGTTAGGAAATGATGAAATATGCCATACTGCTTCATTATTAACAATTTAGCAAGAACGTTTTTAATGGTAGACTTCATCAATTGATCAAGTTGCCTTTCAACTAAAAAAAAACTGCCTCATTTCTTCCATTGTTTAACATATTTCCATTTGTACTTGATCAATTTCACCGATTAGTAGCACTCGACATTGATTTTGCTCTTTGAACGTTTTCGAAAGTAACGGTGAATATGGTACAACCCAACGATTATCGACTTCAACAACCTTTATCGTACTTTTAAAGTGATAGATTTGCAACCATCTTAAGTTTATCGTCGTCGGAAAAGAGTGGATATCTGTCATTGCCAATGTTGCTCTCCACAAGTAAACCTCTTGGGTATCGTTTCGTGTTTCATGCATATCCATCAAAAATGCATGGTGAGTTCTTGTTGAGTCAGTGCTGATCAGTGTCGAAATCTGGTATTTCTTCAGATATGACTTGATCAATATGATCTGGTTTGACTCTTTCGATGAACTAAATTTGTAAAAGGTGCATGGGGCAATCCTCTTTTCTTTTTTCTTTTTTTTTTGCAATTCACTGGAATACATCCAGCAGCCTTTAGGTGTAGAAAGACCAACAGCTTTTCGTTTGGGTGGCATTATTGATTTGACAGCGAAAGTATTGCTTTGGGACGAATATCACAAATGCATGTAATATCTATTATTAGATTACGCTCGGGAATGGGAATTTCACAACCAACACCACTTGTTACGTCACACGCAAACTCAAATGTCGCTGGTTGTATTTGATTCTATTCAATTAATTTACGATATTCCTAACGTTAATAATTTTCTCATGTAAGGATCTTTCTTCGTTTCTTATGGAAAAACTCCCTCAAAAGGCACGTTTATTGAAAATAGTAGAATTCCAGTTGTATTGTGGTTACATTATTTTATTAATCATAAACTCAGGTGTTCAAATAATCGATATTAAAATGGTTCAAAACATTCTTTGTCTAGAGGAGAATTTAATTCTTAACAAACCATCGATTCATGTCAAATGTCTTTTTATAAAACAAAACAATACCGAATTTCTAACACTCTATTATAGAATTATTCAATAATTTCTATACAAAACCATAACACGTTCACAACGACATATCTTGTTTTCAAAAATACGACACAAATTCAAGCTAATTTACAACAACTAAAATACTCTCTCCTCTAAACATGATAAAATGTGTTTTCTCTTATCTTGCTACTCATTTGCTGTCTCTTGGCATTAATATGTTTAAGGCCAGTTTTGAACAACCAAATTTCGTTGTGTTGATAGCTCTGTTAGAAATTATATTGATGAAGATCATTTTAAGAAAACACAACGAATCTAAGGCCCATGGCCCAAACGAAATATTGTAAAATAGTTGCACTAATAAAGAAACCTACTTATTATGTAATAGGCAAAGTGAAATATCGCTGCTTGTATTTGATTAAATTCCATCCACTCATGCAATAGCACAGTTTGAAGTTTTATTTTGATCTCTAATATTATTTTTTTTTTTAAGAATTTAGGGCCCACCCCTGAAACGGAATACTCTAAATTGAATTTAATAATTCAAAAACCTACTTATTATGTAAC
>CAXITT010000062.1:1055660-1058160 GCA_964033795.1 Lymnaea stagnalis
AAATAAATAGCATATACAATTGTCATTGACACCCTACTTTGATGTGCACTTTATATATATATATATATATATATAAGAAAGACAAGTTGGGCTACAACGGGAAGAACGAGAAAGACAAGTTAGGCTAAAACGGGAAGAACGAGAAAGACACTTTAGGCTAGAACGGGAAGAACGAGAAAGACACTTTAGGCTAGAACGGGAAGAACGAGAAAGACAAGTTGGGCTAGAACGGGAAGAACGAGAAAGACAAGTTGGGCTAGAACGGGAAGAACGAGAAAGACACTTTAGGCTAGAACGGGAAGAACGAGAAAGACACTTTAGGCTAGAACGGGAAGAACGAGAAAGACAAGTTGGGCTAGAACGGGAAGAACGAGAAAGACAATTTAGGCTAGAACGGGAAGAACGAGAAAGACACTTTAGGCTAGAACGGGAAGAACGAGAAAGACACTTTAGGCTAGAACGGGAAGAACGAGAAAGACAAGTTGGGCTAGAACGGGAAGAACGAGAAAGACACTTTAGGCTAGAACGGGAAGAACGAGAAAGACACTTTAGGCTAGAACGGGAAGAACGAGAAAGACAAGTTGGGCTAGAACGGGAAGAACGAGAAAGACACTTTAGGCTAGAACGGGAAGAACGAGAAAGACACTTTAGGCTAGAACGGGAAGAACGAGAAAGACAAGTTGGGCTAGAACGGGAAGAACGAGAAAGACACTTTAGGCTAGAACGGGAAGAACGAGAAAGACACTTTAGGCTAGAACGGGAAGAACGAGAAAGACAAGTTGGGCTAGAACGGGAAGAACGAGAAAGACACTTTAGGCTAGAACGGGAAGAACGAGAAAGACACTTTAGGCTAGAACGGGAAGAACGAGAAAGACAAGTTGGGCTAGAACGGGAAGAACGAGAAAGACAAGTTGGGCTAGAACGGGAAGAACGAGAAAGACAAGTTAGGCTAGAACGGGAAGAACGAGAAAGACACGTTAGGCTAGAACGGGAAGAACGAGAAAGACAAATTGGGCTAGAACGTGAAGAACGAGAAAGACAAGTTGGGCTAGAACGGGAAGAATTAGAAAGACACTTTGGCTAGAACGTGAAGAACGAGAAAGACAAGTTGGGCTAGAACGGGAAGAATGAGAAAGACAAGTTAGGCTAGAACTGGAAGAACGAGAAAGACACTTTAGGCTAGAACGGGAAGAACGAGAAAGACACTTTAGGCTAGAACAGGAAGAACGAGAAAGACACTTTAGGCTAGAACGGGAAGAACGAGAAAGACACTTTAGGCTAGAACAGGAAGAACGAGAAAGACACTTTAGGCTAGAACGGGAAGAACGAGAAAGACAAGTTAGGCTAGAACGGGAAGAACGAGAAAGACACTTTAGGCTAGAACAGCTGGCCCAGGAGCTAGCACATGCAGAGTTAAAATTACAGGAAAAGCATAATATGTGGAGAGAGGAATTAAGTAATAAACAAGTGGCTGAGGTTGAGAAATGGAAAAGTGAGAGAAAGAGAGATGAGATTCGTGTGATTAAGGAAACCGGGAGGCAGTGGGTGAAAGTTAAAAAGAGTAAAATCACTTTTGTCAAAAAGTTTAAGGAACATATTAACGAAGTTGTGGAGGAACTTAGGTATCCTGAGGAATGTCGTGCTGATGTGGCTGAGGACAGGGAGAACGATTTGATTATAGGGGCAATTAACGGAGTATATTTAAATGACCATAGGGTTGACATTAAGTAGGTCAGGAATGTTTTAAGTGTAGATGAAAGTCAGGAGTCAGAAATTTTGCTAGCCAGGATGTTGAAAAACTTGGTGCTGCGTGTGAGAAAATTGACGCAGTGGTAATGAATGTAGGCATAGAACAGTGTATTCTTGAGGATGTCTCAATTGATATAGAGACTGTAATTAGAACTGGCCTGGTACAAGAGGCAGATATTGATTTTGTACAGCAAGGAGATTTTGGTTTGATTCAGGAGGGCATTGTTGATTTTGTACAAGGACATGTTGATTTAATACAAGATATATTTGTTGATTTTGTAAACAAAGGAGATGCTGGTTTTGTACAGAACGGATTTATTGATTTTGTAAACTAAGAAGAAATTGGCTTGGTACAGGAGGGCTTTGCTAATTTTATACATCAGGGAGATCTTGGTTTAGTACCAGACAGATTTCTTGATTGTATACAGCAAGCAGATGTTGATTTTGTACAAGAGGGAGATGTTCATAATATTAAGAAGTGGACAAGCTACGGAGATAACGAGGTAGAGGTGGTGAGCTTGTCAAGGGGGCGTAAGTTCAGCAAAGTGGAGGTCATTGGAGATCACCTTACATGGAGCTACGAGGGTAGTAGTCCAGTCAGTGAATTTTTGTGTGTTGGAGACACGGGTTGTTCAAGGACCGAGAGCCATGGTGGTACTGAGATTAATATTGTTAATCCTTATAATGAACATTACGTAGAGGGTGAGAGTTTTTCCCATGAGTGCGGGGTAGTAGAGAAAATTTGTGTTGA
>CAXITT010000062.1:1063160-1090596 GCA_964033795.1 Lymnaea stagnalis
CTAGGATGTTTGAACATTGTATCACACTAGGATGTTTGAACATTGTATCACACTAGGATGTTTGAACATTGTATCACACTAGGATGTTTGAACATTGTATCACACTAGGATGTTTGAACATTGTATCACACTAGTATGTTTGAACATTGTATCACACTAGGATGTTTGAACATTGTATCACACTAGGATGTTTGAACATTGTATAACACTAGGATGTTTGAACCTTGTATCACAAATGAATGTGAGCACACTGTTTAAACAATTGTGTATCATCATAGGTTGAGCGATGTTGTCTAGGGGCTACATAAGGCGTCATGAGTGCTTTGAGATAGGACGGTGTCAGGGCATGCAAGCAGCGGTAGCAAAGAGTTGCAATTTTGTACACTATGCGACCGTGGACCGGCAGCCAATGCAACTCACTCAGAAGTGTTTTAGCATGGTCAATTTTTCGTTTGCGAAAAACAATGCGAGCCACATTATTCTTTACTTTTTTGAATTTTATTTTATACAGGAGCGTCGCTGGAAGACCCACCATGAGAGCATTACAGTATGCGTGATAGCACATATGCAGACATGAGCCTCTTTTATGCATCAAACGTTAAGAAAGGTCTGAGATGACTAATTCTTCGGAGCTCTAGAAAAATCGCCTTGAAAATCATATTAATGTGATTTTCCATCGTTAGTTATCTGTCTAAGTAGACACCCAGTTTTCGAAATGTTTGAGCAAATTCAATCTGTATACCTGAGAGAAAAAGGGGTGGCGGCTTGCGTGTTATTCACAGGAAATAGCTTGTGAAACAAAATATGCATAGGCCTGGAAAAAAACAAAGGAAGAAGGCCCACTCATCATCAAGAAGATTACAACAAGAAGTTTTTTGTTACAGTTTTTTTTTTTTACTATTTCCTACAAAAAGTTCAATGATATACAGGTAACATCCAGAAGAAATTCCTTACCCAAAAACAATCGACAGGAAATAAAAACAAATTGTGTCACCGACCTGCATGCATTTTGTCTTGGTCATCTTCGTATGAATGACATACATGAGAATAACGAACAACAAGGACCGTCTTAGCAGCATCGGACCCTTGGTAAAGTACTGCACTGAGGGCTCCTATTCCCTTCTAACCTGTGCAAGTAATGTCAAGAAACTAATTTCGGACACAGGTTGCCCATGCACTGATAGTAGAGTTTCTTTCAGACAATGTCATCGGGAGGTGTGGATTTTCAGGCATTCGGGAAAGTTTGGGGGAAGGGGTGTCGGGAAGGGCATCTATCGGCATCAAAATTAGGCACAAAGTCGCCCAGGGCGAGCTCTTGGTAATGTCGATAAAAATTGGGTGGCCTGGTCCTTTTCTGTCTGTAAATATCGGCCGCCTGGGCTGCTACTGCCTGTCTTTTGGCTGCCGGGCCTGCTTCAGTTTGTCATATTGGCCGCCTGGTCAGCTTCTGTCTGTCATATAGGCCACCTGGGATATTTCTGTCTGTTATATCGTCCGCCTGGGCAGCTAAGGTCTGTCTTATTGGCTTCCGGGAATCCTTCTGTCTGTCATATCGGCTGCCTGGGATCCTTCTGTCTGTCATATCGGCTGGCTGGGCAGCTTCTGTTTGTCATATCAGCGCTCTGGGCTGCTTTTGCATCGTAATAAAACTTGCTTATTGAATTTTTACTTACAGTGTATGTAATTAACATAAATATATGTCCCTTAAAAGTTCATAAACAACTGATGTGATGCATAACCGATGTTTAAAAGTCAAGGCTAGGCAACGTTCTTAGTTTAAAGCGGTAACGAGGTGGGGAGAGTGCAATCAGGTTAGACAAATGTAAATAGGCGAAAGGAAGTATTAAAAAACCTGCAAAAAAAAAAAAGAAACAATTCAACGAATGTGTCGACAAGAAGTCTTCATCAGCAAAAAAAAACATTGAAAAACGGAATTGTTTTAAAATGAAATAATGGCTAGATAGAGTGATAGCAGTTCGTAATGCCTGGTGTTAATTCTTGTAGAAGAAACTTACTGGGCTTAGTCCTTTTCCTTTAAACATTGTATTAAATTACGGCGGCAACACTAAAACCACTTTCCCATAAAGCCAGTGCCTTGATGCTATAAGAAGTTTCTTAGCACCCTACCTCTTTGAGGGATTGGCGATCTAAAATTTCCTTTTTGCTGTCAAAACTCTTGGATACTACTTAGTTAAACTTTGATATCTCCTCAATACTACTTTAGCTGAATTAGTATCCACTAAAGGTCACCAACTGCCTCAAGCATCAAAATATCAAAGTAAAATCCTATATTCGCTTTGATTATAAATCAAATTGGTCACAAAAGTAATGGCCTCTCACCATTCTCTCCTTTTTGAAACGGACTTGTAAATTTGTATTACTCGAGTGGGCTAATATAGCTCCTGGAAATAGCTATCTTGATCCCACGATCATAATTTGTTTGATCCAAGAATTTTGTTTTCCCAAAATAAATAACCATTGTCGTGTGTGTGGTCTTTGAGCTCAGCACCAAGATAATCATTTCTGTCTTCATAAATAATAACTAATTTGTCAAATGGCGAGTAAACAAGTTTTGTGTAAAGATTAATTATTTCCCTTTGCTCTTATGGTCGCTACCATTGAAGTGTTTAGAGACGGGACACTATTTATTTTGCGTAATATTGTAAAGGTGTTTTGTAAACCTGTAAGAAATTCAGCGTCCTGTCTCTCCATTTAAGACATCTGGCAGCGGATGCAAACATTGAAAGTGTCTTTAACCACTTTCCCTTAAATCCCTCCTCTCTTTGCTTCAATCCTCTTGCAGGCGGACTTTAAAAATAAGTGCGATCGTGACAAGCACAAACACATCCAACAGGGTTAATTTTAACACAAGCTCATCCTGACCTATGGAACTTTGACACAACCATGCATTAACGTCATTTTCTTGTTCACAGCTTAAGCCTAGCCCCACCCCTTCACATCAAGAACTATCGCAGTGCACTAATCTCTCCTCTTTTTTTTCCCTGCTCCGTATTTAATCTCTCTCCTACTTATTTTGTGTCACCATACTTTTGTTGCACTCTCGGATACTACTTCTCAACTAAGTGCTATTTTTTTTTTTTTTTTTTTTTTTTTTTTTTTTTTTTTTTTACTGTTGTTTGTTCGCTGACGAAGGTCTTTCTATCAACACGTTCGTTGATTTGTTGCGTTCCTTTTTTTCAGTCTTGAACTTACTTTGTTTTACTCATTTCCTATTTTGCTAACCTGATTGCAGTCTCTCCCCTTATTACCCATTGCGAATTCAACCAGCTTCAAGATTTGGCTCGTGTGTTGAACAAGGCGTTGAAAAGCACTTAAAAACAGTATACACAGAAAAGACGAGACCGAAGCTAGTGATACTACCTATATTCAATTTAATAGCTCACTTAAATGTATACAAATATACATAATCAAAAAGCCAGAAATAAAAGCTACATTAACGAATCGCACGCGAAGTAAAAGCCTCAAATGATACAAATATTAATTTACACACAAAAATACAAAACACATTTTTGTAAGTTTATCACGTCTCGTAAATTTCTGGGAGAAAGAACAATAACCTCTCTCAACTGGGGAAAGCTGTCGTGTTGCCAATTTTACATGGAGACAGATGGAACCTTCCAAAAAAGAAATGTTAAAAATTATTACATCAAATGATAACTTTCGTTTGAGCAAATTAGAACGTATTAGAACTTAAACAACCTTTTCCTAATCAAGGAAAGGGTTGTTAAAACGTAATGACGCTCAGATTTAATCAGTGACATAAATACCTGAAAAATGTGAAAGGGAGAAGTCAATGCATACAGATTTTTTTTAGAAAGAGTATCCACTTGATACAAAGTTAAGAGACGACAAAGTAATTTCTTTTTTTTTTAACTATCTGAAATGCAGGCAAAAAGGGTTTTTTCCGGGTAATGAAGCAAAATAACCAATAGAAAAATTCCAGTGACAAGGCAATTTCCCGTTTTAATATTGGGCCTCCGTTTCAAAGAGAATTAAATTTGTAACATTAATGTTACCAGCAAGCATTTTAGATTTGTAACTACGGACTGAAGATAACCTTAGAAAGCTATCCAACTAGCCTCGCTTTAATAAAGCCAGAGAAATTGAGGTCCTTATCCTTAAAAGTATTACTTTCTTTATTTTATTTTTTTAAACCTCCAATATTTCAATTTAGATAACGAATTGCATACCTTCAAGTTGGGCCTAGATTTATCATTGCACCTGAAAATAGCTATCTTGATCCCAAGATCATAAATTGTTTAAACCGAGAATTTTTTTTATGTGAAGTTTAATTATTTCCCTTTTTTTAAACCCTCCACTATTTTAATTTAGATAACGAATTGCATGCCTTCAAGTTGGGCCTAGATTTGTCATTGCATCTGGAAGCCTATGCCCACTTTAATTAATATAGCTTATGTGGCAATGTGGCACTTTTTGTAACTGCATGTATGTATCATTTTCATAAGTGGCAGGGTGCCACCTATGGGGACAAAGAAGCACGCTCCTGTGGCACGATGGTTTACCCCAGGCGTGTCCACACCCACTGAGCTGGGCATGCTTGTCCCACGGGTGACCCGTGAACATCTCACAACGTGGACGTTATAGTGGCTACATAAGACTCTTAGACAAACTACTGCACTTGTTTATGCAGAATTGGGTTGATCATCGTGACGTCACAACTTTATCTGCTGCATTCTAAACCAGGCAACAATACACTGTGGAAACAGTAGAGGACTATGCGAAAGAATTGCGTAACATTTTCGTGTTAGCCAATTCTGCGAGACCTGGCATTCTCGCAGAAGACACACTGCGTGACGTTTTCATCAGAGGTCTGCAACCACCAGCCTTACGCGAACATGTCAAGCCCTACGCCAGGTTACACACTGGCCGCTAATTAGATGACGTCCGTAGTGAGACCCAACGGTGGATGCTGTAGGACTTTTCTGATGTCGCCGCCGCCCAGCTCTCAGCAGCACCATAACCTGACCGGACCCAGCTGAGTACACAACTTATGACCTGTAAAAACCAGCAAGTGGCAGCATGGGCAGAAATATATCACGCCTGGAAGTGATCGCCACGTCTGGTTTACTGAGTATACACCAGCGCCTACATAGCAGCCACGGCATGAACGCAAGGGACAGCCTACAAGCACGGGCCAGTATGTCTCTGGTGTAGTCGCAGAGGTCACTCGGAGCAGGAATGCTGTGCTAAGAGAAGTTTCATTTCTCAAAGGGATAGACAACCACAATACCCCTAGAGACGAAGAGCAAAAAGGAAGTGCTAGTTAACATTCGGCCAAGATGCAGCTCAAGACCAGCTGGCCAGCATGTTTCAAAATATGTAAGAGAACCTGGTCAGTCAGACCTTACTCTTGTGGAACTAAATCTGAGAACGTGCGGTCCACAAACTCAGACACAAATCCGAGTCTAAAACTTCTACCCAAAAGTGAGGCTACTACAGTTGGTCAGATTGACAGACACGTTATTAGGAAGAGATCAACAGTTGATTTGTATTACACTGTACGACAGGATGGTTCTGTTACAACAAAACAACTGGCAGATAGCCAAGATGTTGAGAGGAGAACCGTCTTCATGACCCACACAGTAACACTGACAACAAAAACACGAGGTTTTAATTCTAAAGGAAAACTTCTGAACACTTTCGAGAAAACTTAACTTTTATTACAAAATTAAAGTGATCTAATTGAAGAAACCCATCAAACCACAGAGGATTCAATCCATACCATGGTTTCACCATCATAAACTTCCAGTACAATGAGTACAGGGTACCTGAACGATATTAGCTCATCATCACAAACAAGGACATTAAGTTCAGGTTCAAAATGAAGCGTGTCCAGTTTAGATGCTATCCCTTCAAGACAGGTTTTATTAAAACGGCATGACACATGTGTACCTGTCATTACTGCTCCGCAACATTTCTCAAATTCATGAGGTAAAACCGTGACCCCAACGCAAGTCGTACCTCCACCTATTTTACCACGCAGATCACTTTGCATTGTAAATCGAGAGAAACAAACATGATTCAGTTGTACAAAAAGACATTCGTTGTTTCCACAAGGTTTTTCGGGCGAGGCTATCAAAGGCCTTTTCGTAGTCTATAAAATGTATATATAGTGGGGAGGTCCATTCAATGGACTGTCCTAGAATGATTATTAGTGTTGCAATTTGAAAATAGTTGGGGTGGGTGTGCCAATGTGTCACTTTTTGTAACTGCATGTATGCATAATTTTTATATGTGGAAGGGTCCCAATTAAATTACAAGCTTATTATTGTTATTATTATCACTCACATAAAATAGCATTGGATTCCCAATTGAAATGGCTTAGTTTTGGATACTCTAAGACAGGGGCACTATAAAAATAATTTTAGACAAATATTCGAGTTATTTTTTTTTTCAAACTGACCCATTAAAATCTAAAAGAATTGGCAGAGATTTTTGTTTTAATTTTATTTTTGTTTTACTTTTGGACGCCAAAAGAACTTAATATTTAATCCCTTCTAGCAATGATAAAAAAAAAATAATTGGTTCATTAAAATCGGTTGAAAACCCAAATTTTTAAGGGTTTTATTTAAAACTAGGGCTGCAGTTTTTTACACTAGGTCTGGTTATTTTTAAAAAAGTACCCGTTGGGTCCAAGTGTTACAAAAAAAAGTGTTAACTTCTCAAATTCTATAAGATATGCCGGCCTTCGGCCTTTAAATAAAAGGCCTACAGAAAATACGACACCATACCTGCGGGCCTATCAACAATAGACGCACAGACAGTCCTACGCCATACCCAGGGTTTCTTTCAGGCATATCTTGGGGGTGGTGATTGCCCCATGAGTCAAGTTTTCCCCTCCCCGGAAAAATAAGTTCAACAATATATAGATTATAGATTTGTTTATTGAAAACGACAAAATTACCACTTTTAAGCAGTTTTTAAAATCATAGTATCTGGTGCTTTTAACCGATTGCAATTAATAGAATCAATGAAATATCGCTAGGCGCGATACATTTGGTGTTCTGTATATTTAAGGCTAAACTTGTTAAAGGCTTACAGTTTTTAATTATAAATATCGAACTGGCCGCTCCAGATTATATGCCGAAATCTTACTTCCCTTTGTTCCCATATATCTTTAGTTTTGTTCATTTATTTTTTGGATATTTCACACGTTAAAAGTCTTAAATAACACTGAAATAAATTATCTTTACATCAATAGAAAGGTCTACAATTTTAATGATAGTTCTTTCAAGGTATCAAACATGCGCCTTTATATGAAAGGTATTTTTACCAAGTGTTGGACAGATGTGACAATTTACATACCTTTCATTGTAACGTACGTCATAGCTTTGCCCATTGTAAGGAGAATACGCTGTAGAACATTCTACGCTCATCTGGAACGTTCTAGAAACTTCAAAAAAATATTTTATTGACACTACGTCAAATGGCTTACGAGGCCGTGCCTAGAATGACAGTCTCAGCTTCACTCACTTCTCCAGAAATGCCCTTTAAATAATATTTCAGGCAAATCGTAGAAACATAAAACGAACGTTTACTAAATCTAAAATAAATGTAAAAAAATAAAATCCAACATTCTAAAATGAGGTGGAAACTTCAAGAAACTTAAAAAGTGCTATTTAAAAGTAATAACTTTGGTTTAAAAATATTACTCTTGCCTGTAATCTTTATTTCATTACCAGAAAATCTGAAAACAATATGCCCTCCCTCTTGACGTCATCCAATAAAGTTTTAAAAACGGCCCCTGGGAGTGAGAAACGCTCTAAAATGGGACGTTTTAATGTGTAAGAAATAAAGCGTATATAAGGAAAATGTAAGAGATATAGCGTATCAAAAGAAAATGTAAGAGATAAAGCGTATATAGGGAAAATGTAAGAGATATAGCGTATATAAGGAAAATGTAAGAGATATAGCGTATCAAAGGAAAATATAAGAGATATAGCCCATATTAGGAAAATCTAAGAAGTACAGCGTGTGCCAGGACACTAAAAAAGGGTCCGTGGTCCCAACAGTTGTGCATACCATGAGTTCGAAACCCACCAGTTTTTAAAAATATTTTTTAAAGGACTTTTGAACCATTCTTTGATCTAGATCTAGCCATTAAGTTCTTTTAATTGATACAGCTTACATAAGAAATGAAATTTTGGCCCCCATTCCTGAACAGGATATTTTTATTTTAATTAAAAGCCCGTTTCAGCATTTACTTCTGGATAACGAAGCGTCACAATCATTTACCCCATGATGGATCAAGATCCATTCATCCATGTAGAAATGATAAGGTTAAAACAAACGTAAGTTCTCGCGTATAAAGTAGATACAAATACCAAAAGATACATTGAGGAACATTGGAAATCATATAGAGCGTTTTATTTTATTTTATTTATTTAAGATATGCTTCTAAATAAAAAAGAAAACACCATTCACATATGAATTAATACCGGTATGACCCTTTTCTGGTTTTTCATTTTCTTGCAACGTTTGTAATAACTGTAAACGTTCCGTATCATGAACTGATGCCAGTAAAACATCTAGTCAGATACCGTGTGTGTACGGCATAAGAAGCTTATGATGAATGAGCAACGAGTAAAATGTTTTTTGATCTAAGACGTTTGATCAGCTATGGCATGAAAATGCGACGTGGTATAACAAAGTGTGCCTTAAAGATATCGCTATACTTATGAAAATAACCCACACCCATTGAGTGACGTAGTCTTAACAAAATGCTGATTTGGAGCAGAACGTCATCGTGACGGACTTCCTTTATTTTATAACTCTACCAATGAGCGCGGATGGATGGAGGGATTAATGATGGATACACTTGGCTCAAGGCTGTCGCTCATATTCCAGGGATATCTGAGATTGTTGCGTGGATGACATGAAGAGTTGTGGTCTTAGGAGACGACTAATTGGCTCGTGTGACAGCTCAGTGGTTTCAATGGGTGTGGGAGCTAGTAGGGTTAAGGAGAGAGGATAGTTGGCATATGTCTCCAGTTTTGGCGTAGCACTAACTTATCACTAAGATATTAAAGGGGAGATATATGAAGCACCGACACAAAGTTGATTTCTGTGAATGTGGAGTAAAACTAAATTAATTAGTTGGTGATTCAAAGACTGGATCGAAATGTGGAACAGAAGAATAATTAGATAGTACGGATAGGTTTAAAGTAGTGTTAACAGTTTTAAATAATGAAACATGTAGACAATTATCTACGAAAATACAAGTTAATTGATCTTCGCACATGGTGCAATAATATTTTGAGACATAGATTAGATGTTGGAAGAAGAACTGATATAAAAATATTTTGAGACTTAGATGGAACAGCTTGCATATTACTATTTTGAGACATCTTTTTCTTCTATATATTAATGGCCCGCGAACAATTTATTGATCATTTTGGCTCCTATGCATGTAGAGGGGATTTGCAATGTTTCTGTGCCTGGTGTTGATGAAGATATTTCACCGATTGTCAGTGCCACTTAGTGAGGGAATCATGTATTGGGGGTAGGAAGGCCTGAGGCAAAAGACGCAAATGTGTCTTGTGTTGTCGCCTCAACTGTTCCTTTTCAAAGGTCTCATGGGACCCACGTCCGAATAGCGGCGATGCGTTTCCGTTTCCATGTTGACTCAATGCTATTCGGATGTCATTTGTGCTAGCTTATTTTAGTTCAACTGAAGAAGTAAGTTTACAAACATATAGTCCATTCAATTATCTTTCATTTGATACCAAATTTTGTCTTACAAACCCTACAATAATTTTTAAATATTTTTTAATGAACCCAAACACTCAACGGGTCCGAATAAGCGCATCCTTTAGTGAATGGTTTAAGAAAAGCGGAAACCTAATAAAATGGGGCGTTGTTTTATTATTTATTTTGTTTTTTATATTGATATTGAGAAGAAAATTGGGATTTTAAGAGACAGCTGGTTTGTGGTGCTGGTTAGATGGAGGGATGAGTTGGTACACAGAGCTTAAGGTTAAAGACCATACCTACCATCGTTAGATGTTTCCTATTTACGGTCCAACACTTACGCAATTAAACGGAGAAAATGTACGAAAAATATATACATTTTGTAATAATAATTTATTGAAGCCCCCCCAACCCATATTTAAGCATGGCCTTCTATATTCAATATAAAATATAAACACAAACATTGTTTCTATGAGATTAATATTTACAAATACGAGTATCTACACTGATAATATAGTTGTTATTTTTTATGTATGGAAAATTTTAAGATAGAAAAAGAATAAAGATCACAATTACATCAAGTTATAAAAATACAAATTATGGCTGATTAGTTCTCCTAAATCAGCCCATCCAAAAATATAAAAGCCACCTTTATTTTAGATGCGATTGTGTTAACAGAAATAGTGAGACTCTAATAATGACTAACCACAGTCATTTTTCCTGGCTGTTTTGAAAGAGACGTATCAGCAAACACACCATGTAATTTTTTCACATCAGACTGTCCAAATCTTGTAATAAAAATTGTTGTTCTTTTTAACGTAATTATATTTTAATAAAAAATGTAGAAATATATGGAGAAATATTAACCAGAAATCTTTACAAACTGATTACATGAAACTTTAAAATGCATTCGGGGGTAAATTTTCAAAAACGTGTGTTTTTTTTCACAATCTGTATCAAAGATTTAGATATACTTGCTAAAATTCGCAAGAACAGAAGTTGATAAGTCATGTTTGTCTCACTCGCTCCCTGCTTATCTCATTGGTTAAAGTATCAACGCTGACAGGTTCAGTTGTTTGCTGTTGTTGCACCTGGGCAATTTTATGTTTGTCTGTGACGCTTTTCGAAGACTGGTCCCTGACTTTGGTTAGAAGTAATTCAATGTACAGACTTCGGACCCTCTTGTTACAAATGTATGACAGGAAAATAAAAACACCTTGAAATCCATTTAGAATGATAGAAATAAATCTGGAAAGGGTGGGGGTGGGGTGTTAAATAGTTATTAATATTTATTGGTATTGCAATATTATTTTTACAAATTGATTATTGCAATTGAAAATTGTTAAACAATTATCGTGATTTTAAAAAAAAAATCAATTAATATTTTGAAATCTCGAAAGTATTAATTAACATCATATATAAAGTTAAATCTATAATTGGTACCTTAACACATCAACATCTGTTGCCTCCGCCACGATAGCTATTATCCAGAAAACTCCTGTCATAGATGACAGTTTGACATAGATCAATAAATTTTTCTGATTTTCTCTTTTATGAAGAAGTGTTGATTGCTGTTTATATAATTTATTGATGGTGAAAACAGTTTTAGTGAAAAACGAAATGTTGCAGACAGCGCTGATGGCAAGTGGACCTATCATTGCTAGACCTGAGAAAGTAAAAATAAAATTTTAAAAATGTGCGTCAATGTTGATTTTTTTGTATTGATAATATAACATATTTTTGTATTTATAATAAGCTCAAGATAATTTTACAAAAAAAAAAAATGACTAAGTTAAGTAAAAAAATTGTTAAGAGGCGACCACCACATAATGTAAAGGAAATGAAAACTTTTTCGCAAGTTATCCCTCTTACATAAATTGTATATATAAACTTTTCAAAGGGATTTAAAGATGATAAAGGTCAGAATTCTATAGGAAGGCCTGCACAACATACGACCCGCCTGCCGCATGTTGCCCGCCAGCACCCACTTGGCGGCCCGGGAAGTAAAGGAATTTTCTTTATTATTATTATTTTCTTAATAGCTTTCCCCCCTGTCCTAGCATCTTTCGGCCCGCACAAGCATTTCATAAAGTATTATGACATTTTGAGTTGTGCAGGCCTGCTTTAAGGATCGCTGCTTCAAATATTATGTCTCTTAACTGTAGCTCCAGGCGTATCCACAGGGTATAGTGTTATTTTTTATTTTTTTTTTAATACTAGGTACATTACTCATTGTTTATACAGAATTCCACGTTTTGTGCAACATTTTTTTAGAGGCCTGGAGAAAAAACTATTACGATGAAATAAATAAAATTTTCTAATCAGCTATTCCGCTTAAATCATGATTTAAAATATGTCGGAATTTTTTTTTAAAGTTGATGTAAATATTGATATAGATATAGAGGATAGAATGCGGCGCACAGAGGCAGTGAGCTAACGATTTACACCGCTAATGAGAAAGGTAAGAATAAAGATGGAGACCAAATTCAGAGCTAATGAACGTTGTCTTTTTTTATTTCAGCTCTTGCTAACAAGGGTCAAACCTGGGCTCTAATTTCAAATCTCGAGAGAAAATTAATTCACCTGCGAGATCAGATGTTTAAGAAGAGCACCTGGTAAAATGAGAAAGGAACACATTCAAAAATAGAAAATAAGACAACTAGTTGGGGATAACCCAAACAGCCAGTATATGGCCCAAAAATTAATTGTTATGGCTATATGGTCAGAACGCCCGTCAGCCAATATTCATTGCAAGCGTACAGAAATACGCTCACGCGTCGGAGGATTGACTTTGTTAAAGACATCCAAAAATCCACTAATTAAACCTACAGGGGCCCTAAACGTTGCAAAAAGTCCGTGAACTATTTTTTCCCGCGGTAAGCTGCGGGTATTGGGCACCATTAGATTAAGAAGAATAAGTGATATGTTTGTGTAAATAATCAGAAATGAATATTATATACAGTGTTATGTAGCCCCATCTGATATTACCAACAAGTATTTCCGTGTCGAGATAGCACTCGTTATGACCATATCCAAAGTGAAGACCATCTGATGATACCACTGAGCCCACTATTACAGAGATGACGATGACCACCGGACCAATCAGAGAGTAAAAGACTCTATACATTAACTTGCTCCTTTCGTTCCTGACTGTACTTGGTTGACTTCTTGTAGAAGACGTGAACACATTGAACATGTGCAAGCTACAGATGAAGGTCCAAGAAAACATCCACAGCCATAGGAAGTGGGTCATGATCCCGGTCAGTTTACAGAGAAGATTCGAACTGGGTCTGAAAATGACGCATGAATGTGATATCACAAAACATGAGCTTTTAAGGATCTAAAAACTCCACAAAAAAAATAAAACATCTATTTTTCTCTTCATTCTCTTTCAGCAGTTGAGTTTCCAAAACAGTTTGTTTAGTTTAAATGACATTTTAACCAACGTATCTATGTTTATTTAGGTCACAACCAATAAATTTTGTCATATGCATTATTTTGTTAGTTTTTTTTTTTTTTATAATTTGTGTTTGGAAGTTTAATTTTTTTTAAATGTGTGATATATTGTCATTATCTTTAAACTAAGAATGGATAGGATTTAAATATTTTTTTACAAAGAATGGACCTTTACTGTAATTTTATTTCTAATTTTTATCATGTCAAAATAATTGTATATGTTAAAGAATTGTATAATTTTATATTCTTTTGAAATATATTCCATAAAAATTTCAGGCATAATATGAATTAGAATTGTGGCAAAGTTAACTTACTTGTGCGATGCAATTATCACAGATATTTGTGCCATTAGTAGACTGAGACATAAGAAGATGTTATTTTTTCCTGCTGTAGTTTGAAGAACAGGTAGACACATGTAGGTGAGTATAGTGAAAAACAGGCAGACCATTGAACATCCAAGACTTGTCATCGTCACAATGTACTTTGCCAGATTGACGTCACTGAGTCTGTATTCAATCTTAGACCTTCTATAAACTTCTTCCATCTCATTCAACTTTGTGTCAAGGACTTCAGGACAGACATTTAGATTTTCATCCTCATCTACTTCAATCATATTAAGTTCTGAGATAGTAGAAATTTTCACTTGTGTAACGTTCAAATCTACGGTCACTGTTATCTCAGGTTGTAATGTTGTATAGTCAATTGTTATGTTGTAATGGGATGGTCTGAAGGAGATGTAACTACACAAGAGGTGACTTGTGACTGACACAAACATTTTAGTGTCATGAACACACTTAGTTGATACGTAAGGTTTTGAACGCATTTTAAATTTCTTTGATATCCAAGTACTTTTTCTTTCCTTGACGTTGTCAATGTAATCATTAATCTTAAATTTATTTGTCATTAATAACGTTGAGAAACTCATTTTGGTGACATTTGTTTCGAACGAAACACCATTCTCAACGATTCTATTCATCAACCGTTTCTCGTAGTTGTCTCTTCCTTTGCTTGAAGGGGCGGTAAGTTGGCCATTTACCCATAATAAAATATTGCTAACATTTGAATTATCCTCAATTTCTTCCTCAGCAGATGTTTCAACAAAGGATCTTACGTTTAGATTGTGAGAGACACTGAGCTCCTTAAATACGCTTTGAATCTGTATGACACAAAATCAGTGATTGTTACTCACTTAACATTTTATCAAAACACATACTACAATGTCATGAATATCATTATGTATGTCCATATTTAATATAACGTATATGAATTTTTAAATTGTATGTCCGTCTTTAAAAATTATTTTCAAAACTGGAATTTCTTCTTTTTTTTTTTCTTTTTTTTTTTTTTGGATGGTTTTTTTTTTTTTTTATATTTTAAACCTGGATAATTTTTTTCCTTTTCTTGTTATTTGCATCATTTTTTTTTTTTTTTTTTTTTTCTTTTTTTTTTTTGGATGGTATTTTCTTTTATTGAAATCTGAAACCTGGATAATTTTTTTCCTTTACTTGCGATTGGCATCATTATTTTTTTTTTTTTGATTTTCAAAGGAGAAAATGTTTACGAAACTCGTTAGATCATATCAATGGTAACACAGGGCTTATTTCATTGTTACAAACAATGTGGCTCAACAGTGAACTATTGCCAACTCAAGTTGAACTAGATTGAAATAAGTTTCAGTTTGTGTTTAAAAGCACATTGCATTATCATTACTTATAAGAAGGTGGAATTTCTAATGCTCAAAAATTATTAAAATATATTTCATTTAAACGTACTTTTAAAAGAACATCCTGCAATAAAATTCTAAGATCGTAGTTGGAAACGTTGTGGGGAGAATGTCCTCCAATCAGCATTAACCGCACACTGTACTGAAGTCCGACAATGTTCTTAAAAGCTGCGATGCACGTTCCGTTGATCAGAGTTTTCCCAGCACTACACTTAAGGTTAAGGCACTTGCTCTGTGATTTTAAAAAAAATATGTATAGTTTAAATTTAAGAAGTCATTTTTTTTAATAAATATATCTGATTGTCGTCCTACGGCATGCTAATCAGTGCCGAAAAGACAAAACTAATGACAAATAATACCGCAGGCATCACCACTGAAATTAATGTCGGGGAGGAAAGATTAGAGACTGTCGGCCGCCTCAAATACCTAGGAGCAATAGTCTTAGAAGAAGGCTCCAAGCCCGAACTGATGTCAAGGCTTGCGCAGACTACAAAAGCTCAAGAAAATATGGAAAGACAAAAATATAGCCCCCTGCACCAAAATCAGGCTGATGCGCTCATTAGTCCTCTCCATTTTCCTGTATGCCTGCGAATCCTGGACATTAACGCCGATCTTGAAAGGAAAATAAAGGCGATGGAGATGAGATGCTTCAGATGGTCCACTGTTCCGGTATTAAACAGAAACTCGTCCCTCTCCCCCATAGACAGCGACGAGGCCATGACAGGCAATTCAGGCTCATACCAGAAAGAAGCCAGTATAGGAGCTGCTCATTCCTGCCCAAGACAATCAGGGACTGGAACCATCTTTCAAAAGGAACAGTTGAGGCGACAACACTAGACACATTTGTGTCTATTGCCTCAAGCCTTCAAACCCCTAGTGCATAATTTCCTCATCACCACCAGTAACAGAAACATTGCAAATCCCATCTACATGCATAGGAGCCAAAATGATCAATAAATTGATCGTGGGCCCTTAAGATATAGAAGAAGAAGAAGAAGAAGAAGAGAAGCATTTTTGGCATCTGCTATAGGGACCATATCTCCAATGATACAGTGAAAGAAAAGGTTGGTTCGTCAGGCAATTGGGGAGTACGATGACCTACTGGTGACTGTGTAAAAACGCAAATTACAATGGTACGGCCACGTAACAAGGAAACAAGGGCTTGCCAAAGAAAGGGCACCACAAGAGGAGGGAGAAGAAGAGGAAGACAAAGAAAAAGATGGGAGGATATAATCAAATAGTTGACAGGACTGGCACTGGGCAATGCAGTGCGTAGTGCTGAAGTCAGAGAGGAATGGAGGAGGATGGTTCACATGTCATCTGTGGCACCCAAACGGTCCAAGGACTAAGGGACATGAGGATGAGGCGGATATCTGATTGGTTTTTTTAATTTTAAATATTCCCTGTAAAAATATCAATAACGTCTGACATTAAGTTATAACATACTGGTCAACAAGTAAATGTAGGTTGTGCGGTGAGAATATGATTAGAGTCGAATAATCTTGTGGAAACTTAGTAAGCTTAATATGTTAAGCTTATACATGCTAAATTAACATAATTTTCGTTTTATTTGTTGGTATGTGTATATCAACAACATACAAATTCTAAGGAAAAACATATTACCGTCTATGCGCATGTCTGAAACGACCAGTTATCCCTTACTTACCGCTAACGCCCAAAGGAAGCGCACATCAAAGAAAATTCGAATCGCCTATAATCCCTCTAGGACCCCAAAACACGCGTATCCTATATGCAGGCAAGCTGTCGGGGCACAGAACGGATTTGAGAGCCACCGGTGTACTCAACGTCGAATATAGTTTATGCCATCTGCGCAGGGGAACGACAGACAACAGTACACATGAGCTAAATCAGAGATATGTCAGTTATGAATTTACACGTTTAACCCTGTAGTTCAGTTGAAGATAATTTACTTACATCAGGTGACGCCCATTCTGTGTCGTAACACTCTGAGTAAATAAATTGCGTTCGCCTCTTGGAGGAATGAGATTTAACAGAAGAACTTCCTTTCATATTAAATAGAAGGTTTAAAGGAAGAGGGAGATGCACATGTGTGTCAATGACACAGTTGTCCATCTGTGAAATAATAGATGTCTATAAGAATATATTTAACATAAATACTAATAATATGTTTTTATTTCATTGTAAATAATGAGTATATAAATAACTAACATTCTGACCGAAACAACATTTAACAGCTAAAATAATTTAGGCACAAGACATCTAAACTATTTAGCTAGCGTAGAAATCAGCCATCAAAGAACTCTTTTACTGACAATAGTGGCTTTTGTAACTGCTGTGTGAGCACGCTAGTAAATTGTGACAGAATGATGGAGTTGATTTAAAGCACCTATGGTGAATAGGAGGGGATGTATCCTCCAATCATTTTTTTTTTGGGGGGGTGTAGTTTTACCAAAGCGTTTTTCTTTAAAAAATTCTTAGCGGGAGAAAAAGCACCCTTCACACGGCCATTGTAGGGTTTCGTCTCGTCATACTTGTTTATTTTGGTTATAGTTTGGCATTAGCTTGGCCCTAAGTGGTGGTATATTTTGTTGAAATTAAAACTTAAATTAAGATTTCATACAGTGTAAAATACCCACACACAAAATGCTAATGGCTAGGCAGGTGTTTATTATGCAACCTTAATTTAAAAACAGGAGGTAATCTTTTCTTTTAATTTCGGTGCAAAGGTTATTTAAAAGTTCTTAAATTTTTGTAACACTGTTCTTTGTAGATGAAAAACACGTTTTAAAGAATATGATTAGAAAATACTTTTCCGTTGCTGGTGTAACTTAACTGATTTTATTAACATGCAATGAAACGTTAAAATTTATAATTATTCATTTACAACAAAATGTTGCTTTTACATAGATAAAAAATGTTTGTACTTCCTAAAGGTCTAGTTCTCAATTAGTGTGCACATTATCGAATGACGAAAGATGTTCTAATAGAACAATATTTCAGGACTAAATTAACGTAGATAAAATTTTAAAACTTTCGTTTTAAGTTCCGTCTTGTTGTTTTTTTGTGAAGGTTTAAACTTAAAACTTCAATATTTTTTTGTTTTCTTACATCCTTTTTTGTCACTCATACGTGACATGAAATATTAATACAGCACAATTTATGAAATATACTCTTAAGTTTAATACGATGAAATTTAAAAACAGCTCTGCATTGATACACAATACAGAGCTAACATTCGTAAAATTACCTTTGCTCCCAATCATTTACTAAAATATTGATGAATGAATACGGAAGTGAATACAAGGAAATACGATTACATAGCATTGGTCATAGCATGTTCAGTAACCGACAACTTTTAGAGAAATACTCATCTTACATCAGTTGATAACGAGTCTTTATCAGTGCATCTGAAAATGGGAATGTTTTTTTTCGCTTTGTTAGATTCAGTTCTTGAGGCTTGTTGTATCTCGACGCCATCGTTTACATCAAATGTAGGTACGTAAGATAGGGAACTCATTGCTGTACACAACGAACTGTATGTTGGATAACTGTTCTGTAACAGAGCACAATTTTTAAGCGATATTAAATGCGACATTTTCTGGACATACTTCCTTAACCAATTGAATTTTAAGAATACATGTTTAATTGATTTATTTTCTAGTACGTTATAACTGTTCTTCGAAATAATTTTTTTTTTATTAACGTCGTTTTAAAAAAAAAATAATTTAAATGTACAAAGTAATTTTAAAACATTGCTGTTTTATTTTTCTTAAATTTAACTTCGCATCACTCACTATTCAGTTTTCTAGTGTAATATTTAGTTTCGCATCACTAGCTAGGCAGTTTTCTGGTGGAATATTTAATTTCGCATCACCCGATAGTCATTTTCCGTTGTAATACATTTAATTAACGTCACGTTTAAAATTGTGCAGAAAGTTAAGTAAACAAAATTTGAATACTCAGTAGAACCCGGTTATGTCGCCGGAATGGGGTCTGCCAAAAAGCTTCGAGATAACTGATGATCGAGATAAACGAAAACCAATATAACGTCGATATATTAATATGTGCTTGAAATTTCTTTATGTACATGTGCGTTAAAAATGAGATTGAGACTAATATTATTAAATTAAGCCTAAATTTTAGGCTATGCCCAATATAATTTTATAAGTCCATAATAATTAATAGGTTAAAGGGCCTAAGCCTAATATATTTTAGACCTAGACTAGGTCTAGGTATCTTTATATAATAGGTTTAAATTAATACTGAATTATTATACTGTATCCTTTATATTATTAGAATATTAATATGATAAATAATGTATTTGTAAAGTAAGTAAATTTAAACTTAGAGTAAGATCAGCTTGCTTAGGTCCATACTTAGTAGACCTACTTTCTATTAACGAATGTTATAAAAATGTAAGTAACATTTTAAAATTAGGTCTATAATATTAGGTACTTCCCTAAGTGGCGCGTGCCAATAGATTTGTCGCACGCGGAAACAAACAATAAACTCGTGACCGGTCAATGCCGGTAGGTCATTGGGTCATGTGGAGATCTAGTTTCCTTTGTCTACGTAATGGAGTGATAATGAACTTATCATAGTCTGTTTTGTGCACACGAGGAGGACGATCATTGCAACGTAAACTTAGCTATTCTTTCACTCTTGTATTTTAAGAAAGAAATCATTATTTTTTATTATGCAAAACTTGTTTATTCGTTGTTTGCTATTTCTTCTTGCGGAGTTCAAAAACCTGCGATCGTTCATGGGGATCGAGATAACCGACGTAAGTGGCAAATTTGGCCCCTTTTGTGTTTACGATATTAGGGTTCGGCGACATCAAAGAATCGACATAACCGATGAGAAAATGCAGAGACAAAGAGAGAATGTAGTAGTTCCAGTTGACGAGTGGACCGAGGTCGAGATAAGTGGGTTCGACTGTAATTTCTTTTAATTACCCGGACTTGGTTCCATTTCATTGGCCTTTACCGGTTGAACAGCGGGTGTGTAATACTCGGCACATATTACCTGGTTGCTCGACTAAGACCTAACATTTACTTCGTATTCGCATGTGACTCCTGGAGATAAACATGTTTTCAAGTGCAACATTATACTTCATGCAAACTCTTGATATGATAGTTTCACATGCCATATATCGTTTTACAGATTTAATCTGTTTTAAGATTTTGCTCTTAAGATGAACAATGCTTAACGAAAGAATGAAAAAATCAATATACAAAGAAAAGAGTTACCAAAGCTGGATATTTTCAAAAAATAATCAATAAAACTTATACTATTAAAGTTGATTTGAAAAAAACAAATCAAATACACAGAAGTAAAATAAAACTCAATCAACTTATAGCAAAGCAGGTGAATAATACAAAATATTAGAAACTTTCCCATGTTAATCAAGACACACACAAACACAAACGGAACAAAAGTTTTAAGGTCTCTTGTATCTCTGGTAAATCTCGTAACTCTGCCGGAGATAGACGACCGTCGCAATTATAGAGTCAGAGCCCACCAGAACAGAAAGTCAAGAAATTCAGTCGCAAGAGAGTATTTCTCCCTCCATGCAGACTCTTCTGGCAACCAAAACAAACTTTCCCAATCAAGAACGGTGGGGGAAAGAAGTGGCAGCACGGGGCACAATGTTATTTGGTGACGTCTGCAATAAGAACAAAGGGAAGTACGTTAAGGGATTCATGCCACGGCCCGACACCACGCAAGGGTGGAAAGATCCTAAATCAAATGACAGGCCATAACAATGGCTTTGTTCTTTTACATAATGTTACCATGGCTTTTTTCAGGTTAATTTATCATATTTAATGCTTAAAATATAAAATAAGAAATAATATAAATAAACTGTGTTGTTGATGTTTTTTTGTTTGTTTGTTGTTTTTTTTTGGTCATGTTGTCTGACTGGACTTGCCGTTGTTTTTATACAATGAATTTCTAAGCTTAAATGTTGAATATTGGTTGGATAGCTAGAATGATTGGTCTAGCGATGCTGTGTATAAAAAGAATCTGGTTTGGGGAATAAAGTTTTTGAGTTTTCATATTTTATCTTATTAACAAACATTTGAAATATCTAAAAAAAGAGAGGAAACGAAACACCAAAGAACAAAAAAAAAACAGACTTATTCTTGTCAAATCTCTACACGTGGAAATTAGATAATGATTAATTCTTGGGTTAATAAATGCATTTATCATATGCATACCAGAGAGCAAATGGAACAGAATATATTCTTGAATCTTTGCCCAGTGCTGTGATGCACAACTTGGTTGATTGTGTCATTTAAGACTAGACACGCATCTGCAATATCTTTGTCATAGACCCATTCTTTTGGCGCAGCATCGCAACTAGAAACTTGGTCTCCGCTAAAGGACAAGAAGGGAGCATTTCAAATTTTCTTGATTATTATTTTATTTGTACACATTCCGGCGTCTCTTTATTGTCCATTGTTATAGCACAAACATGTTCAATATTTTTTCATTTAATTAATTTTTTTTATTTTGTTCGTTCGCTGACGAAGGCTTCCTGCCGACACATTCGTTGCTTTCTTGCGTTCCTTTTTTCAAGGTGTGCCCATACTTGTTTTATTCATTTACTTTTTTTAATTCACCTGATTGCACATCTTCTCTTAATATCATAAATTCTCAGTTTGGGCATTGATCACGACATATATGCTTTTTTTTTGTAATGTTTCTCAAGTGAGCTATGTTTTTAACACAAAGCTATTTAAATAAAATGTCAGAAACTTTATGTTAATCATATACATTGGTTTCAATATTATAAATAAGTTTGAAAACGATCTTTTTAAAAGAATGTTAACCAAATTGCATTTGCTACTAAATTGTGGATAAAAGAGAAAATCAATCATTATTAGTTCAGTAATGAAATATAAAATTTGATTTGTTTAGTAATTAACAGAACAAATTTTTTACAGAACAGCTTACTGGAAAAATGTGTGTAAGCATGTCTTTCCCACAAAGCCAGGCCGAGAAAGATCCCGCTGCACTTCACAACAAGACCTTTCTTTTAAGGATTTCCTCAGCATTTCGTCCGGGTCGGTTATTGTGTAGAGAGACATGTAGTTGTAACAGTACGTGTAGACAGGTAGTTGTTGGGGCTGGTGATACGAGAAAATTGTTCCTTTCATCGGGGGTTTGGGGGGTGTAGATGGGGCGCAACCTAAATTCAATTTTGGCGTAGAAACGTGTATTTGGCCTATGGCGAAATATTGTGTGCTTTGTCCTAGGTCGTTTTATTATGTTCTTCACCTAGAGTGTAGAGTCATCAATTTTGACTTATGACGAAGGTTTTTTTGAGGGCTTGGGTGTAGAATAATATAAAGTAATACTAGGTTGTTATTTTGTTGTATTTTTTTTTCTTGTTTTTTTTTAATTTTTTTTTGGGGGGGGTGGGTTGTTGTTGTTGTTTTGTTTTTGTTGGGTTTTTTTTTGGGGGGTTTTTTATTTGTTGTGGGGTTGGCAGGGTATAATCGATACAAGATGAAATATATTTGAAACTTCTTAAAATAAAAGAAAATTATTATAAGTTTCCACCGTTATGTTTCGAATAAAGCTAAAATATTTTTCCTTCAATCATGTAATAATGGATTGAAAATTAATAGCCGATAAAATTCAGTTTTCTCTAAAATACTTTACCTGTTTGGCTCTGTTACATATTGCGCAGTGCATGTTACGGTAGAAAATGTTTGTTTCAGCATCTATCACCCATGCATAGTTATCTAGAGTTACTTCCTCGTCTGATGTATCCTGTTCACACATTCTGACAGTTTCCTTACTCCCCGTGAAGTCTTTAAAGCATGAACGAATGTAGAGAATGTTTTCATAGCCTTGTCTGATTTCGCATCCCAACTTTGGAAAACCAACCAGATCTCTGCTGGTGCTGTTTGTTATCAAAAAGAAATCACCACTAACGTCTGATGTCGTGTCACTTTGGTCTTTGGCTTTGGTTATGGTTGCATTAATGTATTCCGGTAAAGTGTTGAAAACGTTTTCCATATCAGGACAACAGATTCCATAGAACTCACACTCGGGTCTCTTGCAGCTGCAATCAAAACAATGCAAGTTCTCGCAAACATAATTTGTTAAAACAATTTTTATTCCGTCCTTGCATCTTTGCCAACAATAAAACTTTTGAAATGTTTTAGCGGAGATTGTTTTATCCCAATGAGAAAATTGTTTCACTTCACCATAATGAGATTCTTCTCCATCAGAGCGATAATTGTTTGCAATATCAAAGCAGTCAAAAATCAGGAAAAGCCACAGTAAAATTTGCAAAAACATTTTTTAAGGTTTGAAAATTTTAAAGAACTAATTAATTTTGATTTTAAGTTAAACATTAGTAAATAATCTCAAATTTTCCTTTTTATTGACCATCTGCTGCATAGCACTAAAACAGATTCAAGTTAAGTGGTACTCTAAAGTTGTCATATCATGAATGTCGATGGTGTGCATACTCTGTCCTTATTGCTACTTTTTATTGGTCCCGAAGCTTTCCGAGTGGAAATGTCAATAATTTATCGCCATGGCAAGTTAATAGCCCACATGCGGTTATTAAAGAGAGAAATACGTCTAAACCAGTGGTTCTCAACCTTCCAAATGCCGCGACCCTTTAATACAGTTTTCGTGTTGTGGTGACCTCCAACCATATATTTTTTTCTTTTTTGCTATTTCATAAATTTTTGTTTTCCGGTAGTCTTAGGCGACCCCCGTGTAAGGATCGTTGGACCCCAAAAGGGATCGAGGCCCACAGGTTGAAAACCGCTGATCTAAAGCATCAAGTAATGTTGGAATGCAAAATTCGTGACAATGAGTTATAAGAAATGAAACAATTCACTTGGAGGCAGCAACTAGTAATACTATGTCATATCATATATATATATATATATATATGTATATATATGTATATATATACTTATATATATCTATATATAAGGCTTTTACATGGATTGATGGATCTTGACCAAACTTGGCACATATATCCATCATTATCCAGAAGGAACTCTTAAGGGGTTATAAAAATATAACAATTCGTTTAGGGCCGAGGGGGGGCGGGGGTCAAAATGTCTTTTTTTCTTATATGAGCTATATAAATATCGATAGGCTTAACTCTTACATGAATAGATGTATCTTGACCAAACTTAGTACACATATACCTGATTATCCATTTTCAAACACCGAAGGGTACTGAACTCATAATATCCATTCCTATTGTGCCGGGGGCCCAGTTTCATTTTTTCTTATATAAACCATATAAATATCAATAGGCTTAGACCTATAGTTTCTATGTGAATTGATGGATATAGGCCTAGCGTGGTAGCAATACACTTCATTGTCCGTATTGAAATATCGGTGGATTTATAACTAATAATAACCATTCTAGAATTTTCCAGAAAGTTCGAAAATTTAAAAAAAACTATATACTGTGGCATTTTTTAAGTAGATTTTAATGGGACCAATTTTAAATGTTAACTCTATTATTTATCCGTATGATATTTGTAGGGTCCCTATCTCAGGCAAAGCTAAATCGGTACAGTTATGGAATGGGGCCCTCGGGGCCCCTTGATTAACTTAAAAGAAACAGGTTTATAATTGTGGCATTTGTTGAAGATTTTAATCGTATTCAAAATATAATTAGAAAAGTAGTTTTTACACATGTTTCGAGCAGGTTATTAAACTTAATCTAGACTATTCCAAAAAAGTCTAAATTGTTACAAGGAGCTATATAGTGGGATCTAAGGGAACATTGAAATGTTAGTTAGTGCTATTTATTTCTATACTGCCCCGGAGTTTACTGTTCTCTCAATATCACTAAAGAATTTTTTTATATACGGGATCCCTAATGGGTCGGGATCCCATCATAATCTTTATCCCATCGGGATCAGGATCCCAAAAGAAAACGGGATCCTTCTGGGATCGGGATCCTGACCTTGAATGGATCCACCGGGATCGGGATCTCACCGGGATCGGGATCTCACCGGGATGCGGGACTGCGCCGAGATCGGTTTTAGAATGGGATCAGGGTCCCTATGGGATCGGGGTCCCACCAGGATCAGGGTCCTAATGCAATCCCGTGCAACGCCGGGTATATTGGCTAGTATATATACAAGTGTAAATGTGTGTGTTTGTGGCTTGTTTCCGCATACGTTTCTACATGGATTGATGGAAATTTGACTAAACTTGGCACATTTATCCACTTAACTTGGCACATTTATCCACTAAACTTGGCACATATATCCACTAAACTTGGCATACATATCCATCATTAGCTTTAATCAAACAAATATATTTTAGGGTTAGGCTGTCATAAATGGTTTTGTCCCTTTTATTATAAATATAAATAAAATAAAAAATAATCCTACATAATAGGATGAATCTTGCCAACACTTAGTAAACATACACTTAATTATCTAGGTTCAAACACTAAAGGGTAATAGACTCATTAATTCCATTCCTCGGGGGAGCGAGTGCCCTATTTAATTTTTCTTCTTATAAGAAACAAATACTAGTAGGCTTAGATAGACAACAGTAACAGTTGTGGCATCCAGTTGTGGAATTTTTCGTATGCGAAAAACAAAAAACCTAGAAAATTAATTTCTCTCACGTTTCAAAGAAGATATTGAATTTTATCAAGAATGTTCCATATTGTTCCTCGGGGGGGGGGGGGGGATATAAAGTGGCAATCTAAAATCTTTTTGAAATGTTTAGTTTTTTTAATTTTATCAAGAATGTTCCATATTGTTCCTCGGGGGGGGGGGGGATATCAAGTGGCAATCTAAAATCTTATTGAAATGTTTAGTTTTATTCATTATATAAGTTCCTTAGGGATTTTCTCAGTACCACTGAGTCGTCTTTTAATAAGTTTCATGAAGTTTCTAGATTATTCTAAAAGTTTTGTGTTTTTTTTTCTAAAATCTCTTTAAGATTATTTTTTTTAAATTCTTAACGATGTTTATCATGTTCCACTAGCTTTCACTCTGTTTCCTTGAATTTTATGGAATAAGAATTATATGCAATTTTGGAAGTTGTATTATTATGTCAAAAGTTATAGACATTAAATGAAGTTAGAGGCTTAGATTATGGTATGCACTTCAAAGTTGGCTAAAGTTGGTTATCATACTCTTCATAATCCCACCGGGGAACAAGATCTCACCGGGATTGGATCCCACCAAGGAACAGATCCTAACGGGGAACGGGATCCAAAGGAGAAAATGTGTTCCCACCTGGTAACAGTATAAAAAAGAGAACAGATGCCAACATGATGGAGTACTCACTGGGAACGGAATCCCACTCATACCAGGATCGAACAAGAAACGGGATCATATCTGGGAGTGAGATCCCCATCGGAGAACGGAATCCCATCAGAAAACGGGACCTCATCGTTAAAAGATGATCTCATCGTGGAAATGGGATCCCACCGGAATCAGGATCCCAAATGTTTCCGCGACCCCACCTGAAAAGGGATCCCATTGAGTTTGGGATCCCACTGGAAGCGGGATTCCGTGGGGATTGGAATCCAAGTGGGGTCATGATCCCAATCTATATTTAATCGGGATCAGAACGGGTAATGCAATACCTTTGGGATAAAACTAGTATTTTTTTTCTCAGCGATGTAATTTTTACAAGCCCCTTGATTTCGGTGTAAGCTAAGGGGCTGAAAAAGTTGGGGTTTTTTTTGTTGTTAGTTTTTTTTGTTTGTTATTTTTTTTTCAAATGCAATCAGGGCCAAGACGGCTATATCGTCTAGTTGATTCATACAATGTGTATCCCATCTTTAAATTTCTGATCACGACTAACAGCAGAATATTGTATTTACTTAAATGTAATTCAAATAGATAAAAGTGAACAACTGTTGAGTGTAATTTATTGTGTGACAAGGTCGAAACTGTATAGAATAGCAAACTAAAAACATCTACTACATTAAAAAAAAATGTTTACACCGTAATATAAAAGTTCACAAATCATTTTGAAGCGTATCTCAGTGTCTTACTTATAAGTCATAGTCCCAAACAGAAACAATTTAACTTCCTAGTGCATAGAAAAAAAAAAAAGCAAACATAAAAAAACTAGAATTAGCTTTTGAAAGCCATGCCCCCCCTCCCCCAAACCAACCCCCCAAAAAATTCCCCCCTTTTTAAAAGTTTTTGAAGCATTCATAATAAATTGTATAACATAATAACTGACAGAAACATTTAAACCAATAATTATTATTTTATTGAGAACAAACTTATTATTCTCATTTTGTTTTTCGAAAAGGTTGATTTATTTTATTCATCTAAAATTCCCAGTCCGAAGACATTCTATTAGTGAATTATAAAATGGTTTAACCCGCAGAGAAATAGAGTGATGTTACATTGGTTTCTCTCCCATAAAGTTTATCTCTATGAACTTTGACTGAAATTGTAACCTCAGCTTTTATTTTGGGGTCTTTTCCAGTACAGATGAAGACCTGCTTAGATCTATTTTAGTCGAACTTTTCCCCCACCTCTCTCTCTCTCTCTCTCTCTCTCTCTC
>CAXITT010000062.1:1090918-1139861 GCA_964033795.1 Lymnaea stagnalis
GCGCCCATGCCTCCATTGCCCTTCAAATAGGAAAAGAAAAATTTGTTTGCCTCTTTCAGTAAATAAATTCTGTACTGGCAGTGAAATTAAAAATTTTTGCTAATAAGTCTAAAATATAAGTTAACTATACATCAATTTGCATTTATAGCCGACTTCACGACCACTGTAGAATTTATAAGACTTTACTTTCATTAGTTGGCTTTTTTTTTTTTTTTTTAAACCTGGGTCTGGAACTCTTATTGGTGTTCGCAATAAGGCAATCCATTGATCTTTTACGTGAACTGTGTCACCTGATCCTCCCTCGTGAACTAGTCCTTCCTTGGTGTCACACTACACTACACCAGTAAAGTGCACCTCGGTGTGCTTGGGTCCGATCCCAACACTTCCCCCAGAAACTAGTAAATATTAATTTATAGGTGTGCTCTTGAATCATTATGAATGTTTTATCTTATACGTTTGCGTGATTAATGTGTATTAGTGTGTTACATTCCATTTTAATAAGTAATATTTTAAGCCTGCTTACGTTATTTCATTTTGCTGATGTGTATCTGCCTAGTTAAAACACAGACACATGGCTAAAAGTGTTGGTTATTTTTAAAAATGGTATTGTTCCCCACTGATTTAGCCTCATTCAAGTTAGCAATGCATACGGAAATAAAAAGTCGTCAGATACCATCTGTTCGGTAACACATTACATCGATCATTGTCAAGGCATCAGAACCACCGAGGTTTAGCTGTATCAAAAATTAAATGTTAAAAGGCATAAGAAGGTAGGACAGAAGGTGTCACAGAAGGTGGGACAGACGTTATGACAGAAGGTGGGAAAGAAGGTTTGACATAAGGTAGCACAGAAGGCAGGACAGAAGGTAGGACAGAAAGTAGGACAGAAAGTAGGACAGAAGGTAGGAAAGAAGGTAGGACAGAAGGTAGGACAGAAGGTAGGACAGAAGGTAGGACAGAAGGCAGGAAAGAAGTTGGGAAAGAAGGTTCGACATAAGGTACAACAGAAGGTAGGACAGAAGGTAAGACAGAAGGTAGGACAGAAGTTGGGAAAGAAGGTTCGACATAAGGTACAACAGAAGGTGGGACAGAAGGTAGGGCAGAAGGTAGGACAGAAGGTAGGACAGAAGGTAGGACAGAAGATAGTACAGAAGGCAGGACAGAAGTTGGGAAAGAAGGTTCGACATAAGGTAGGACAGAAAGTAGGACAGAAGGTAGGACAGAAGGTAGGACAGAAGGTAGGACAGACGGTGGGAAAGAAGGTAGGACAGAAGGTGGGAAAGAAGGTAGGACAGAATGTAGGACAGAAGGTAGGACAGAAGTTATGACAGAAGGTAGGACAGAAGGTGGGAAAGAAGGTAGGACAGAAGGTAGGACAGAAGGTAGGACAGAAGATAGGACAGAAGGTAGGACAGAAGTTATGACAGAAGGTAGGATAGAAGGTGGGAAAGAAGGTAGGGCAGAAGGTAGGACAGAAGGTAGGACAGAAAGTAGGACAGAAGTTATGACAGAAGGTAGGACAGAAGGTAGGAAAGAAGGTAGGACAGAAGGTTGGACAGAAGGTAGGACAGAAGGTAGGACAGAAGATAGGACAGAAGGTAGGACAGAAGTTATGACAGAAGGTATGACAGAAGGTAAGACAGAAAGTTGGACAGAAGGTAGGACAGAAGTTATGACAGAAGGTAGGACAGAAGGTAGGACATAAGTTAGGACATAAGGTGGGACAGAAGGTGGGACAGAGGGTAGGATAGAAGGTATGACAGAAGGTAGGACAGAAGGTTGGACAGAAGGTAGGACAGAAGTTATGACAGACGGTAGGACAGAAGGTAGGACAAAAGATGGGACTGAAGGTTTGACAGAAGATAGGACAGAAGGTAGGACATATGGTGGGACAGAAGGTGGGACAGAAGGTGGGACAGAGGGTAGGAAAGAAGGTAGAAGTTTCTGATGGACAAGGGTCTGGGACATTTATCTGAACCTTTATTTACATTTTTAAAAGAAAGGAAAATTAAAACTGAAAAAGACCTGGCAGATGTCATATGTACATTTAAAGATGCACACCCCAATGAAGTACTTGATAGAAGACCGATATCTGCAGTAGCTATAGAAACCAAACAGAGTGCACAATCTTGGAAGAATCCAAGTAATAGATTTAATAGCCTACCTACTAATTCTCATAGAAACAAGTACACAAATTATGCATCCCACAATGCTTTTTTCTCTTGTGGCAAGTAAAGACACAGGAAATCAGAATGTAGAAAATTACTAAGGGAAATGAACTACAACAGAAATAACTTTAGAACATTTAGAACTTCACCAAACAGCAGTCCAAATAGGAGCAGCTACATAGAACCATACAATCAATTCAGAAGAAGAGAAAGACAAAGAAACAACAATATATACCAACCTAGACAACAGAATAACTACACAAGACAAAATACAAATAGACCGGGAGAGACTAATGCCATACTGAAGGAAAACTAGAATTTTTTCCAGCTTATATCCGTAACAATCTTGTAAAATGTCTAAGAGAAACAGGCTGCACAACAATTGTAGTAGACTCTAAATATGTGAAGCCATATAATTACCTTAATGAGACAGCAAAAGTAACCCTAGCTAACAATATTGAAATTGTATGTAAAAAGGCTAAAGTTAACATAGGCTGTCCTTGGATAATAGCAGTAACAGCCACACAAAATGGAAAACCCAAGCTGTCCATTAATTAAAAGAAACTATCCAGGCATTTCACATAATCATCAAACTCAGTTTAGTAAATAACATATAGAATATAAGTATGATAAATTAAAAGGTCACAAACATAATATAAACAAAAACCCATCATGCTTTAGGCAGTGTAATGAAAGAAATATCAGTGCTATCAAAGTAATCAGTTTTCAGGTTATAAAATGAGACCTTGTTCTATTTCAAATTAAACCTACGGATGTAAAGAAAGAAAAAATATTAAATATTAGAACTCCAAAAAATCAAAAAGAAGTGAAAAGTATTTTAGGACTTTGTAATTTCTACAGTCATTTTATTCCAAAATTTTCAGATATTATGGCTTCACTTAGACAATTGTTAAATAAATCCAAACATAAACAAGTAATCTGGTCACAGGAATGTGAGAGACCATTAAATCTCGTTAAGGCAATGTTCCAAAGCAACAAGATACTAATTTCGCCTTACTTTAAAAAGACATACATTTTAATTACAGACGCTACTAACAAGGGAATAGGAGCATGTTTAACGCAAGAAGCAAATGAAACACTTAAACCAATCTTATACTTGAGCAGAGCACTAAATAAATCTGAAATAAATTACTCCACAATTGAAAAAGAATGTTTAGCAATAGTTTGGTCTTTAACTAAACTGAAGAAACATCTCTTCCAAAGAAAATTTACTTTATTAACTGACCATAAATTATTAATAGCTTTAAACAAAAAGAAAATTGCAAACAGCAAAATAAACAGATGGTCACTAATTTTAGCTGACTATCAATTTGACATAAAATGCCATAAAAGGCAAGGATAACCACTAGCAGATTTTTTTATCAAGACAAATTGACAATACTGAAGATGACAAACAGTCAGAAAAGAATCACATAAGTCAGAGAATGTAAACAATTGTGTGTTTTGATAATAACTTTGATACAAACTAATGAGGACATAATCTGTTTTTTCATTTTTGTTTTATGACATAATATATATGATTGTGACTTAATTTACGGTATATACATAAAGAAGTAAAATATATTTGAAATATTGACTGTGAATGAATTCACAAATGATTAGTATATATTTGTAATGATGATATGGTATAATGATGATTTTGATGACATAATGATATTTATTACATAACAGTGTTATATTTTTATGTTATTTTATTTGCTGTGATAAATTCATGACAATATACATAATTTAAGTTTGACTATTTGACTAATATTAGTAAAAGAGGGTATAAGCCATGCATTATTCATTATTAAAAATGCGTAAAACATGCATCCAAATGTAGAATATTATGATTATTGAATAATCATTGAGCGGAGGGGTATTCCTGTCAAAACTTAGACTTAACAAGAGACATTGTGATGATATCTGCTTTATGAATAAATTTGATTTAAAATCAAATAGATATATTGATATTTGATCAGGATACAAAGTGTACATATAGTATAAATCTATTTTTATGATGAACTTGTACATATTTTTTGAGAATGGTAATGAAATATTAACTATGAATAGTTCTTAATTAAGTTATATCATTTAGCACATGTTACTTTTCAGATATTTAATTTTTGTGCTAAAAAATTTTGTTACACAAATTTTTTTTCATTAGGGGTGGGGCGTATGTCACAGATCTAATATTCAGATATCAATTTCGCTTCGTAAAATTATGTATTGTTTTGTAAAATTGAAATAACAGGAAGTTAAGGAATTATCGGATAGAAGTAACGGACAAGGATGTTTGCAGGGAGTCATTTATTTGACGCTGGCCATGTTCATTCCAGTTATTGATCAATATCTTAGTATTGATTTGTGAAGTGTACTTAAGAAGTTATAAATGTGAAACTTATATTAACTATGATCTTCAGAGCTATTATTTCATGTGATGTGCTGTATTCAAGTAATAGTCTAAATATTTAGTGATGCAAAAGTTATAAGTCGTGTTTTGCTATTAACTATTAATGGATGTCTGTGTTTGAAGATACGTAATACACATCAATTATTGCAAGTAACGTCATCATAATCCACATATATATACATATAAGGTGCGTAACAACAAACAAACATTTCATGGCCAGGGGGAATTATGTACGATGAATGTAAAAAAACAACTTTCAATTTTTTGGATCAATAAAAATATCTTATCTTATCTTATTAAAAAAAAAAAAAAAAATTATTTAATTAATTAACATATAATAATTTTTAAAAACAAAAAAAATATATATTTTAAACTATTTACATGTCAAGCCATGGGCGACACACAGCAGCATCGTTTTTCGGTTAGAGTTGGGATTCAGTGAGGACAGTAGAGTTTAAAAAGTTGTGTTTTGAGAGCAGTTTTTAAGGCTTTGATGGTTAGTATGTTGCGGATGTGTAATGGAAGAGAATTCCATTGCTTAGGGGCACATAAATAGAAAGATCGTTCACCGTATGTTTTTGTGCGAGTCTTGTGGACAAAAAGAATACGCGCATCTACGGAAGAGCGAAGCTGTCGAAGGTGTAAATAGACAGAGAGACGTTTGATATGATAGGAAGAGCAGCAGTTCGAGAAAAAGTTTTGGCAGAGAACAGAGAGTTTGTATTCAATCCATGCTTGTACAGGGAGCCAATGAAGTGAATAAATCACGTTTTTGGCTTTACAATTAGCCTGGCAGCTGAGTTTTGAACCTTTTGTAATTTTTCTAAGAAGTTTTTTGAAGAAACTGACGGAAGTGAGTTGCAATAGTCAAGACGAGAGAGAACAAAAACAAAGACGATTTCTTTTTTTTATTTTTATTTTGAAATGTTAGGTTGTGGCAGAAGGAGCTGATTTCCCGGATAGCGATGAATTCAGAGCAATAAATGTTAGAGATATGATTTTCTAAAGACATGTTGTGAGACAGAATATAACCAAGATTCCTAGCGGAGGATGAAAACTGTACACACTGGGGATCAGGATGGCGATATCACCGCTGTCCAATGCGAGCAAGAGGTCATTGGTGACTCTCAAGAGAGCTGTCTCAGTGCTTTGGAAAGGTATATAGGCTGACTGATTAGGACTGAGAAGGGAGTGGTCGTTTAATTAAGCAAAAATTTTGTTTTTAGAATATAAATCATACAAAATTTAATTTTTATATGTGATAACTAAAATGCAGGTTGCACTCATTAGGCGGACATGCTATTAAGATGTATTTGGCCATTTTGGTTATTGTAATATTTTGCGACCATACAGATGCTTTACAGATAGCACTAAATATATATTATTAAATCATGTTTCGAATTTGTAAAGATAAGAACAAATTACAGAAATTTGTTCAACCTAGAATTATTGTTAATAAATGAAAAACACCCAGTATTTGACAAGCAGAAAAGCAGTGTGAATGTGCTGCTGTTGTAAAGTTATCCTATATAAGCTGATAAATTAGATGTATTATTATTGGCTACTTATATGTTATTTTTTTGTCGCCATTGGCGTGTTTATTTATTTCAAATTAAATTAAATGATGATGGTTTAAATTTCAAAAGATATATAAAATGTTTATCAAAAACCTTCAATTTGAGATATGCAAAACTTGTCGATAGCGTTATGAACTGGTTTGTGAAAGTGGTCGGGTTAATATGTGGTGAGGGCAAGGTATCTCTTTTGTCGATACTTGTTCTATCGGCAGCGTTCGATACGCCTGAACACGGCAGACTTCTCCAGCGCCTGCAAAAAAAAACGTTCGGTTTTACCGATACCGTCCTGAGATGGTTCCGCTCGTATCTGACAAATCTGGTCCAATCAGTTATCGCAAATGACTTGACCTCGAAGCAATCTATTATCGAATTTGGAGTACCCCAGGGCGCGGTCCTAGGCCCGGTGCTTTTCACTATGTACCTTCAGAAACTGGGTGCAGTGATCAAAGCAGTTTGACACGCTATATCACATGTTCGTGGACGATGCCCAACTTCATCAGTCCCTAAACCCATCTCGGTTCCCTCAGCTTCTTTGTATGACTCAGAAGACAGTGGAGTCAGTTAAGCATTGGATGAACATAAACTAGCTCAATTTGAAAGATGAAAAGACCGAGCTGATCACCATTGCTAACGATCAAAAATTAAAATCTGTAAATAACACACCATCCCTTACTCTCTCATGTATACATATCGAGTTTGCTCAAACAGTGCAAAACCTGGGTGTCTACTTCGATAGAACACTAACTATGGAAAACCACATTAGCATGCTTTGCAAGGCAATTTTTCTAGGTCTGCACAGAATTAGTCATATCAGACCTTTCTTAACGTTTAATGCATCAAAGAGAATTATGTCTGGATTCGTGCTATCACGCATGGACTACCGCAATGCTCTCATGTTGGGTCTTCCAGCTACGCTCCTGGATAAAATTAAAAAAGCACAGAATAATGCGGCTCGCATTGTTTTTGGCTAACGAAAATTTAACCATGCTAAAACATTTCTGAGAGAGTTGCATTGGCATCCTGTCTCAAAGCGTTCATGGCGACTTATGTACCGAATAGACAACTTCGCTCATCCGATAGTGGAATCTTCCGATACAACATGTTCCCCTTGAGACTTACGGAAGGCGCATTTTCGCATTTGCTGGCCCAACAATTTAGAACACACTTCCTGACGCGCTCAGAAGCAGCAAAACACAGGAGTCTTTCAACACAAAATTGAAAACACGTCTATTTCGCAAACACCTGTTAGGTTGATGTTGTCTACCATCTTTTCCAGCTGGCTATTATCTCCTAGATGTATATTGACATGTGTTGATATGTTTGCAACGGATGAAAGACTTAGAATAGGTATTCTCGTGTGTAGTTGTTGTAATGTTGCGTTTTGTATTTCAATGTGGTGTACTATATTGTATTTTTTTTTATTTCTCTTTTAATAAGGTTAACTTTGTACCGTGCTTCGAGCCTCTGGGGATGAAGCGTGATATTCAAATAAACTTTATTATTATTATTAATATGTTGATCGTGAGTCGGTTGGCGAGGTTTTGTGAGAGCCCATTGTTTAAAGGTCGGGATATGCAATTTTGATCAACAAGTGAGGCGTATAATTTCTGTGTTACCACGGGTCAGATGCTAGTCATCAGAGTTTTTTTTTAGAGAATGGCGTCATGCTAGTTATCGGCGTAGTGCAAGTCCTAGTTTTGCAGTAGTAAAATGTCCAAAGGACTTTTGTGAATTTGTAGTTACTGTAATGCTCGTAGGCTTGGTAAATAAAAATATTTTTTTAAAACTCTAGCATTTTCACCCGGTGCTGTTACAGCTTGTCTATACAATGTTAAAATTTACCAGGATTTAAAGACTTTTATTATCTTTGAGGGAGTGTAAGAAATAAATTTTGCAAAATAAGTTTTGCAATAGGCGCCTTGTTATCATTAAAAAGTTAATTAACCAAAGAGAGTTGAATTATTTCAAAAATTCTAAATAAACTTTTCAAACTAATAGGTTGTTGTTTTTTTTTTAAATGTATACTGCTTAACTTCCATTAGACCAGCAGTTTTCAGCCTCTGGGTTGTGACCCTTTTGGCGGGCGAACCACCCTCAAACAGGGTTCGCCTAGGACCATCGGAAAACGCATATTTATGAAGTAGACACGAAACCAATTACATGGCTGGGGGTTACCACAACATGGGGTACTGTGTAAAGCGTCACAAAATCGGGAAAATTGGGAACCACTATCTTAAATGAATAACACGCTTAACGTGTGTTTTGTAAATTTCTCAAATCTATGTTAGCCTACGGATGTATAGACCACGATTTGTTGTTTTTTTTTTTTGTTTTTTTTTTTACAAATTTCAAGTTTTGAAAAGGCAATATAAAACCCTTAGAACTTATTTTTAAAACATTATGTTTTCTCTCGAGTTGTTGTATTTGAAAAACTTGTAATTATTTTAATAAAACAAAAAGATAATTATTATACCAACTGTTTTGTGCTTCTTCGGCAAGTTCAAACATTTGCACCCATTTATAAAGTGTGGTTTCAATTAAAATAATATAGTATAAGGCAACACTATAAATAGAGACAATTTTTAAAAAAAAATAATTCTATAAGCACAACCAGATCACGAGACACCTAAATTTACATTATTATCTCTTCTGTTGATTGTCAAATAAATGTAAAATATGCAAAACTAAATACAGGTATGTCCCAAAATGCATTCTTGCATTTTGAATTCATCAACCATTTTTTCTTGGGAGTGGTCGACTGAGTCCCCTACTCAAACCACATCAACATTTTCGCTCGTGGGCCATCGGCGTCTTCGATTTCTTCTCCCTCCAAGTTTGTTACCAAAATCTCCTCTATCAACATTAAAAAGCGCTGGGATTCTATTATGAAAATTATTTCATTGAACTTATGGTTTTACTATAGATTGTTACGCTTATAAAAATATTTGGACTATATTGATTTCAATGGCGAAACTGAGCTGGGGGGTCAAATCATACCCTTAAAGGGTGCCGTAACCATAATGATATTTATGTATTGCGAGGATGATGTACATAGAGCGCTGGCCCTGAGCAACAGTAAGCTTGATTTCGGTTCTGATAGATGCCCAACCGAATGCCTGAAAGGGCTACCCCTCCTAACGATTAAAATTTCGGGAAGGTGCACTGTTCATAACGCATGTACCAACCTATGCCCAAATGCTTGACCAGGTTAGAGAGGAATATAGGGCATCGGGGCATTAAATTGTCCTGGTCCACCGTTGCTGTTTAGATGGACCTGTTCTGTCTGTCTCTGTCTCTCTCTCTCTCTCTCTCTCTCTCTCTCCACCCTCTTTTTCTCTCAACCTTGAAATGATCGCGCACATGAATAATTTAATAAAAACATTTAATTAAATATCATCGTGATAACTGGTCTAGTAATTTTCAAAAGGTTGATGATGATTGCGACATCGTGCCAAGAGATATTTCCACCAATTCATCCACCCTAGCATGGTAACCATATTTTTTAAAGGGAGGGAAATGATGTATAGCAAATCAGTTATGTCAAATTTTACAAGGACGATTATCATACGTTTTACAGCTTTTTATAACTATGATGGCCCTTTTTCTGCCATTAGATTTTGCATTTGTACACATTTTCAGCCATTGAAGAATAAAGTTGACTAGAAAATGAAACCATGCCAGTCAATATGTTTATTTAACACAGGTATATCTCCCAACTTGGAATATGAAAGTAGTTTAGCTTGCCCGGATAAATAGTGGTGGGGGTAAAATTTTCTAATCACTCATCATTTACTGAATATCTTAAAACACGCAATGAGATTTGTGACACTTCGACAATTTTTATTAAAAATCCTGGAGTTGGGTTTGCAAAATTTTTACTTTTCTTGGTAGGGGGCGCAGAGGCGACAGATGTAACTGTGTGGCAGACTAATTAGGGGTGCTAAAATGTGCATTGATATTTATTTTTTTTAATGAAAATAGAAGGTTCGATAGAGAGTTGGAAAAAAGAAAGGTACGTTCTATAAAATGAATTAAGTCCCCGTGCGCCAAACACTCTAGCTACGCATCCGAGGTTGTGAAACATACGAAAACCCTTGACAATACTGGTGTAATTTTCGAGGGTTAATGATGCCACATTTCAAATTTTCTAAAATGAAATTGAACATTAAATTGTATCGAATCATAGAGCACATGTAGGAAACTGATTGGCCGTGGAACTAATCATTAACGTAAATGTAGATGTTTTATTGATATCATTTTCGAAACACACAATTTTATTTTGAGGTTATTCCTTTTGTTGATGAGAGTTGTTCATGTACTTATATAAGACCAATGATTTTAAACAATTTATCTAAAACTAACGAGTACCAGGCATGCGTTGCAATGCACCTCAAAGAAAAAAAAAATATTTGTGTTTTAAATAAGTTTTTGGAAGTAATTTTTCTACAGACAATATTTTTTTTTTCCGTCTGGTGCGTACACGAATAAATTAGAAGGATTTTCGACGTGTGAGCAGGCCACATACAGCTGTCCATGTGAGGAGAATGGAATTTTCTAAATTTAGTCCACACACTTGTTGCGATTGATCCACCCATGCAATAGCTCTGTTATGAATTACATGTATATAACTCATATCATAAAAAAACAATTTAAGGCCCCCGCCCCAAACGGAATAGTGTACAATGATTGTACTGAATTAGAAACCTTTGTGGACGAGCGCACAACAACTTACAAAAGCTTTACCGCAATCGGGTTAATGGTATAGGAACACATACGTAAATTAGATTTATAAAGCTCGTTAAAAAAATGAAAACGAATTTAGAGCCCCCAGGCCTTAAACGGAATATTTTAAAATGGTTGTATTAATTTAAAATCCTACTTATTATGTCATACTTACACTGAAATGTAGCTATTTGTATTAAAATAAATTCCATCGAACCATGCATTACCTGTTTGAAATTATACTTATATAACTCATATAAGAAAAAAAAAACTAATTTAGGCCCCCCGGCTCCAAACGGAGTAATGTAACATTTTGTACTAATTCAGACAAATTTGCGCTAGGGTGAATAACAACTCACCAAAGTTTTATCGCAATCGAATGAATGGTATAGGAGAGCATACGGGACATGCATACACACATACATCAATTTAAATATTAATTTTTATATAAATAGATTTAATATTAAAAGTGAAGTAGAATATTTTTGTAAATTAATTATTGTTGAAAATTCTTATGAATTCTAAATGTTGTCTCCTTTAACCAGACTCAATTGAGGTTTGTTGAAATTTTCTAAACATAATTATTTCATTAATTTTCCAGTCGTTTCTAAAAAGAGCTAAAATTCCGTACACAGCCTGCTTTGTCGGTCTGTCTTGGTGTATTTAATTTTTAAATTTTACTACTTGTTGTTTTTTTCTTTACATCTTTAAATTTCAGCGTCAATACAAAAAAATACATTAAAATAGTTCATACAATAAAACGTACTTTGAAACAAAGTAGACAAATTCTACGCTAAATCATTGCATTTTCTGATGTTTGTAGTAGTGTCCCCTTTATTACTCAAAAAATGTTTAGTATTTTATATCAGTGAGTAGTTCATAGCAGTGAGTAGTGAGTATTTTATAGTAGTGAGTATTTTGTATACAGTGAGTATTTTATAACAGTGAGTAGTGAGTATTTTATAGTAGTGAGTATTTTGTAATAGTGAGTATTTCATAGCAGTGAGAAGTGAGTATTTTATATCAGTGAGTAGTTCATAGCAGTGAGAGGTGAGTATTTTATAGCAGTAAGTAGTTCATAGCAGTGAGAGGTGAGTATTTTATAGCAGTGAGTAGTTCATAGCAGTGAGAAGTGAGTATTTTATAGCAGTGAGTAGTTCATAGCAGTGAGAAGTGAGTATTTTATAGCAGTGAGTAGTTCATAGCAGTGAGAAGTGAGTATTTTATAGCAGTGAGTAGTTCATAGCAGTGAGAAGTGAGTATTTTATAGCAGTTAGTATTTTGTATACAGTGAGTATTTTATAACAGTGAGTAGTGAGTATTTTATAGTAGTGAGTATTTTGTATACAGTGAGTATTTTATATCAGTGAGTAGTGAGTATTTTATAGTAGTGAGTATTTTGTATACAGTGAGTATTTTATAACAGTGAGTAGTGAGTATTTTATAGTAGTGAGTATTTTGTAATAGTGAGTATTTTATATCAGTGAGTATTTCATAGCAGTGAGAAGTGAGTATTTTATAACAGTGAGTATTTTATAGCAGTGAGAATTTTATAGCAGTGACTAGTGAGTATTTTATACTAGTGATTATTTTGTACTAGTGATTATTTTATACCAGTTATTATTTTATAACAATGAGTATTTTATAACAGTGACTATTTTAAAGCTGTGAGCTACCTATTGACGGTCCATCACTTACGCAATAAAATGGAAGAAATATACACAAAATATCAACATTTTCTAAAAATAATCTATTATAGCCGGGGGGGGGGGCGGGGGGGGGCTTCCAACCCCATATTTAATAGGGTGGGATTGTGATAAACTTTAAAGTAGATTGATTAGACCAGGGTTTCTTTCAGCTATATCTCCGGGAGGGGGCACTGCAATATCAACATTTTCTAAAAATAATCTATTATAGCCGGGGGGGGGGGCGGGGGGGGGCTTCCAACCCCATATTTAATAGTGTGTGATTGGGATAAACTTTAAAGTAAATTGATTAGACCAGGGTTTCTTTCAGCTATATCTCCGGGAGGGGGCACTGCCGCCACCTGCCCCCCTGAAAAATCTGAAGTGGGGGGAATTTCTGAAATAATCACTGAATTAGACACCATTTGTGTAAATAAACCAATATGTGTTCATCTTTAATTGTGATTTTACAATATACAGATGTGAACGTTTCGGCAAAAGCCTTCATCAGTACAAAAAAAAACCGTATAAATTTAAATAATATACATTTACAAGTATCCTACCTAAAAAACAGAAAAGAATAAGAGTGGGCGCAAACCCAGACAAAAACAAAGTTACGATGAACAGAAAGGAAAGGAGTGGAAGTAAAATTTAAAAACCGAACAGGAAAAAGATATAGCAGCTACTTAAAATTGTGGATTTGGTTTAAGCATGGCAATCCATATTCGCTATTACAATATAAAATATAACCACATATATTGATTCTATAACATAAAATATTAAAAAATACCAGTATCTACACTGATAATTTTGGTGGGTTTTTTTTTTAAATTGGAAGATTAAAATTAAAATTTCCATCAAATTATAGACAAACACATTTTTGATGATTACTTGTCCTAAATCAGCTCGTCCAAAAATATAAAAGCCAGTTTTATTTTAGATACGATGGTATTAATAGAAATGACGACTATCTTATTAATACCAAGGGAAGTCATGTTTACTGGCAGTTTGTAAAGAGGCAAATGAACAAGCACACAATCTAATTTTCCAGATCACACTGTCAAAGCCGTGTTATAAAGATTGTTGTTCTTAAATAAAAAAAAATTCATTTTAATTTTTAAAAATTAGAAATAAAGAGTAAAATATTAGGACATGCCATCATTACAAGCTGACTGATTACATGTAACATTAAAATGCTTGGGGGCTCTTTTTCTCAATCAAGATGAAAGATTGACTTGTGCACGTTTAAATAACAAGAAAAGATGTATATGTATAAAATAACACTCTTTTATCAGCCTTGTACGTTATGTTTGTCTCACGCAACTCCCTGCTTATCTCATTGGCTAAAGTCTCAACGATCACACGTTCAGTTGTCTGCTGTGTTTGGGCAATTTTCTGTGATGCGTTTCGAAGACTGGTCCCTGGCGCTGGTTAGAAGTAATTCACTGTACAGACTTAGAACCCTCTTGTTACACATGTATGACAGGAAAATTAAAGCGCCTTGAAATTCGTTCAGAAAAAAACCTTAAATGTCTTTTATAATTAATTGGTAGCAAATACACTGTAGTATTTTGGTTATTACAACTGAAAATTGTTAAAAGTAGTCGTGTTTTTTTATATCAATAAATATTCGGAAATTATGAAAGTAGTTATAAATATCATATGTAAAGTTTTTATATAATTTTGTAACATGTCATGAAATTTTTGTTAAATATAATTTTATTAATGTCACATCTACAATTGATACCTTGAGACATCAACATCTGTTGCTTCCGCCACGATAGCTATTGTCCAGAATACTCCTGTCATTGATGACAGTTTGACATAGATCATAATTTTTTCTGATTTTCTCTGTTACAAGGAAGTGTTGATTGCTGTTTATATAATTTATTGATGGTGGAAAACAGTTTTGATGAAAAAGGAAATGTTGCAGAGAGTACAGATGGCAAGTTAAAATATCATTGATAGACCTAAAAATGTAAAAATAATTATGAAAGTTAAAAAACTTAATGCAATAATGAGGTTTTTTTGATGTATCATAAGCTCAAGACAATTACCAGCCACTATTTAGGGGTGTAAAAAATATTTTAAGACGTTAAGCAAATATTTGTGCAGAGGAGACCACCCTTAATGTTAGAAAATGAAACCTTATTGGCAAAGTTATCCCTCTTACAAAAATTGTATTTATAAAGTGTTCAAGCAGACTTTTAAAGAGGATGAAATTGTTAAGTCTACAATTACGCTGCATCCAATAGTATGTCTCTTAGCGTTAGTTCCAGACGGATGCACGGGGTATAGTGTTATTTTTTAAATTTTAAAAATACTATGTACATTACTTATGTTTATACAGAATTCCATGTTCGGTGCAACTTTTTTTTCCAAAGAGGCAAGAAGAAAAAACTATTACGATAAAATAAGTTAAAAGTTTCCAGTCAGCTACTTTGCTAAAAAATGAGCTCAAATATCTCGGAAGATGTTTAAAAGTTGATATTAAAATGTATATAGATACAAAGAATAGAGTGCAGTGGACAGGTGCAGTCTGCTATCAATTCCCACCGCTACAATGAAAAATCTAAGAATAAAGATGGATACCAAATCAGAGCTAAGAAAAATTGCCTTTATTTATTCCAACCTTTACTTACAAGGGTCAAACCTGGGCTCTGATTTAAAATCTCGAGAGAAAAGTAATTCACCTGCGAGATCAGATGTTTAAGAAGAGCACCTGGTAAGAAAGGCGCCACATTCGAAAATAGAAAAGAAGACAACTATTTGGGGCGATCTCAAACTGCACTTATAATTGGTTTGGCTATCTGGTAAAAATGCCAGTCAATCTGCACTGCTAGCGTACACATGTCTGTGGGTTGACTTTGTTAAGGACATCCGAAAAGTCAAAAGATTAAACTCCAGGAACCCTAAATCATTGCTAAATTCCGCCAAATCTATCTGCCCCGCGACGCCTCCACGGTATTGGGCACAATAAGATTAAGAAGAATAAGTGAAATATCTGTGTAAATAATAAGAAATGATTATTAAATATAGTGTTATGTAGTCCTTACTGATATTACCAACAAGTAGTTTCGTGTCGAGATAGCACTCGTTACGACCATGTCCAATGTGTTGACCATCTGATGATACCACTGAGCCCACTATTACAGAGATGACGATGACCACCGGACCAATCAGAGAGTAAAAGACTCTATACATTAACTTGCTCCTTTCGTTCCTGACTGTACTTGGTTGACTTCTTGTAGAAGACGTGAACACATTGAACATGTGGAAGCTACAGATGAAGGTCCAAGAAAACATCCACAGCCATAGGAAGTGGGTCATGATCCCAGTCAGTTTACAGAGGACATTCGAACTGGGTCTGTGAATGACGCACAAATGTGGTATCACAAAACAAGAGCTTTTTGAGGATCTATACACTAAAAATAAAAAAATTAAAAATTTTAACTTTCTCTTCATCCGCTTTCAACAGTAGTCGTCTCTTCCTTTGCTTGAAGGGGCGGTAACTTTGCCATTCACCCGAAATAAAATATTGGTAACATTTGAATTATCCTCAATTTCTCCGTCAGCAGATGTTTGGACAAAGAATCATACGTTTAGATTGTGAGAGACACTCAGCTCCTTTAACATGCTTTGAATCTGTACGACACAAAATCAGTGATTCATATCAAATTACAACGGGTCAAAACAAACAATACAATGTCTTTAATATCCGTTCTGTACATCCATTTTTAATATCACCGTGTATCAATTTTTAAATTTTCTGTCTTTAAAGATTATTTTCAAAATGTGAATTATTTTTTTAATGGTTTTAGCTTTTGTTAAAGTCTAAAACGGGGAATATTTTGTTTCCCATTAAATGCGATTTGCATAATTAAACTGTGTTAATTTTCAAAGGACCCGCTGTGGGTTGACAAATATTTTATGAAAATCGTAAGATCAAAACGAATGGCAATACAGGGCTTATTTCATCGTTACAACCAACGTGGTTCAATGGCAACCTATTGGCAAATCATTATCATTGCTTATGAGAAGGTTGAATATCTAATACTGGAAATTTATTTAAACATATTTCATTAAAACGTACTTGTACATAGACATCCGTCATAAAAATCAAAAGATCATATTTGGAAACGTTGTGGGTAGAATTTCCTCCAATCAGCATAAACCTTGCACTGTACTGAAGTCCGACAATGTCCTTAATAGCTGTGATATACGTTCAGTTGATCAGAGTTTTCCCCGCACTACACTTAAGGTTAAAGCACTTGCTCTATAATTTAAAAAAAAAAAAAGATATTATGAAGTTTCAATTTAAGAAGTCATTTAGTCAATGGATATGTTATTATTTACAACGTTAAATGTATGTAAATAGCTTTAAAACTATCAATCACTACTGGCACTGAGTTGTAACACACTAGTGAACTCTAAACTTATATTGTGCGGTGAGAATATGTTTAGCGTTGAATAATCTTGTTGAAACTTATTAATGTTATACAAGGCTTATAAATTGCAAAAATTTACATAAATTTCGTTTATTTTGATTCTATATGTGGATCAAACAGCATAAGATTCTAAAGAAAACATATTACCGTCTATGCGCATGTCTGAAACTACACGTTATCCCTTACTTACCGCTAACGCCCTAAGAAAATGCGAATCGCCTATAATCCCTCTAGGACCCCAAAACACGCGTATCCTATATGCAGGCAAGCTGTCGGGGCACAGAACGGATTGGCAAGCCACCGGTGTACTCAACGTCGAATATAGTTTATGCCATCTGCGCAGGGGACCGACGGACAACAGTACACATGAGCTACATCAAGGATATGTCCGTTATGAATTTACACGTTTAATTCTGTGTCTCAGGCGAACATCTTCTACTTACATCAGGTGACGCCCATTCTGTGTCGTAACACTCTGGGTAAGTAAATAGCGTTCGCCTCTTGGAGGAATGAGATTTAACAGAAGAACTTCCCTTCATATTAAATAGAAGGTTTAAAGGAAGAGGGAGACTCTCATGTGTGTCAATGACACAGTTGTCCATCTGTGAAATAATAGATGCGTATAAGTATAAGAATATATTTTTAGATAAATAAATACTCTTTTAAAAATGTTCTATTTAAAAAATCAACCTTCCAAGCGAGTTAACTTTTATGTTTGTATTATCCTACAATGTTGTATGTTAAACAGTGGTACCTTATCTTGTCATTATTTATGTTTGAAAACTGTTATTCCGAACAACTATATTATGCTTGCATGTGAACTACAATCATCACTAATTTATCCAGTTAGCAGCACTTTCCAGCTTAAAACAACATTTTGAAACAAATACGTTTACATAATAATAATAAAATTTAATTGAAAAACACGCTTCATCCCCAAATAAAGAACACGACCCCTATTGGAAGTATATTTCTTTCACTTACATACCAAGAAGCAGAATGCGCAAATTGGGATTAGATAAGAAACTTTTTGTCATCCAAAAAAATGGATATGTTTTTATTCTTCTTCTTCTAATTAAGGGCCCACGGTCAATTTATTGATCATTTTGGCTCCTATGCATGTAGAGAGGATTTGCAATGTTTCAGTGCCTGGTGTTGATGAGGACATTTCAATGATTTCCAGTGCCACTTTGTGAGGGAATCATGCACTGGGGGTTTGAAGGCTTGAGGCAATAGACACAAATGAGTCTAGTTTTGTCGCCTCATCTGTTCCTTTTGAAAGCTTGTACCAGTCCCTGATTGTCTTGGGCAGGAAGGAGCAGCTCCCATACTGGCTTCTTGGTGGTATGAGCCTGAATTGCCTGTCATTATTTCATTGTACATAGTCAGCACATAAATAATTAACATTCTGACCGAGACAACATTTTACAGCTAGCATAATTTAAACACAAGGCATCTAACTATTTATCTAGCGTAGAAATCAGCCATCGAAGGACTCTTTTAGTGACAATGACGACTTCATTAGTGATCATTTTGACTTTGGTAACTGCTGAATGAACGCGGTTGTTAGTAGACGAGAAACACGTTTGATTAAAGAACATGACGGTAAACTTCTATTTCAGTATCAGGTGCAACTGGAACGGTTTGATTGAAATGCACTGAAACGTTAATATCTTGAACTATTCAGTCACCACAAGATGTTTGTCATGCATGGGCACAAACATGTTTGTACGTCCCAAAGATCTTGTTTTCAATGCGTTATCAAGGGACGAAAGATGTTCTAGTAGCAAAATATTTCAGGACTAACTTAACGTAGATGAAAATTCAAAACTTTCGTAGTGATTTCCGGTTGTTGTTTTTTTAGTTTGAAGCTTAAGTTTTTCACTCATGCGTGACAAGATAAGGCGTAGATCTAATTTATGAAATAGACTCTTTAGTTTAATAAGACGAAATTTAGAAAATAGCTTTATATTTATAAACGATAAAGAGCGATGATTCGTAAAATTACCTTTGCTCCTATACAGTTAAAAAATATTGATGAATAGATACGGAAGTGAATAGAAGGGAATACCATTAGATAAATGATATGTAGGTTAAAACATGTTCCATAACAGACAATTTTTAGAGAAATACTCATCTTTCATCAGTTGAGGGCGACTCTTGATCAGTGCATCAGGAAATAGAAATGTGTTTTTCGTTTTGATAGATTAAGTTTTTTGAAGCTTGTAGTATCTCGACGCTATCGCCGATATTATAAGTACGTATGTAATAAAGGGAACTCTTTCCTGAACACAACGGACTTTATGTTGGGTAACTGTTCTGCAACAGAGCACAATTTTGAAGTGATATTGAAACTAATATTTCCTGCACATGCCTCCTTAGCCTACTGAATTTTAAAAAAAATAAATTAAATTGTTTTACTCTTTAATGCGTTACAACTCGTCTTCGAAAGAAAATTTGAATTAAGGTTGTTGTTTTTTAAATTAAATTATTATTTTTATTATAATTTTATGCATAATTTTACACAGCAGTATCTGCAGAATAAAGGCTTTACTTTTGACAAAGTGGTTACCAATCTAGAAGCCGTAAGATTGTTTCTGCACGAGACGCGCTGCCACTTGGTGGAACATGGTATTGAAATGCAACTTTTAAAAGCAATTTCGGTAGAGAGAAGATTAAGGTTTAAGAAGAGAATGGTAGGAGAACATTTAATAGATACGGGGCTCTCTCTCTCTGCGAGAAGAAAACAGTAGGGAGATGTTGGAGTGTATTGATCGCTTTCACTCGGAACCTCCAGATCTGATCTTCAGCGATCAAGGAAGTAGGAGATAGGTTTGAGGTTTTTCAACCCATGTATCTACTATCAGCAAGTGAAGAAGTGTTTTTGGTGTCCGTTCCAAAACTAACCTTTTCTATGTTGAATTATCAGAATATGAACTTTTAAGGGAAATACAAAGGCTTAGAAGACACAAAAAGGCAGCTGATTTTGGACTTCACAGAACCATGGAATGGTTAGTATTTGATGTTTTGAAGTTTATAGTTGAATTGGAATTCCTAGAATCTCCATAAAAAAAAGCTCTCGCTAAGCCTTCAATAAATTCATATGATCTGTGTGTCTGTGGCTTCATGTCAGCGGAGCTTTTCAAAATTAAGGCTTATCAAGAACTATTTAAAATCCACTGCTTCTTGATTTTAGTTATTACAGTTATTAAGTGGCCTGTAAATATAATAAATGTACGATAATAACATCTTATAAGATTATTTTTATTACATATTTGTTGTTTTTAATGATCTTATTTGTTACTAATGGAGCAGTGATTCTCAAACCTTTTTCTGTCACCATCCAGCTTGGGACTTAAACTCATCCTCAGCGTCGCCACCCCCAACCCCACTTCCCAAAAAAAAATTCTAAAGAAACTTCCTCTTGAATTCGATAATCGAATTAATTTAATGAAAAGATGCAACATCTTATTTAAAAAGAAGGATAATAATCTTGCAATAGTTTTAAACAGTTGTCCTCTTTACTGATAAATTATCGTAGCCTATTCTTAAAGTGATAATGAAGTTAGTAAAGTGGTTAGAGTTTTTCAACGACTGGTTTAAAGTCTTTTTGGCTTAAATATGTATCTACTATTTTCATATTTTATTGCTTTCAACTCTCTGGCCAAATCTTTTTTTTCAAACTTTTCTTTACCTTTGTGATCACCTTAATAAGATTCTTTTTTTTTTTTTTTTTTTTTTTTTTGGAGGGTGTTAAAATAAGCACCTCCTCCACTTCACTAAACTTCCTGAATAATAATTTGAATTACGACCCAATGCCCAATCGGTGCTTTCCATTTACATCCCATAAACGATCAAACTATTCTCTTGAAACATTTTTTTTTTTTAAAGTCGCAAAATGTTGATGATGATCTTGCGTCTGACTTTTTCTCTTCTGGTTGAGACAGGCTTTGAAATGAGTACACCTCAACAATGCCAATCTTGCCATGAGTACCAATGTTATTTTTTTTGGTGGGGGGGGGGGGCCGGACGATTTATTTTCAATAAGATATAGTTAATTCCCCTTGGTAATTTTATATGAATTTTACAATATTTCTGATACAACATCCATGTCATGTGATATCTTTCGGGTCAGGTCCAAGAGAAGCATATGTGGCTTGAAAAAGACCCCCCCCCCCCACCCTTTCATAAAAATCTTGTCAAATAGCTTGTTAAAGGTATCACGCGAAGGATTCCAGATGACAATAAAATCATTATGAATGAAAGCAGCGAAAACTAAAAATCTGCACCGTTCTAAACACAGACACACTCCCCCGACCCCCTCACCCCGAAGTCGTCGCCTATGGTCCATGAGATCTTTTGCTCATACAATTTATTACCACGGTAATGAAAATTCTAAACCAGGTGATAAATGTTGGGATTTCTTTTTTTTAAATACGTTTTGACGATGAATGGCACCAAGGTGACTAAGTGTGCTAAGACTTTTGACACTTGTTTTTTTTGTGTTGTTGTTTTTTTTTCATTTTGAATATGCCAAATCCTAAGGCTGAATCCTGTCCTTCGTGGTGGTCAGTTGCAATAGTTTGCAACAGAACGGAACCTTACATCGATGAAGCACTGCTTTGAAAAAAAAAAAATTATAAAATATTGACATCCTTACAACCAATTTTTTTTCCCATAATTTGTTTTTTTTTTTTTTGTTGCCTTGTAAATTAAAAACACTCGAACCAAACTTCCATTTCTAAAAAAAAAAAACCGCACATCAGCGAGGAGCAACTATTCATTGAATGTAATGTGTTAATGAAAACTTTGTTGAATATGGTATATATTATACACACAAGTTATCTTCCAAATGCTCAGTCTTGTCGTCTTAGTGTCTATAATATGAAGACTGAACATCACTAGCCGATAGATTGCACTGATTTAGCAATGCAAAATGTAGACCTCGCAATATCGTGTCATGTTCCGCAAGACATCCGTTGTTTTATTTAAAAAGAGAAAAAGCAAGAAAACTAACTTCATAAGTGTTGTGACTTGACAGGCCCCCCCCCCCCGCTACTTATAAATCTAAAGTGAACAGCCGCTGTTGATACCATTGAAAGTTAACTTAAGGGTTATGCCCTTTCTTTCTCCTCGTTTGTGGAAAAAAAAAAAAAAAGAAGAAGTCTGTTATCCCAGTCTGTCAGTCATCAACTCCTGTTTGACTCTGACAATCGAAACAGCATTTTAATCTTTAATTGGAATGTGTAATAGTAATAAAATGTGTATTTTCATGCAATATCCCACCGCCCCCTTTGGACCGGTCACAGCTTCCCTAAAAATCACATTTCAGCACACACCCCCTCCCCGCAAAGCGATCACTCCCTGGTATCACCCACTTTGAGAACCACTGCTATTAAGTTTTGCTACTGGACACATAAAAGATGGAAAACCTGTTTTGATTAAATAATACTGGCAGATTTATTTAGATTGTATTGACATATTATATAACAAGACCCAACAAGTGTGAGACATAGACTAAGTTTCTGCCAAGGTTAAGATATACAGTACTGAACAGAACGTGATCACATCATCGCAAGATGTGTCAGTACTGAAAGAAAACATGATTATCGCTTGTTACTTATTTTATCTTTTTTAAAAGTAAAGAAATCTCTAATTAACATGAAAAGAACAGATGAGAAACATGATCTTCTAAGAACTTAATCAATTCTGATATACAGTAATAAGAAATAATATTTTATCCAAATATCATTTCATATTAACCAAGTTAAATATTTATAAGTCATCCAAAATTATAATAATAATATAATAAATTGATAGGCCAGCTCCAGGTAAATTTTCTTGGAATTTGTTAAACCAGATCATTTTACAAATGTATTTACTTTTACTTTAAGTAAATTAAATAAATTAAGAAAGGGAGATACTATGCAAGCATCTCTAACATAAGCAGATAAAAGAGAATTTAAAAACTGTAAAATATTATAAGATGTAAATGGTACAAATCTGTAAATAATCATTTATTTTTTTTTTAAAATAACAACCATAGTGTTCAGAGTGCACTGGACTTAGTGACAGACACAGATACTAAAATGTTACTGCACAGAAAGTGAAAGAAACTAAGGGCCATGTGCCAAACTTCATATCCATGGTCAAGGAACTCAAGGAACTCTCTACGAACTCAAGGAAATCAAGTTTTTGGGCTTCACAAATGAAACTAGAAATTCCCTTGCTTAAGCCAACTTTTAAGAAAATATGGCTTTCATAAGCCCATACAAATTATCAAGAAATTGTACAACTTCAGAGTAAAGACCAAAGATCATTTTCTTTATAAGTCACATTTAGTTCTAATTGATGCTGTGAATAGCATACTGTTTATTACAGCTTTTGCTAAAGCATATTGACATGTTTAGAAAATATTAATGAATTATTTGTTTTTTTGTTTCAAAGTGGTTGAGAGCGACCTTACATTCATGACCAAGTTTATTTGAGTCAAATGTTTCAACACTTATGCAGAATGCTCCAACAGTGTCTGGCAGACAATGGCCGCCTCGGGATGCTCTATAGATCAGGAATTTGCCAAGCTGGCACCCAGAGGGAGCAAGGAAAGGGAATTTTGTATGGTGACATTTGGGGGACTAACATACATTTCTTCATAAAATTTTACTTTTGTTTAGCGTTAGTCACAAGTCTATTTTCCAATTTCTACACCTCTCTTTTTAATTTAGTAGAAAATTAGAAGTTTTTTTTCAGTACCTGTATTTACACTTATGTATATTTACAAGACCGTCAAACAGTGGTTTGGAAACCCCGAACTTTGGGAGTGAAGCTAGGCCCTCATTATAAAGATATATTTTAGAAAAAAGATATATATATATTTTTGTAACAGCATTGTTCAAATAATAATTAATCTATAATAGATACGAATTTTATTATTTATTTCTTTAATTTCAATGATTTGTTTCAAATTTTTCCAGCCAAACAGTCAACAACTTGAAATCCTTATAAAAAAATTAAATAATCAACCAGTTTTAAAACATTATCTAAGCCAGTGGTTCCCAACCTTTACGAATCACCGAGCCCTTTTAAAAATAAATATCTATGGGTGAGTCCCTTAGACCTAGGGTTATATCATCGAGTCAATGGTGTTTAAGGTGTTACCCTATCAGCCGAAGAGCCCCTGAAGAGTGCATGTTGAGCCCTTAGCCCCTTCAAAGGAGCACATGTTGGGAACCACTGACCTCGGCTATCAATGGCAAATACACTATAAGGAAAAAAATAATCACGAGCACTCAATAAATGTGTAAGTTTAGAGCTTGAGAAAATACTGGCTTTATTGCAAAGCATTTGAACTTGAAAACGTTTGCAAACCAAGGGCCTGCTCCAAGGAAAGATTAGTCTAAAGGAAATTTCTAGGATAGACTTTAAAAACAGGGTAGGTGCAAGTATACACTAGAAATAAAGTCCCCAACCCAAAATGATCAAAAGCAATTATTTAAAGAGTACCATAAAAAATATCTTGCATTGGACTGTATTGGTCACTGTTCACAGAGACAAAACACTGGCTGGTCTTTAAAATATGACATTGTCCTTTATTCTGGCAACTTTATACAAAATTATTAAGCATCTCTTAATTAATTGCTGAGAACTTCTCTCTCTTTTTTTTTTTTTTTAAATTTTTTTTTTTGTACATCTTAAATTCTATTTATTTTTAAAATATTTCAGTAAATCTTAATAAAATAGACAATAAAAAAAAAGGCAACTTTATACAAAATTATTAAGCATCTCTTAATTAATTGCTGAGAACTTCTCTCTCTTTTTTTTTTTTTTTAAATTTTTTTTTTTTTACATCTTAAATTCTTTTTATTTTTAAAATAGTTCAGTAAATCTTAATAAAATAGACAATAAAAAAAAATTTGTTTTCACAAATAGTATTTGAAGCCATGGTTTATTATTTAAAATCAGGCCTAACATTTAAAAATGTACCAGGTTTGTTCAGAATGTTTCACTGCTAACAGAATTGGATTTTATAAACAGAAAAGTAGAGGTACGAAATAGGCTGCTACTCATCAGTAACAGAAGGGTGATTTTTATAAATGAGTATCAAAAGCAGTTACTTCTAACTGTAGGTATTTAGTCTAGACGAGGCCGAAACCTTCAGTTTGTTGAATGGCCATTAGTAACTTTTCTTTAAGTGTTGCCTTTGAAGTGTATCGGGGGAGGTCCAGTAAATTAAAGCAGGTGTGGGCGACAGGCAAGTAATGCTCTCCTCCCCCAGAAGGCTGGATGCTCATCTGTAAAACAGAAATCTCATGGTCAATGGAAATGTATGCAAAAAATTCACAACATATATTAATAAAACGTACAGATTCTGATTCTTGAAATATCCAAAATTAATCATTTTGTGAAACTAAAATAAAGCAATCAAGATTTCTTACCTTCACATTTTTCATACCAAACACAGGAATTCGGTCACTACCAGTTAAGAACACTAGGAAATGAAAATGTATAATAGAAAAATGATTTCAAAAAGAATTTTATAAATCATCTCTAAAATGATGAATGAAAAGTGCGCCCATAATTTATTCAAGAAAAATTTTAAATGAATTTCTAAAATTATTACAATAATTTTGTTGTTTTTATTGAACAGTAAATAAATCAATCAGCAAGGCTCAGATACTTACACAAGAACTTTTTCTTGTCTTCTAAGCTCATCTCATGAAAAACTTCCCAAAACATCTTGATGGTTGGATGATTGTTGAAGTAATCTCCTTTATAATCTGTATTCTGAATTTTTAAAAAATTATTTTTTTACGTCCAATTAAAATTGAAATGAACTAAATAGTAAAAAAAGAAAATTTCCGTATTTCCAGCAGCTATTTTTGGATAAAATTCTCACAAAAAGGAATTGTCCTATATACATGACTATGAGTCTAGTTTTTTTTAACCAAAAATTATGAAATATGCTATGACTCGTGGATAAGTGGAGGGTAAAACATGATGCTACTAATTCTGGCTTTTTTATAATTTTTCGCGGCACTTTGGCCGATTTATATGATGGACTCCAGATTTATCACACCAGATGCCTGCATTTAAATTTCCGTGTGTGTGTTACCAATATCTAAGTCAACAATAAATACACTAGCACCACCGGTAACTTGACATTTCCCCGGATTTAATGTACACAATTCTATCAAAACTAGCTCTGACTCATGGATAAGTCGGCTCTGTGTGTGTTTTAAAATGAAGTTTACAACAAAAATTTCTTCAGCTAATACACGAGTATATACAGTAGTCAGTAATAGTTCTCTGGAAACAAGTCAATGAGAATCTTAAAGAACAAACTCAAACTGATATTTGTATCTGAAAAAAAAATTCAGGATTTCAACAATAATAATAATAATGTTTAATATTTTTATAACAGTAATGCAATCCACTTTTTAAAGTGACCAATTTAAAGATCAGACATGGCATCAATGAAAAAGCCACTGAAACAAGTTTCTTATTTAGTTAATCTCTAGCACTGCCAAATGATGGTCTAACAATTACTTAGTAAGCGTTATGCAACAAACATGGCAAGGTGTGTGTTAGATTAAAATTCTGTAAGTGATATAAATATGAAACTGGCATGCAAATTAAGGAACCGGCAGTCATCTTTAAAAGCAGAATATTCTTTCAAATCTAGATATAAAATTCAGGCAGATGAATCCACAGATGTGGCAGTTGTCATGGTAAAACTCATCTTGTTACACTGCCAACTAATAAATACAAAAGGGCGGAGCTCTACATTATATTAAATAAGCAGTAGTTTCTACACTAATACTGAGAGAGCTACATTGTGATATGGGAACACATGAGTTATAAATTTCAAATTATTTGTTATGTCTTGTTATGTCATGTCCGCTGAAGAAGACATTTAGCAAGAAACGTCCTCATAATTGTTATGTCTTTTTTTCAAGCCTAAACATAGATTATTCTACTATTTATTTACTTCACATGGCTTAAGCACAGTCCTCCATATATTATCATTATTTTAGATACATGTTTTAAAGAGAATGAAATTTCTTGGGATAAAACTGCTTTGATATTTTGTTGATTGTTGAAAATATGAAATCTTCACATAAGATAAACAATTTAATTATTGTTAACATTAACAACAGGGTTTTTGCTTCCAAGGAGAAGATAGATTATTAAAACAGGTTGGATTGTTGTTGTTTTTTTACCATTAAAAATTTACAAACACAAACTTGCTACTTTATCCTTCCATACCTTCTGGAATTCAATGAAGTCGTAGTCTTCATTTCCGACAACCATAGCCTGGAGCTCCTGAGGATGGAATAAATCCAATACCACACCACCACAAACTGAGTGAAAGCCTTCGTTGAATGCACTGAACTGTACTTCTACAGACTTGTTGAGAATGTAGTCCACATGAAGATTGATGTACTCATGTCTGGAAACAAACAAAACACACATCACTCAGGTTGGCCTCATACAGGTGGTCTTTATTTTTAAATAAAATGAAGACCATATTATGAAATTCACTTCCCCATTATTCATTTAATAATTTAATTGAGTGTTAAGTACAGAGAGTGGAAGAGGCGAGGAGGGGGGGGGGGAGGTTGGGGGTGGGGTGTTGCATTATCTTTAAAACTGGCCATCACCAAGCGCTAAAAAATAAAACAGTTAGTCCCCTCATCAAATTTTGCTCCAACTGAATTAGTAAAGCTGGCAGGTTATCTAGAGATTTTAGTGTTTCATGACCAAATGGCCTTAAACAATAATATTAAATGTACATAAAACCATTTGTGAACAGAATCTGCCAGTATAGTTAAACCTAGAAATACAACATTCTGTCAGATGTAATACAATTTTTTTTTAAATTAAAAATTCTTTTTAAAAATAAGCACAATTTAAAAAGTAAAAAATAAATGTCCCCAAACCTCAGAGTACTTACAATGTCCCCAAACCTCAGAGTAATTACAGTCATATCTAACAGCTCTGAAGTTTTGGGGGACATTTATTTTAAACTTTTTAGTACATTTTTGGAAAAAGTGTGTTTTATTTTGTACTTTTTAGTCTTGGAAGATGTATGTTATAGAGAGCTTGTTTATATAATATTTCTCGTGCGTGCCCTCTGATTGACCCCGCATGAGACGCTGTGTTCACAAAGGGGTGTGGCTTAGGCCTTTTGAAGTAACTTGTTGACGCCGCCTACCACTAAAAATAATTAATCTATTCCAAGTAGTATTTTGTAGAATTATTTGGATTTTTCTAGATATGTCATGTAGCTGCTCGAAGGCAGGGCTTGGGCGTCGGTAGACCCACCTATATAAGGGATTGACAGGCACGGACGATAGACGGAGATTTTCTTATAGATTCTCTTAACATTACGAGGCGTGTTTTATTCTTTGTGTATTTGTGTGCTCCTACTTATATGTGTTTATTTCGCATTATTTATTGGCATCATTATTTCTAATTGTATTAACTGTGTACCGGTACGACATCTGCCATACTGTAAGTTGAAGATTGTAATTTTATTTTAATTTTATTTTGTAATTATCTTAAGACATAATAAATCTTAATTAATTGTAACTAGAAACTGTTTTGGGTCGTATTCTTTAATATTGTTGATTATATGGTATCGTCCTTTGTTAGCCACTGTTTACAACGAGCCAATTAAAAATTAAAATTAAAATAGGAGATTACTTTCTCCCAATACAAGTCAGTGCGTAACAATGTAGAACATAAATTAATATGCTGGAACATGAATTAAGGAGTGTCAGTGGTGACATTGTTATTACTATCGGGAACGAGTAATAATGCTTAATGAAACACTATAATGAAAACCCGATGTCCCTTAACACTTTCTGTTCCAGAGATATCCGCACAGGTCACTCAAAGGGTCAGTGGAGATAACTGGTGACCTACTGATCATAAAGGGCTGTACTCTCATCTGGATGGGCTAGGTACCCTATTTTCGCGTATATAAGACCCAGGGTGCGTCTTAAGTAAAATATTTTAAAACAAATTGTCAAAACCCGCGTCTTATATACGGGTGCGTCTTTCTATTAGGTGTGTCTTATGTGCAAGAAAATATGGTCAGTATTTTTTAAACCGAACGAACAGTACAGTGTGTGATATTGAAGGACGATTAATGTGGTCAATATTCACGTTTCCCGATTTTCATTCCTAGTTGTATAAAACAACTGGGTAAGTGTTCAGTAATTACTATGTGTACCATTCCAATGCTGGCCACTTCAAATTTAAAATCCCTTCGTTTCAATGTTTTGTATATCAATGAAGCCACCTTTAAATTTGGCATTTATTGTTGCTAGAATCTAGATATTGGTACTGAACCCATCCGCTATTGACCTGGCAGCAGATAAGAATAAACAATAATAGTTGCAGTCCTGCCTCAGACAATTGCTTGATCTACCGGTAAACTAAAAATGGTAATGAAGCCTTGTTAACATCGGACGTGTGACGAAACATTGGAAAAATTTTCATTTATGATAAACTAAAGGAAACAACTGGATTTAATTTGCTCAGTGTGGCAGATGGCTAGGAGGTGTGCGTCTTACGTAACTTTTGTTTACACAAATTGTCAAAACCAGCGTCTTATGTACAGATGCATCTTATATTACATATGCGTCTAAAGTAAAATATTTTTTACACAAATAGTCCAAAACCTGCGTCTTATATGCACAAAAATACGGTATACAAAGTTTCAACTCGGTGATCAGGATGTGAGTCAAAATTGAGATACATGATTTCAACATACACAAACTAACAAAGGGACAACCAAAGAAAAAGCGCGCAAATAAAAAGAGTAATGTTACAAAATTAGCTTGTAATAAATGACAACTCTTCTCTTACTTATTGCTTTGGTTGACAATCTTTTCTTTTCCACCAGAACAGAGCTCGAAAGATTTGGTTTCCCCGAATACTTCTTGCATCACCTATGGTCACAACACAATAATAAATGTTATGACGAACATGTTTGAATTTTAACATTGCTAACTTTCAAAGAACATTGAACATGCAGTAACATGCTGCACAAGGCCAATAAATTGAAATAAGCTACGGAGTATACAACTTTTTAGTCACTTACTTCAAAAGATAAGCTAAAAACATCATCAAAGTCATCCCCTTCATAATCTATTAATTCTTGTAGACTTCTGTGGGGATCAAAGTACATCTTGTGATTATTGTGTTAAAAACAGCTTTTAAAGAAGGCTAAACCAATTCTAATGGATTGATCTGACAACATGAAATACAAATCTAAGCAGGCTGCAGAGTTAAAACAGAAAATCATGCCACTCTTTTGAGATGAGCAACCCTGTCATCAATGACACTACTTTGAGATACGCAACCCTGTCATCAATGACACTACTTTGGTGATAAATTGGGAACTGTAGCGTGTCATACAAAAATAAATTCATAAATTTTTCTATAGTATTATTGACTGGCTAGAAATACACTTGAATTTCTAAGAAATGTACCTACTTGCCGATTCCAGGATCAAGTTCCTTGACATCATCAAGAGTGACTGGTCTGAAAATACAAACACTTTTACAGAGGCTCCACTCATCCGATGGGTATCTACATACCAGCCCTCAAGAGTGTGCTCAAAGCTATATTTATTTTTCCACTTTATAGAGCAGAATTTAAAGTATTTGTGGCTTAAAAAATATTTCCTAAGAAATGAGCTAAATGGTGCCCTTGTGTGTTATGATAACCATTTTCAAGAAGTAAAAATTACTTTAAACTTTTTTGCCTTCTTTTTTTGAAGTTATGTCATGTCCTTCAAATAAATTGGAGGCTATAAAAATAAAATAAGTCATCAGAAAAGATAATTCATATTTACTGCAGTAGAGCTATTTCCAATTATTCAAGCAAACTAAGATTTAATTAAACTGGGCAATTGAAATAATTTACAACACAAAACCAACCTTTTGAGCAATTTTTTATATAACGCTTGTGGAAAGTGCAGGTGAATTATTGTAAAATTGTAGATGGCCAAACCACATAATATGCCAATCATTTTAAACATGTTTGGCTCCTCAAAGGTCTAGAGAATACAAATAAAAATTGCATCTGCTTTTCAAAATGTGAAGAGAGCTGGGTTTTTTTGTTTTTTTTTTAACAAAATGTATTGAAAAACAAATTTTAAACTACAGCTTTAAAAGATATTTTACTACCATCTTTTTTCTCGACTACTGTAAAAAAAAGACATTAAAATATGGTAAAATAAAAGGTGATTATCATAATTATAATTTTTTGTTTTTTAATTTAAGCTCCAGATTTATTTTGACTGTTAAATTAATTGTTTATACCACAGTGCATTTTTTAGTACACAATCCAATAGTAATTAGGCTGCTGACCGCTGACTTTGGTTGACTTATGATTTTTTACTAAATGGTTTAGCATTTCTCTACGAATTTTTTTCGTAGCTGGGGTGAATGCCTTTTTAACCTGGCTAATCATTCACCAACAGCTTGGGATGATCCCAGACAAATTCAAACCAGCTAGCACTTCCTGTATGGCAGTCATAGTTATCTTGAACCACATGGCCAACACAAAGAGAGCTAATCGTTTATGTAATTATTTAAATGACAAACTGGATCTAATGGTGGCAGCTACATAAGATATAACTTACCGAGGGATTAAACCACTGGAGGTGGGATGACTCATGATTTTTAAACATGCCGTATTTAGGATCCATAACTTCCCTTAGTAATAAAATAAAGAACTCCTGAAATAAAGAAGTCAACCATTAGAAATTGAAATTTTGCAGAACTTATGGAATTTTTACAAATCCTCCCTACTTAAATCTTGTAAACCTATTGTTAATTTTAAAAAATTAACAAACTATGGAATGCTTTAAAGCAGCAGATCAATGTAAGTGAAAAGTAAATTCAACAAATTCATCATGCTATGTGATAGCAAATCTAAGATAAGATTTCACATTGTTGTTCAGCACAAAGGCCAACCACTGTCCTCCATACTTTTATGTCATGTTTCAACAACAGCAACAAAAAAAGGGAGCATTTCTTTACCTTCCTCACACCTCCTTCATCAACAGCTTCCTCACCCTGGAAAATAACCTGTCAAACAAAACAAACAAAAAGTCTTGGTAAAACCATTTCCAGAAGTATTAAAAACAAGAGCATATAAAAAAAGACAGCAGTCTTCAAGAAATGGAGATTGTACGCATTGGTCAACAAATGATTATTTTATATAGACTTTTGGGGGATGACATCAGTAGTGAAAATGTGAGATCTCAACGACAGGCTAAGGCAATTGTGCTACGTTTAAATCTATTTTTACTTTAAAATAAATTTTTATTGCATTTTGAGGAACAAATTTTGCAGACCTTGTTGTTTTTATTTAAAAAATAATTTGACACAAAGCACCATCCTTAATGGTAGGACAATGATGTGGTCTGGAATCATATCTGCATAGAGTTGAATATAACTGCATCATGCCTAGTGACATCAAGTGGTAGCAATCCTTGTAAAATCTACCTTAAGAGGTTTCTTAAACTCTGCACTGGACTTGGTTTGCAGCTGGGCTAATGTATCCTGTACAAGATTGTCCCGACGTACGATTAGGACAAGACATGGATTGATAGGATCAAAGAGCTGCATGGGTAAGCCACTGATCAATCCGATCAGATGATTACGTTGAGCACTCTCAATAGCATTCTAGAGAAACAAACAAATGGTGGAGACATCTCAAGCAAATGTTTAATAGAATGTATCTCAAATTAGGATACTTTAAAAAATTAAATGTAAAGCCTTTCAGTGTTTCAAGTCAAATGCTAAATTTAATGAAACCTGAATCAGTGTTTCAAGTCAAATTCTAAATTGTTCCTACTTGATGTTAATATATTCTCTTTTTTAAAAAAAAAAAAAAAAAGTATTAACTGAACATTGATAAAATATTGTAACCTGAATGCCATACATTACCTGCATTTGCAGAGCTGCGTCAGTTTGAAGCAAAACACTTTTGGCCGCTCCATCGAATAGGAATGGATAGTTGCAAAAGTACAAACCCTGAAATGGACCAGTAACAACAAGAATAATGTTAACCCAGGGTGATTCACATAGTGGAAAGACTGCACTTAAACACACTGACCTGAGAGAATGGAGAGTCTCTCCATATTCTAATTTTAGCAAATCTAATAAAATAACTATGGATGTCTCTCACAGCACCACCCTATAAAACAAAGAGCATTAAGTGTCATTGTGATCCCCCTTGCAGTACTGCACTTCTGGAGAATGAGCAAAAAGGGGTGCTGTGATCCCCCTTGCAGTACTGCACTTCTGGAGAATGAGCAAAAAGGGGTGCTGTAATCCCCCTTGCAGTACTGCACTTCTGAAGAATGAGCAAAAAGGGGTGCTGTAATCGCCCTTGCAGTACTGCACTTCTGGAGAATGAGCAAAAAGGGGTTCTGTGATCCCCCTTGCAGTACTGCACTTCTGGAGAATGAGCAAAAAGGGGTGCTGTGATCCCCCTTGCAGTACTGCACTTCTGAAGAATGAGCAAAAAGGGGTGCTGTGATCCCCCTTGCAGTACTGCACTTCTGAAGAATGAGCAAAAAGGGGTGCTGTGATCCCCCTTGCAGTACTGCACTTCTGGAGAATGAGCAAAAAGGGGTGCTGTGATCCCCCTTGCAGTACTGCACTTCTGAAGAATGAGCAAAAAGGGGTGCTGTGATCCCCCTTGCAGTACTGCACTTCTGAAGAATGAGCAAAAAGGGGTGCTGTGATCCCCCTTGCAGTACTGCACTTCTGGAGAATGAGCAAAAAGGGGTGCTGTGATCCCCCTTGCAGTACTGCACTTCTGAAGAATGAGCAAAAAGGGGTGCTGTGATCCCCCTTGCAGTATTGCACTTCTGAAGAATGAGCAAAAAGGGGTGCTGTGATCCCCCTTGCAGTACTGCACTTCTGAAGAATGAGCAAAAAGGGGTGCTGTGATCCCCCTTGCAGTACTGCTCTTCTGAAGAATGAGCAATAGTGCAGTTGCAATCTAATAATAAGTTGACTCCTCCTTCACGCTACCCTGACCCAGATTGTTTCCCCCTGTGTTGGACTATGTCAGTGCCAAGAACTGCACTGAGCCAGTTAGTTTTCCAGTATGTTGGATTATGTCAGTGCCAAGAACTGTATTGAGCCAGATTGTTGCCCTGTGTGTTGGATTATGTCAGTGCCAAAAACTGCATTGAGCCAGATTGTTGCCCTGTGTGTTGGATTATGTCAGTGCAAAGAACTGCATTGAGGCAGATTGTTGCCCTGTGTGTTCAATTGTGTCATCAAATAGCTGCACAAAAAAGTGCCCACACACAAGTTTTGCCCACATTAAAAACTCACTAACATGAAAAGTTGCTAAAAAATGCACTTGCAAAGAAACCACCCATAAACCAATACTAACAAAAAATATGCTTGATAGTTTCAAAATTATACTATACTAATATCAAATTCTGCAATAAATAAATATCTTTTTAAAATTTGTTAGAAATGAAATATGCTAATAAAGAAATTCCTGGAAATGAAAGAGAATTATTAGACTTATTACATGTAATGATGACATTAAAATTTTCCTAAAAATGTTTTTAATAATTACTATACATTTGCCTATAAATAGTAGCAAAACATTTAAATTTACAAACATAAATAAACACCAACAGTAGCAGATCAAGAGAAAAATTACTTTGAGTTCACTGCTATTGATAACATGAACCATGCAGTAGCTCCATCTTTGCTAACCATGTGTAATAGTATAATTAATATAAAATCAATTCAAGTCTGTGGACTGTGTTTACAACCAACCTTTATGCACCATTCTACATTTTTTTTACACCCCACATCGGATGACCATTCACTACACTTCTCCAACCAATATTCATACATTAAGTTTAAACATTCAAGAAAACAACTCACCACGTCCAGTCATACAACATGACAACAACACAGGACAATCAGGTCACAAAGTTCAATCGATACAACAATAATCATCAGTCACTCATACTGTCAAGCCATGCAGTGGTTCCACCTATGATAACCATGCAGTGGCTCTACCTTTGCTAAAAATGCAGTGGCTCCACCTTTGCTAACAATGCAGTGGCTCCATCTTTGCTAACTATGCTGTGAGCTCTATTTTCGTTAACCATGCAGCGGCTCCATCTTTGCTAACCATGCAGCAGTGGCTCCATTTTTGCTAACCATGCAGTGGCTCCATCTTTGCTAACATTTTCATCTATCCTTGTGGCGCTACAGGCCTAACTGATGCCACTACAAGAAATGGTTTAATATTTTGTCTTGGGGATGTCTCAATTTTTCCATCAAAATGTTTTGCAATATAGCAATAGAGGTTTAAGTTTAATCTGATGATTTATTACGTTGGCTAAGGCTCCTACTCTAAACAGGCTTATAACATTCCTGGCTGCAATCCAAAAATCATGTCCATATCCAGGCACGGGTCGATTTCCTTTAGAATCAGTGCGGGTTTTATTTTGCTGTTTGGCTATCGTGCATATATTTTTTACATGACCGGGTTGTTAGCCCTGCGCAAAACCGTCTGGGGGGGTGGGGCGCTGCCACTTACAGCTCTCTAGGTAGCTGCCTTAATTTTTTGGGTAAAGTTCCTTGGCCTTTGTGAATCCCTCCACTTCCTACAAGGCAGTAGGTTCTCATTTTGGTCTGCCCTGGGTATTTTATTTCCCCCTTACCCGCCATATCTGGTGGGCTTTCTTGTATCCCCCACCTGGGAAGGCACTCAATGGAAGATCAGTATCTCCACAGGAGGATAACATTTTCAACATGTCATTATTTTCTTAAATTGTGAGAAATCAAAATAATCTGAGACAGAGAAGTAAAAGGATTTGGAAAAGATTCCTTGTCTTTAAATCTGCTACTTGCCGCAACAACAATCCCTGAATTCCATAAAGAACAACCAGCTGCATGTCCCTCTACATTTTAACTCACAGCAAAGAATAAAAAGATTAAATTATTTGGGAATTACCCAATAAAGTGCTTGTAAAATTTAAAATATTGGTACTAGTTATTAATAACAAAGGTCAAAGGTGAACACTTGTTAGTGCACACACCTGTACGGTCACACCGCCCACCTGACTACGATGATTCGTTCGCTGCACCCAGCTGATATAATCATCTCTTATGTTGACCTTGTCCTTCAGTTCTGGTACATAGAACTTGTGGTATGGGATGATCTGGTTGTACGTTTCATTCACCTGTGCAAGCAACAGATGGTGAGACTCGTGAATTTCCAGGCCATTTGAGGTAAGGACTTTCAAAGTGTCTAAATTCTTAGTTCTTAAATAAACTCAATAACTAATCGTAAAAAATATACTTCTTCGTATCCATTTGTAATGCAATGTAAAAAAAAATAACTAAAAAAAGCCAATAAATAGGAATAGTTACAACCAAAATATAATGCATAACAGGTTAAAATAAAATAAAATGGTTTAACACTCTGTATTGCTCAAATATTTTTCAACAAAATTGTTATTTTTTATATATTACAGCCAATACTATAGCTGATACTCAAATCTACCTGATTCAGTTTTTGCAACATTTCCATTGAGACATAAAGACCATCTTGTCTTTTACTGACCTGCATGACAAAATTTAAAAAAGAAAATCACTTCCACATTAAGAAATAAAAAGTACGTGCCTCGAACCATGATGTGCTGATGTGTGGAGATTTTATTAGCAACTTCCACATTAAGAAATAAAAAGTACGTGCCTCGAACCATGATGTGCTGATGTGTGGAGATTTTATTAGCAAACCATAATGTTAATGTAATGGATTTTCAAACAGGATACAAACATCTACATATGTGCATTGTTCCTTACCTCTAACGGATTAGTGGTATCTGGTAACTGTAATAAATACTCTATGCAGGATTTATAAATCTGTAAAACAAATAAAATGTCATGACATTATAGGTAATTGCTATATTTCCTTGGATGTAATATCAGTTGATGTTTATAAATGCAAACAGTTGAAGGCAATCTGCAATCTTTTTTTAACAGAAAAATATTTTTATTTTCCATCAGACTAAATATTTTTTGTTTTATGTGCCGTTGGGCCAGCAATTCATGACATATTAAATAATCTTTCAAGTGTTTTGGTTCAGATTTTAATTTAATTTACAATGCAGGGAAATACATTTTTAAAAAATAATAATTTCACAAGAATTGTTAACAAAAATTATCTTGAGTGAACTCACCACAATTAATCTGTTAAAGAAAGACGGCTGGTTGATTGACCACCATGTATCTAGAATTTTTAAAAATTTATTTGTTAATATTTCCAAAAAACATCAAGTAGAACTAATTTCATATAAGTAATAATTTAATAACCCACATGCCAATGTCCACAGATTAAGGATAGAAGGAATAAATACTAATAAATAAATATATATTTACAACCCTGTTAAAGCCGACTGATTAGGGACAGAATGAACAAATATTAATATATATATATAAACACCCCTGATAAAGCTGAGTGATTGGGGACAGAATTAACTCTTAGTGTTCGTAGATCAAATCCATGTTTAGGCGCAGTAATTTTGTTGTGATAAAATTTGACCCTAGGTGACCACAGACAATATTTCATAACTTTATTAGTAAAATTGTGATAAAAAACAAATTCCTTGCACGTTTGAAAATTGTTAGCACCGGAAGAGGATGTGGAAATATTGATTTGGACAAAATACCGAATTATTTATATAAAATCCCAAAATTAAAGAGTCCCTATGAAACGCCGCATAGCCTGGCTCATGTCAAAACATGGCCGGCAGAAAGCCAGTTAGACTGGCGCATCAGACTTGAAGAGTAAACAAATAATAATATATATAAACACCTCTGTTAAAGCTGAGTGATTTGGGACAGGATGAACAAATACTGAATTAAATACTGATTAAAGCTGACTGGATCAAACATGCACCAGCCCTTTTATTGGTGAGGGTGACAGGATAAGGTGCACCTGAAGAGCATGTACTCACCAAAAACAGCTAAAGCTACTTTATTGAGAGAAAGGAAGGATTTAGCAAATGGACAAATGATTGAACTGTACAGCTTGGGCTGGTCAAATAAAAGGCATTCGGGTAGCATGAGGTACAAACGCAGAGCTTCAACATCTGGAGGGGACTGGGGCAGAGATGGTATCAGGTTCTGCTCAATACTTGTGCTGATCTAGACATGAAATAATAGTAACAGCAATTTTAAATTATGGAAAATAAATGTTCAGAAAGAGACACTACGACCAAGAGGACTGGCCTAGAAAGAATAAAATTGTGATAGTCGATGGTCAGCTTTCTTGAGAAATTAGGTGCAGTGCATAATAAAAATTCCAAAGGAAATAGATGATATCAGGTTAAAAACTTGTCAGACAAAATCAAGCACTCACTTTTTGCATAATGGCAACATTAGAAAGTTGGTTAAGTTCTTTGAAAAATGTTCTCAAAGCGTTCATGTCCACGCCATGTTTTTTGCTTGTAGTTCCATAGTGATCATCATTCCTGGAAGGAAGAATTTTTGGGTCTTGTTTTTGTATTTGCCATTTGCAAGTCCAGCAAAGACAGGACAGAAAAACTGACACATTAAAAAGCACTTATCAATGAATTTGTAGCTAAATTATTCATTACTGAGATTCTGTTAAAGATTCAAAACATGGCATTGCAATATTTTATGTAACTAAGATAATAAGAATTCATGTTTTGAAGAATGTTATTTCTCAAGTTTAAAAATTATATGGTACAAAAGTGACATTTTTAATGACATTTATTAAAACTTACGGCAACAAAAAGGATCCATTTAAACAAGAAGCAAAAGAGAATATTTTAGTCATTTCCCTGAAAAATATTTGTCAAGACAATTTTACACAATATGAGGAATCAATAATGTGTCAGAAAAAGTTAAACAATCCCTAACATGTCAGAGCAGGTATTATTATGTTTTTGTAAAAAAATGACAGTTTCAGGTTTTTTTACAAAATTTCCTAGAAGAGCGATTAGATTGTTTTCAATCTTTGGTAAAGAGATTATTTACATCCAAAATGTTATATTCTACACATGCAACAAACTATTTATCCTCTCTACTCAGCATAAATTTGAATTTGGTAACCTTTTTAACGGTAAATAAAATTGTAAAAAAAAAGATGAAAAAAAACTAACTAAATTTAATAACCACTATAGTATTGAAAGACCATTTTTACAGTTATTATATTTTGATTTATGTTATGTATTAAAAAACTGTGAGTATATTTTTTGCTTTTCAAAGACATTCCAGTTTCCAGAGCAAGTGCAAACCAGCACTGGGCATGGGTCAATTTAATATTTTTGTTTATATTTTGATATTTGATAATACCTGTCTTATCAGCAGATTATGGAAAACTAAATATTCACACAAAAATCATTGCTTACTCTGTGAGTTCATCGGACGGAACATCATCTTTTTTAAGAGGTCGGAGCACCTCTATCCTTCCCTGAGTGAGAGTCAATATTTGCCTTGTTGGATCTTCCATTCTAAAATCATCTGATACACAACTCTGAAACAAAGACATCTAATAATAATATTACATAGTCAAAATGACTAATACATTTTTTGAAAATATTTTATATAGCATATTCAAAGAATATAAACTGATTCATATTTTTTAATATAAAATGGTTTAATATCTTTTGATTATGTATAACAAATTTCAGGCCTTTATGTCCAGAATGAAATAAAAGTAGCTGAATAGCAATTTTGGGAAGATGCCTGGAAAAAAAAAAGAGCTAAATTACTAGCTAAGATAATTCTCACATTTCTAATGTCGGCAGAGTTAATAGAGCACAAGGGGGATAACTCACATCTACATCTTGAGCAACGACAAAGCTGTGATCTCCACCAGCATAGATAGTTCTTATCCTGAGGTCAGGTCCTTGGTTGTCCACCTGCATGGGAGAGCCCTGGGAAGTCCCTGAGGTAAAAGGTCCAGGCACAGACATGGGACTGTTTTTATTATCTGTTGTTGAAAGCCCAAGCTGTCCACTTCCTCCCAGTCCAAATGCATACAATCGTCCAGTTCTGGGAACATAGGCTAGGGTGTGCCCTCTGTTAAACAACATAAAAAAAAGCTAACTCTGGGATCAAAGGTACAATCCATTTTTTTAATTTTAAAAATTTGTTTTTTATCAATAGTATTTATTTAAGTCAACAAAATAAAGAGGCAAAATAACTATATATTTACAAATTTACTTCGATATTTGCATCTTTGTTTTTCTTGGTTTTTTTTTTTCTCATTACCAATTTGTAATTAGTCCAAAACAGCTGAATAAATAGGTTTTTCTTACACTCTGTGGAAACTTATGAATTACACTCTGTGGAAACTTACAAAAACAATACACAAAAAATGCTATGTGTGGTAAACAAACTGAGTTCTACCTTCCACATGCAATCTGTGACACCTCACTTCCTGACAACTCCATCACCTGTCTTGGTAAGATCTCATTGTTATAACTGCTGTGTCCAAGTTGACCATAAGTGCCAGCTCCAAAAGTAAATACTCTGCCATCCTGAAAACAATCATTCAGTATTCAACTCTGAGATTTTATATTTTAAAAAGGTCAATTCATCAAATAGTATTTGGATTTGACCATGAGCACTGCAACTTCAAAACATTTCTTTTCTTGCCAAAAATAACTAGCTCTGACACTCAGTAACACATAAAGAAGTCAATAAAATAGGGCAAACATGTCCATCCCATTTTCAGGCAGCCTTTTAACATAGCATAATATTAATATTGTCATAAAACAATGGTCTAAACAAGACAGACTTCATCAGTTTATGATAGAAAGGGTAGTTTTGAGAGCAATATAATCCATTTCTTCTTCCCCTTTCTTGTTTCATTAATATTTCTTCATTTAACTTTGTCAGCTATTTAAATTTTTTCTGTGGCTATAACTTTGTCAGCTATTTAACTTTGTTCTGTCGCTATAACTTTGTCAGCTGATGAAAGGCTCAGCCAAAACATCTGCTGCTTGTTAAGTTTTCTTATGATAGGTAGCTTGTATTTAATTTTCTATTTATATGTCTTTATTGTTGTCCATCTACAAAATTTTAATTGAAATTAGTCTAATATCTATTATAGAGAGGTGAATATTCATTATTTTACAATGTTCAAATACGCACCAGATAAAGCAAGTTATTTTTTAAACGAATAAGACCTAAAAATTAGATTTTAAAATGGAATCTTGGCTCTTCAACTGACACACATTTAATGGAAAAACTATCACGAAACTTTTGCATTTTTCTCAACAACCAGTGCATTAAATTGTGAAATAAGTATAAATTTCATACCACAGTGAGGCAAGCAGAGTGATTCTCCCCACAGCATATATATTTAATTCTTTGACTACGCATTGGCCGACATTGCTTTGGAAAATAGGAATCTAAAATATAAAAGAGATACAAATAATACAAACTTACAAGAGACTCAGGTGGATAGAGAGAAAAAAAACATTTGAAAATAGGTCCTTTGTGTGAAAATATAACAATATTGCAGTTTCTGGTCCAATGTTTACTCCCTATGAATCGATTAAAGAGAATAAGCATTTTATTGGAATTTATGCTTGGTAAACGATAGCTAAGAGATTTCAAAGGAAAAATTAAATTACTTTTTGCTTTAAGCATAAAATCTCATGCATCTTCAGTTGATACAGGATAACTTAATCTTAAAGAAATTACAAAACTTCTAACATTGTGATATAAAAAAGGCATTTAGGGAAACAAATAAAGGACTGTTAACAAAACCAACTTTCTTTCAACAAGACACAAAAGTAGTCACAGTGATGAACTTCAATCTCTTTTGATAACATAAGTATTTGAATTTGATGATAAAAAAAAATAAAAATTTTCCTGATCAGCATCTTCTTTAGTTTTCCACAAAATATGAATTTTGTTAGCAGTGTGGGAAAACCAAGGAAATACTAAAATTCAGAATGAATAATAATCTTTAAACCAAAGAAATTACTGGATTTAGGCATTTTTATTATATAATTAACTAAAAATAACCTGCCAAACAATGGCAGCAGCAATGCGTCAACATCCCATCTACTGAATTTACTTGACAAAACATCCATTCAAGTGATGCACTTTATAGGAATCCCAGTTAAAGCTAACTTTTGGGAAATTATTTTGTGCACCTCGTGAACACAGAGTTACAGCCATACACACATACCTCGAGAATTATTATTTGTCATTATATTATTTGTATGCCTGCATGTAATATTCTTACCTGCAGTGTCATTCAAGCCTAGCTGGCCAAAACTGAAAAAAAGAAATATATCTTAACGCATGCAAATATAAATTGAAATTCCTTTAATTTTAAGTAAAGTTTAATTAGTAATTTTCTGATAAAATATAAATAAGCAAATAGCAAAAGATTATAATTTTGAAAATATTCTGGTCATGAAACTTTCAAATCAAGTCATTGTTCAAACCAGAAATTTTCAATTGAACTCAAATCATTTATTAAAAAAATAGGAGGAGATGTATATTATCTTTTTTTATTTTCATACCTGTTTCTGCCCCATCCATAAATGGCTCCAGACTTAGATAAAACAAAACTGTGGTTTCCTCCAGCTGCTATCTGGGCCACAGGTAGGCCACTTATAGAGGCCACCCAAGTTGGAATATTTATATTTGTTCCTGTATTTAATCCCAACCCCAACTGGCCATAAGAATTTGAGCCCCATACACCAACACGGCCCTCTGCAGTTAAAGAAAATAATTTTATGTCAACAATAATATCTTAAATATACATTTTAAAAAGTAAGATGGCAAAATGACATAAAATATTTTCATATACAAAAAATGTAAATGGAAGCATCAGTAAAACTCTGGCATGCCTACCATTTGTGAGGACTAAAGTATGATCATTGCCACAGGCCACTTGTAGTACACAGCATACAGCAAGAGACTTTACCAACCTAAAATGAAAATGTTCAAACAATAAAACAGAATATTGCTTATTTAAATTTAAACATTAATTAATTTCCATCAGAAAAATTTATTAATAAAAATTTCTTAAGTCATAAGGACAGAAATAGTATCAAATTTATATACCATGAATCTATTATTCTAATCTCCAATCCTTTTATTCAGGAGTTTAAATTTCTCATCCAGTAAATAGCTAACTCTAAATACAACTAATTCTAGTGACAAAATGTAATGTTTAGAAATGTAACTTTATTACTTGTTAGAGCTTTAGTTTGCTTGAATAACATTTTGATTTTTTTTACTTTGTTTAATTAACATTATATTTAGTTAACTGAGGTTTTAATTTCCTCTTTTCATGTGTATTTTCATCTCTTTTAACCTGATTATATAAGGCAATGTAGATTTCATTTTTAATAAAGGAAATTGTTATACTCACTTAGGCGTACTTCTGGTTTCTTCTGTGACTTCCCCTCTCCCTAGTTGACCTTCCCTATTTTTGCCCCAGGTGAGGACTTCATGGGCTTGAGTAAGAACTACACTGTGGTAAGTGCCAGTAGCTACATGAATTACATGATGAGGCTGTAGTCCTTCTTCAACACGTGCTAAGAAATTAAAATGAATAGCCAAATTTTTTATTTTTAAATTCAATTTTTTTTTTTCAAAGTCATGAAATTAGCAATAGCCACAAGGAAGGAGTCACACTCATCGTGAACAAGAGTTAAGTGCACACACTCTTTAAATAGAAACCAGCAAGCAAATGATCTGTTGTGGTTGGTCATGCACTTACTGAAGAATAAACTTTATCATCAGAACACACAAAAACAGATACTGCAAGACATTTGGGAAACAGAAGAGATGCCGAATACCTGGATAACCGCAGCCAACATCATACTGCATAAAAGAAGAACTATCAAATGGTGGGGTATAGTCTCCTGACAAACATTAGCAAATTCTTAAGCTACATTATACTATGACAGTGAGGAAAATATTAAGACAGCAACAGGTCAGGTTTAGGTATCTCTGTTGTGCCATGACACACAAGGGCTGAATTAATTAATTATTTATTTTTTTTTAATTTAAATGAAACATGAATTTTAAAATTAAGAGTGTCTTTAGGCGCCAAAATACCAAATTGTACAAATAGGATTCAGAAAATTTTAAAAAATTAAAATAACTCAAACTTGTTTAGAAGCAAACATGAATGAAATAGGAAAGAAATTTATTTTTAATACATATAAAATATTTTAAAATTAATTCTAGCCCCTAATAACTAATAACAATCATAAAGAGTAATTTAACGGTTTTATTGATTTGATATTAGATGAGCTTCTTTCAACTTTAAAAAGGAATTACGAAATCATTGCACATCATATTTTCAGTCTCATTGTGAGAAGTATTGAAAATAACAGAAAATAAATAGTGGAACAAGATATTATTATCCTGAAAAGAAAAGATAGGGCGTTAGAGTAAAAGTATTTTATTTTATTTCAAAATAACCTGTCTAATGACACAAACTTACCAAATTTTGCAAGATTGCTGTCTCTGCCACACTGTTTAAAATCATTAGAACCACAACTATAAACAGAGCCATCATTTACACACACCAAAGTATGATTTTCTCCTGTACTTATGTGTCGAATTTCTGTTTTTTCCAATGAAAGAACCTGCTGCGGGCATGTCACTGTATTTTGTTCTGAGCCCCCTAGACCAAGAGCCCCTGAATTTGCTTTGCCCCACGCCAAAATATGAGGCATTATTGTTGCTAATTACTCTTAGCAAAATAGGATTTCATGTCTGCATGACATATAACTATAATTCATTGGCCTCTTTAAAAAATTGTCACTTGCACTAATCATTATTGAATGTTGGCCTTTATAAAAAAAGAATGTGTTATTTTACAATACTACAGTCAATTAATTATTGCATTCTCAAAAAAAAAACCACTAAAAAAACAAATAACTCATTAAATAATCAATTGTACTTTTGGTTTAGTTTTTAACATTAAAATTAAGAAGGCAATGGTAAGGCTAATAATCAAATAGGAATTATTATAATAGGTCCATACTCCATAGGAATAGGGCCTAACCTTTAACTAAGTTAAAGTTAGTAACTTAGTTACTCTAACATTTTGCCTTGACTTAAACTTAAACTCCTTCCAAAACAATTCAGACCACGATATATGACTTATTACAAAGACTTCAATATTTAGGCCTAACTAAAAATCAAACTAAGTTAGGTGGTAGCCTATACTATGCCTAAAACTTAAAACGTAAGCTAGCCATAGGACAAGGTCTTAAACTTTAACTTAAATGCTCTAATTTATGAATATGCCCTCCTATATTATACTATATAATATACATAAATATTATTAGTACTAGCGTAGGTCTAGTTACTTACTAAATTAGTAATTGTAGTATAATAGTATAATAGTAATAGGTTAGGCCTAGGCCTAAGCTAATTTGTATAGCATATTTATCTAGTCATTAGTACTATTAGCATTAGTTTAAATTATTTTTTACTGAACAATAAACGTAAATATGGGAATTTTTATAACACAATTTTTTTTTAACTGAAATACATTCTCTTTCGTTTTCGGGATGATCCGTAAAACTATTGTCATAAGGGGTTTTTTCGGGTTCCAGACGAATCCATTTGACCTATTAATATTATACACAATCTTATAACAAAACAAAAGTAGATTCTCAAGATCAAGAACGACAATCGTAGCTGCTGTCGACGAATATATGAATCTGATTGTATCGCTATAAATCTGTAAATTTGATTAATGTAGTCACAAAATAATAATTATAAGGGCTTTTTTAAATTTCAACTAAAAGAATAATATCATTATGATTTTATTATTATGCTGGGAAAAAATGATGAGGCCTGCAGGACTTTCTGCCAATTTTCTAAGAAATATTGTTTGAAATTCGAAGGAGTTACACGGAAGCCATAATGTTAATTTCTTAGTTATATCCCTTTACCGGATATGACCCCCCCTTAATGAAAAAGAAAATGGGATAGGAAATCGTATTTTTTTTTTTTTTTTCTTATAAATATATTTTAAAATATTAAATAGAGAACTATGTTTTGAGTGGGATTCAATTTTTATTAATGGTTTATTACCGATATGCTGAGCTGAACAAGTAAATCTTAAGAACTACAACAATTCCAAAAATTTAGACCATCTTGACATCTATTTGGCTTACCAAGTTGAGTGGGTGATTGTCACAATTCATAAATAGTGCCTAGCTACTTATTATTTTATGAAAACACTTCTGTATCCTGACATCACAGCAGCATTATCGTATCACCTTAACTGACAATCCCTTAGCCTCACTACTTTGTCTTGCTCTATTTGTTTTAAAATTTATACAGCCAAGCGAACATCACCCTTACCTTTTATTATGATAAATACAAGAAAACCCCACAGAGTGGGCAGAATAGTTAGCAGCATTTTATATATTTTTGGTATACTAAAATATGAAAAAAATATATTTTTCCATTCTGTATCTAGATCGCTGACTTTGCGCCCCCTTTAAAGTGACGTCCATGGCACGTGTCTTGTCACACCCTCGTACTCCTCTATGCGAAGATGCTGGATCTTTTTACCTACGCCCATTGCTGTCTAAAATATGCATACACTATTAAGATTATGCATACTTTAGAATATATGTGTTGTTATTTCAAATACTACAGATATGACGGGCTTCTTTCTGGCAGTGGATACGATCTTACTCTTACTCCCACGTCAATCTTGTAATGCTGTGCAAATCAACGCCATCACCATCATAAAAAATAATGTATGAGAATTTGAAACAAGGGTTTTAAATATTATTATGAAGTTATGTTTAAATAATAATAATCTTTGTGGGATTTACATAATAATAGGCCTAATATAGGGTGACCAAATCATTAATTGGATGATTTGCAGCACTTGATTCTTTCGCCCACATCACTACCAGGGTTTCTTTCAGCTATATCTCCGGGGGTGGGGGCAGTGCCCCCCCCCAGGAAAGCCAAGTTCCCCCCCCCGAGCAAAAATATGTCCAACAATAAATCAACTGGAACTGCTGACACTCCCCTCGCCCCCTTTCCCGAAAAATCTGAAGTGCCCCCCAGAAAATCTGAAGTGCTCCCCCGGGGGAAAATTTCTGAAAGAAACACTGATCACTACTGGTACTGGCTACACAGCTTGCCAAAATATTACTTGAAGTTATATTATAAATTAGGAAGTTTTAGTGATTTGAAATGTGTTTGGTTGTAGAAACGGGGCATTTAGGTGTCCCGAGAGACTTCTTCGGCCAAAACAACCATGGGGGCGCTATTTCCATGAATAGCAATAATTTTTAGTTAGCTTATTAATTTAATAATAATTATTTAAGCTTTTATTAAACTTAATTAACAGTTAACAGAAATAAATCAATTAACTTTCTTTGAATTGTTTGAGGTCTCGTATTATTTATTTTTGTTTTATTACATTACTTACTTTGGGGGGAGGGGCGCCAAGGTTAATAGATCGTTGAAAAGCCTAGTATCGGCTTTGTTGGCGATATATTATCGCGCATTTTATCTCGTCCTAATGACGTGGACTTAAAAAGACTGAAATAGAAATATCGTAATTTAAAAATGTATATTTCATATCTAGTCCACATTTAAACGGGATTAACCAATCGCTGTAAGGGAATGGAAGCTTGTTGTCATTCCGTCTTACTGCTATGAACTGTTTCTGAGTCAACAATTTTACTATTGTGGGCAAGCTCATACAGTCCAAATGAGCTTCCTAAGCCAACCAGTGGAGCACCACTCTAAACTGCTCTTTGTTAATTTCAATCAAGATTCCTCGTACGTTAAATTTTACTCGCTCCATCATCCATTACAAAAATGAAATAATAATTAAGTATAGTATTGTAGTTGTCGTACTGGCACTCGCACTTTTACGCTAGGCTTAATATTGTTTTATAATCGACATTTTTTGGTTTCTTTTAGAATTTGATTAGACTAGGCCTAAATAAAATACTTCTAAAACTGATACTAAATAAATTAATAATAATAATTAGTAAATAAGTAGACTACTAACAAGTAGTAGTAGCAAGTTTTCAGCTAATCTAATTAGGGCAACTCTACTAGTACTAATGATGATGATGATAGTAATCTGATAGTAGGTCAGATATGAGATGGCTAGGTCTAGGTTAAGGTAGCTCAGCTAAGCATTTTTATACTTAAAATTAAAAGGCTACATGAAATTAATTTTTTAAAATACACATATGGTCCATACCACAGCCAAAATATATTCACATAAATTATAAGTTACCTTTTAGTAGTCATAACAAATATAACATCCTACTAGCTCTATGTGGCTGGGGGTACCAACTGATTGGTAATCATTTGGGAGGGTAAATGTTAATGAACTCTTGGTGTAATCACCACCTCCTTCCCCCCCCCCAACCCCCAAACCTGGACCTGCACAGAGTTATTCTTAACCAGATCATACAAAATTTGCTTATAGTATTGTTTGTAAATAAAGTAACAAAAGTAGGTACTACACTAAAAATTTCAAAGTTGTTATATATTAATGAAACTTATATCATTAGAAAGGACTCAGTATTTCCTTTCCATTGATACCTATTTTATCTTTCTATCTTAAGTAGAACAAAAGTTATCGCATTTTTAGTGTCAGAATTTTTCCTTATATAGCCTTAGTAAATATTTTCCAAAATTCTGTGACCGAAAAAAGACATCTTTGACACTCAAAATGCGATAACTTTTTATTCAGCAAAGTTAAAGCTTTGAAACTTGCAACGCATTTCAATTAAGTTTTTGGCTTTAATAATAAATCATTGTTATGCAAATAATACAATAAACATATTAATGTGTGCGATTTGACGAACAGAGGGTACGTAAATTTCATTAAAAAC
>CAXITT010000062.1:1141263-1154229 GCA_964033795.1 Lymnaea stagnalis
ATTTGTTTTCATTCATGAAATAAAAACGAGTTTAATAATAAAAATGAACTGGATTGCTTTTAAAAACAATAGATTTATAAAGATTTGTAAATACTTCTTATGCAATAAGAATAATAATAACAGAGAATGGTTATCACTTCCGGTGCATTTGGCCTTATCGATAACTGGTCAGGAGCTATTGCTCAAATTTACGCCCGAACGCCCTGTTTATACAATTTACGGCCTATCTAAATGTCAATATGTTTCTTGTTTCAATTAGTTAAATCACTTTAACATTCAATACAAAAGGAATTAATTGCAATACGATAATGGTTTCCGAAATATAGCGCTAGCAAAATTACCTGTTTTCCCAACGAAAGATATCTGCCACAAGCCCTGTCAGTCCGGTGAAAAAGTTTATTTTGTAATGATCGTCCTCCTCGTGGGCACAAAATAGACTATAGGAAGTTCATTGTCTCTCCCTTACATAGACAAAGAAACGAAATCTAAACATGACCCTGTGACCTACCGGCATTGACCGGTCGCCGGTTAATGGTCTGTTTCTCGCATCCGAAAAATCGACCGGCGCGCGCAGCTTAGTGAAGTGCCTAACAAAAGTACAAGATATAAGAAGAAAACATAGAATTTGAGCCTCAAATTGAGGTAACACTACTACTACTATCAGCATATTTGAAAAATGCATCAAAATTTTAAAAATTTAACTTTACAGTTAAAGTTAAAACTTTATTTTTTTGGTCTTCAAAGATTTCGAATCGCAAGTCCAGAAAGCCTGGAGTGTTCCATGGTAGATTGCAAACTGTTCGTTAAGTTTAATCTTTGAAAAGCTCCTCTCACTTATACGGGTAGCCAGGGTCACATGAATCCTGAGAAATAATCCACAATAGTGATGCCACTGATTGTACATGTTAGACATGAAAATAAATGCTAAATAATAAATGTATTTAAAAGTCATCATGACTTAAATGCTAAAAGGTTTCAGATTACACTGTATCGCCAGTATTTGACACATTACTGTCAGCTCAGAGTTTGATAGCTTGGTAATAGGCTAACTACTGTCCCGTTCGTAGCAACATGGTTTTATATTTAAGACATTTACGCAGTGTTTTTTCCCCTCTTGGAGGCAATTAGCACTGCACATCTGGCAGTTATGCTGTCTTGAAAAAATTAGGTCAAATCTATTCTCATTAACTATTTTGTGCTATTATCATAAAAAAATTTAACTTCAAAGATGATACATTGTCGTATGAAGAATTAATTTGTCATCGGGCAATGAAATTGAATTATTATTTTAATATTACTCTGAAAAATTATCTGTAATAATTACATGCTTATCCATCATATAGATCCTTACAGACTGGATCAAAGACAGGTTTCAAGTTGTATCCACTAATTTCGGTGGAGAATCTTGAATTTACTCATGAAAATAATGGTAAATTAATTTTTACTTCATATTTTTAAGGCTTAATTATGATAATTTCACTTTTGAGTGGCCATTTGTTTTAATATTTTGAATGGGTATGCCTTCAGCATTAGTCCAGCTAATTTAGTTTTATTAGAGATTTCTTAAAAATTGTGAAACGTTCAGTGCAGACGGATGCATGGAAATTATTTTTTTGTCTGTCCAATAATTTTCATCATTGAAGAGCTCTATTCAAAAATAAGCTGTGGAATATTTTTTTTAAGTTGCAGTAATTATTACTTTTATTATAGTTTGACAATTTTACACTGATAATTTTCCAAAGGTTTTAAAGAAAATCATTCACCATTTATACATGTTGTAGAACAATTAATCAGTTCTGTAATATTTTGTTAAAACATTTAGCTGTTTGTATTGGGTTCAATTTTTACTATTTTATTTAAAGAACGTCCCAACATCCACCTTGTTGAACGTTTGTTTGCCAGTAGTCTGGTTGCATTAGTTAGCAGTGATCACCCTCGGAAGCTTGATGTCTGCCACTTTAAGAAGGGATCAGAAATATGCAACTATTCATACTCCAATGCAATTTTGGCTGTCAAATTGAACAGAATGGTAATTATTTTTCATCACTGAATTACCAGTTTTTATTCAAAATAAATGGAATTGAGTTTTAAATCACCTGGAAATCAATAAAAAAAGAAAGATAGTACTTACGGTTATTGATGTTCACATTAAGAAACAACTTTGAATGCTACAAGTTTGTTTTTTTAAATATTGTTTATCATGGTTTTTGTTGAAGTGTAAATAAACTAGAATGAACTCAGATTATTGAATTATCAAATAATTTCAGAGATTAGTAGTTTGCCTGGAGGAAAGTTTGTACATTCACAACATTCGTGACATGAAAGTCTTACACACTATCAGAGACACGCCACCTAATCCTAAAGGAATATGTGCCCTCTCCCCTCACAATGAACATGCTTATTTGGCATACCCAGGAAGTGTTCAGGCTGGTGAGGTGCAAATCTTTGATACAATCACCTTGGTAAGCACCATTTAAGATTGCACACATTTTTGCTTTAAAATATTCTGGAAATTCAGCTTTGTTAGTTCAAAATTATCTCATTTTGTTGTTATAAGAGAAGAGCTGCAAACAAAATTATACATTTTATAAATAAATTATCAATCAAAAATAAGATTCTATGAATTGAAGCAAACAATATGGCTATTATTTATCTATGATCTTTTTGATACCAATGATCTATTTGTTTGTTCATTATTTTTGCCTAAGTAAAAAAATATATATCTATATTTCCTATTTTAGAGAGCAGTGATTAACATCTCAGCTCATGATAATCCATTAGCAGCAGTGGCATTTAATCCCCAAGGTACACGCTTGGCAACTGCATCAGAAAAGGTTGGTTTTAAAAAATTTATCACTTTCAAGTAAGCATAAAAAACATTTGTTTTCTTGATTATACTTTCAAATACCTTTATTGTAATGTTTGTTGTTTGCAGGGCACTGTCATAAGGGTTTTCAGTCTTCCAGATGGTGCCAAATTATTTGAGTTTCGAAGAGGTCTCAAACGGTTAGTACCTTATGATTAATTTTTATTTGTTTATTTTGATTTATGTTTGCAAATTCTCATAGGAACATTTTGTTTTTTTTTATTTGCCATAATTTATGTTCACATATCGCTGCTTCATAATTTAGATTTTCAAGTTTATTTTAAAGTAAATTTTGAATATAAACCACAGTTCCAAAATAAATACTTTTAGAAAGAAAAAAAATAATTGAATTCGCGTTAACGTAGCATTTATCTCTACTTACAGGTGTGCAGATATCCAATGTCTGGCCTTCAGTGTTGATTCACTTTTCTTATGCACATGCAGCAATACAGAAACTGTGCATATTTTCAAGCTGGAGGAGCCTAAAGAAAAGTAAAATATGTTAAAGACACTCTAGTGATATTTTATTATCCTTGTAAAGCGAAACCTTTACTTAGCCAGTAAATCTAAGATATTGATAATATTTGCTAAGAAAATAAATTTTTTGTCCTTATATTTTACAGTTAGATATATTCTTATTTTTTGAATTTTCAAAAACAGCTGTTCTACGCAATTTTTTAACTGAACACTTGGTTGGTATCTATTTTTAATTTAACATATATATTTCTATTTGATAAAATAATTAAAACTGACACCTTTGCTGGTACAAATTAGCAATTTTTATTAAGTCAGTATTGTTTTAAAATTTGATGTGAATCTTCAATTTTGTTTTACTTATAAAGGCCCCAAGAAGACAGCTCATGGATGGGTATACTGAATAGTACATTTAGAACCTCTGCAAGCTATCTCCCAGCAGGCATATCTGATGTAATGAACCAAGGCCGCTCATTTGCCACTGCACGCTTGCCACATGCTGGCTTGAAAAGTGTTTGCACCATTGCCCCGTAAGTTTCATCACTGTTACCCTATACACATTATAACTTTTAGAAAAAACCCACCCCAAATGATAACAAAATCAAATAAAAGTGTTTTTAGATCTTTTAATATCTGAATATGTTGTCTTTAAAATCAAAGTGTCATAAACATGGGCAGTATGTTTCCACATAAACAAAAGTTCTGTAACTCAGTAGTTCAAAGAATTAAAAATTAGAGTTGATAAACTTGGGGATATAGGGAAATAGAGAAAAATGCTTTACAGTGGAAATAGTCTGTACTTTTATTTTATTTCATCTTTATCCTTACAGTACAGTCAAATGTATCTGGTGTTATTTTTTACTAGTACTAATGAAAAAACGTTGTATAGATTAAATTGTTAATATTTTCACCAGTTAAGTCTCGTTTAAAAAATTTTTTAAGTTTAACTTGATTTCAGTTTGCACACGTATCCTGTTTATCCATTTGATAAGGGTGTTGACCTGTAAGTTAAGATTTGAACACTTGCTCATTTTAACACATTAGTTTATTGTTTTTTTTCTTCTTTCTATAACTTCATTAATCCCAGAGTTTCTGTTTATTGTTCAATTTTGTTGACCAAGTTTTGCGAATTATTACAAATACTTGGTTTATACACACACAAAAAATAGAGAGAAATTCTTTTTCTACTCTATTAGCAGCTTGAAATTCTTTGCTTAGATATTGATTGATTAAAAAAGTATTATTAAAATAAAGAAAAACGCTAAAATTAGAGCAAACCCCTAAAGGCCTTGACAAGAGTCCAAATGCTCTGACAGTGGTACATAGAATTTCCTTCAGAATGCTGTAATTTTTCCATTAAAAGTCTCTGTTTGCCCAGCAGCTATTATGGAAGTCAAGATTGGACAGTCTTGAAATCATGCATGTGTTTAATGTTCACCTGTCGAGCTAATCTGTTTATCGGGTGGGCTTTAACTATTTTTGTTAAATAGGAGGAACCTGATACCATAGTCTTAAACAATAATTAAAACAAAACATATGTGTTGGAGCCATAAAAATAATTATCCAGTAGCAAGCCAAACAATTGCATCTACAAACCTGTTTGCCCCTGGTTAACACAAATAAATATACAGGATATGGTCTTCTGATTCCTTTCTTAAGGATGAGACAAAATTTTAGGCAAGCACGTTGTCAGTTAAATATTAGCAAGGCAATCCTCTAAAAGAAAAATATTCTGTTTCATTCATTGAGATCTCAAACGCTAATCACTATTACTCCTTATTCAATTGCTTATGGTGTTAACACAAAAAAAACTCTGTAAATTTGTCCTGAAAAACATCCCAATTATTAATTTTTTATTAAAAATAAACCAAACAATGAAAAACTACCAAAACCTTAGTGTTTTTTTTAAGGATAGTCATAGTGCCATAGTTTAAGGCTTAAAAACACAGTTACTACGGTGAAAGCATAGGGGTAAACAGGTCTACATTTATAACAACTATAACTAATTCTTAAGCTGAGGTCTATGTCTTACACAAGAACATCGGATGAAAGCATAAACTTTGACAATTTTAAAGCTGTTATATCTCCATATGCATTCCAAAATCAAACAGCTACATAGCAATCATACTAACTTCTTTACTTCACTTATTGCTTGAGTAATTTGTATTCACATAATGCACCAGCTCATTTAGTAAAACATTTTTTTGAGAAAAATTAACTTTAATTAGAGTTCTCAATATAGCTGTGTGTGAAACTAAATGTTTTTAAAAAAAATCTATTTACCATGTCATATTATCACACCATTAGTATGAAATACATTGTTACGTACTGTTATCAGTATAGAGAAATTAATCTCTTATTTAAGTGTATGGCTCATTCTAAAACAGTACGCAACAAAAGACGATACCATATGTTAAGTACAATAACAAAGAATTCAATACTCAAACCAGGGCTAATTACAGTTAATAAGTTTTATTTAGTTAATAATATATTACAAAATCAAAAAGAAATAAAATTAAAGCTATTGACTTACAGTATAATGATTGGCTTGTACCGGTACAATGTTGAAGAAGATACTATGTTGTAAAAATGTACAGTGATGAAAAGGAATCTACACACGCACAGTAAACAAATCTCGGTCTCGTATAGCAAAACAATAGCACATACTAAAAATAACCCTTGTCTCATCTGATCTGATCAATCTCTCGGCTTGTACAGCCTGTTTCATAGATACTTTGAGAAGGACTATGCATTGTAATCGTTCCTCAAACCTTCTACATATTTGTACAAAATTTTAAGAATAAACAGACCATAGATTGTATTTAGTTGTAACCGAGGTCAAAGGGAGACTATTTAGTAAGCGTTTGTTTTAAATGTGGTAAATTATAGATTTGTATTTCGTTGACTTTGTACAGCGCTTCGAGCCTTTGGGGATGAAGCGTGTTTTTGAAATGAACTTTATTATTATTATTATTATTATTAATAATAGTGCAGCTGAATTGGGACCAGTTTAAGTTCATTCACCAGAAAAGATGAATGAAAGTAAACGAGACGCATATAACAACGTATAATAGCTGAGATGCTCAAACAATGAAATTATTAATTTATGTCAGTGTGATATTGCCTAACTTAAAAATTATTTTTGAATTGAAGTGACATAGAATATCTTAGCACTTGTAATTAGCCTCCACATATTTATCAGTATTGGAACCAAATGATGTCAATTTCTAAAATGAATAACTAATTTTGTTTGATCAATTGGAAATAAATGTAATTTTTTTTTTTTAAAGTTCTGGATGTAAAATGTTCGTTAGGTCAGCCATAATATTGTTTTTAAGGATTTTAATTTATTACAAAATCTATGAATGGCCATCAGTAACTGTGGGTAAGTTTTTTAAAGTTCTACCATAACTCAAAAATTCTCAAAGTTCAATGCTTAGATTAAGAAATGCTTTTTTTTTTATTATTATTAACTTTTGCTAACTGCTATTTTTCTATAACCAAAAAAAATTATTTTAAAAGAAAACCAAAAAAAAACCATATTTCTAAATCTTTTGAACGCTTGGTCACATTTTGATAGCTTTTTTAATGTTTTTAAATCTTGATGTGAAAATAAATCTGGTTTTGTTAACCCAAACTCGGGTAGGTAACCCACGTCACCAGAGCGACATGCGGCTCTTTGAATTGATAAATATGGCTCTTTTCATTATCAAACATTTAATATTTGTATACTAATCTATTATACCATTTAATCAACAAAGTGGCTGAATTTACAGAGGCAGCTAACACAATGAAAGCTGCCCTTATTTTGCAGTAAGCATTGCTAAATTTTGTACCTAAGCCTGCTTTTACCTCGGCTGCAATCTTAAACTTGTTAGAAATAGCAGATTTATGCTATTGTAAATTTAGTATTCGATTAAAAGGAGGTTTCATGGTCTGGTGGTAATATATACATTGTTGAGGCACTTGTGTCAGGTTTCAAATTTTAGATGTTGCTTAAATTTTTGTTTTTTGTTTTGCTATCTTAAGAAGATATTTTTTAATCACAATATTTTATTCATTCAATTATTACCAATGTATTATAGGTTGTCAGACAGAAAATATACTTATTTTATTAGCTATTTAGCATGTTAGAAATGCATTGTGTGCCATGAATATTTGTTTATTTAAAAGAAGTGACTTCAGTCATTAATTAATAAGCCAAAAATCATGTGATGATAGAATGTATTAAAGCTATTTTATAATTTTAGTTGAAACAAGTTTTAAAGTCATTTTTACCCTTGTTCCCAAGACTTAGTGTACTATACATACATAATTAGCTTTGTATGTAAGCATTTCATGCTCATAATATATCTCAACAGATAGACATGAAAAACTAAAACACAAGTAATTATTTTGAAAAACCTTTAAGTTATCAAGTGAATTATTAAGTGTCAAAGAAAACTTATAACCAGTGTCTTAACATTTTACAAGTTTGAGTGAGTTCACTACAAAAAAAGAGGGGTAAGGTAGGTTGATCTGCGCCATGCAACCTATGTGGAGACACATTTAAAGTTCAGTAATATCTTGTCAACCAAAACATTGCAAATGAGTGTGTGGGTCTCATAACAAATCAATATCTATCAATGAAAGTTTATTCACTGCTTTGATACTCGTTCTTTTGGTCTATATCCAAGCCATGGATGTGTTGACCACAACATTAAATGTAGATTTGATTCTTCTAGTGATCCAAATTAAATGTGTTTACTTTACAGCTGTAAACATTAGTGCTGGGCATTAAACAACCTGTCCCGCCTGAAGCTCCCAAAATGCATTCTTAGCCATTTTATAATTTATAAAATGGCATTTCACCCAAAAAAAGATTGATGAGCCCTGCCCAAGCTTCTAGTTCTTTTAAGGTTAATCTGTTTTTAAAATAAATCTACACACATAAAATACATATCTCCAATTCGTGTTATAATTTTGATCATATTTTCTACTCTAGATTACAGAAGATCCCTCGTTTATTGGTGGCCACTCATGAAGGACATTTGTACATCTACAACATAGATCCTAATGAAGGGGGAGAGTGTACTTTGTTAAGGACACACACGTAAGTTTGTTCTTTTCTAATAACAAGTTAACCATATTAACTTGATAAAAAATTATCCTTAGCCTCTGTATTTTTTTTATCGTTTAATGTAAACCTAAAAAAATATTTTGTTTCAAATGGGCCCTATTAACAGACTGGAACTATCAAGAACTTAAATTCTGGTTTAAAAACTAATATTTTAATGCAACAGGAAAAATGTAATTACTGCAATAAAATTTCATTTTTTATTCCAAGTGTCAATTTTAATGATGCTATAACTTAAACAGCTGTCACACTCTTATCTTTGGAAACAGAAAGTTTTAATTAGAACCTAGCAGCTCTGTGTACACTTCATGTTATATTGATCTTAATAACCTCTACGATTTTTTAATATAAACACAGTGGTCTATATCTTCCAAACAATTCCCAGACTTAAAAAAAACGCCACCTAAGTAATAAATCACAACAAAATGGAATACAATGATTTAGGTATGTTTCAACTTCTGATCTCAGAAGACGCTTAGTAAAATTTGAGTGCTAGACTTCATATCATGTCAAATTAATGGCTAGACTTCATCTATGTCAAATTTAGGGCTGTACTTCACATAATGTCAAATTAAGGGCTAGACTTCATAAATGTCAAATTAATGCCAATACTTCATATCACCTGATCCTGACTCTCTGTGGATAGCTAAGTCATAAATATCTTGGAAAATGTTATTTATTAAGATTATGCTTAAATTTCCTAATCAAGTTGAAGTATAGGATTTCTTAAAATATTGTTAGGCTAGAAGGACAAGCACCAGAGCATGGTTCATCCTCAGAAGAAGGTCCCAGTGACAGACCACTAACCCAACCTGGCAACCAAGATGATCCGTCTTATGCCGCCACAGTTAGGAGACCCCAGTCCTCGTCATCTGCAGAGGCAGTGGCTCCCACAGGTAAGCCCCGCACCCCGCTGGTGGTTCCCCCTGCAGAGCGTTGGAGAGGAGACAAGAGTTATGCGGACATGTTGAAAGGGAAGAACAGTGGGGGCCCCCAGGAGGCGACTGCGGACATAAATCCTTTATCCGTGCTGGATGAGCTTATAGAAGAAGGAGGTAAATCAAATTCGATCCGGTGCTTTTTAGGGCTCTTAACCCGCCGATCACTTTACAACACAGTGCAAATAGAGTAATTGGTATTGCCACCTTCATATCCCTTCTGGTTTTTTTTAACCTTCATCTAAACTAGTCATTTTCCTATTTTTCCTCCCTGAATAATATGCACATGTCTCATTGATAAGTCAGTCTTGTAGTAGATGTATACCTTTATTTTTTTAGTTTTTGTGGCAGTGGTTTTCTTGGTTTAGTTAATGGTTCATTGTATGACTGTGCTAGGTGTTAGTGGAATGCCTCAGTGGTTACAGCTTTAGTTGATTGTTATGACTGCATTTGATGTGCATCATGTTTTTCACATGATTAAATTGAAACAATTTATCTTGACTAAATACTGTGAAGTCATTTAACACTATTTTGTATTTGATCCAACTTACAGAATCTCTAAAAATTACATTTCAAATACAATAAGATTATTTAAAATGTTTCCACTAAAATTAGCTTCAAACTAAACAAACAAGTATATCAAAGGCACTTTATTTTTTATTTTATCAGAGTATAAAGACTAATTTATAATAATTAAATTTTCCTCTTATTGCCCAAATTAATTCAACCTTAAATTGTTAAAATATTTAATAACGATGAAGGTGATCAATTTAAAGATTTTTTGTGACAGATGTTTCAGTACCTATGTGGCACCTAAGATTTTGTTCCCATGTATAGATTTGTTACCTTAATACAAATTATAATTTAACCAAATTTGCTTTAAGACTTGGTTTATATTTAAATATAGATTGTTGCTTTTTTTTTTTTTTTTTTTTTTTTTTTTTATATTTTTTTTTTTTTTTTTTTAATTTTTTTTTTTTTTTTTTTTTTTTTTTTTTTTTGCATGAAGTATGCTATATTTTTTTCAAATTAGCTCTATAGTTTATTTAAATTAACAAAAATGTTAAGTGCTCTTATTTTTGAAAAAATTATTACTTCAGAAGGACATAATTTCATTCCTACCTTGAAATTGAAAGATAAGAAGAAAATTAATTGGAATTGTGCATTTTATAACTATTTCAAATTTCCAGTCCAGAATTTCTAAAGTTTTCTTATCCTTTTAATTCCTTTGGATATTTTAGACACAAATTTTCTGACTGGCCTAAGCATATTTAAACTTTATCAGTAGCAGATGCCTAAAGACTGCTGTACAAGAAGATACCCAAGAGTAAGGGGAGGTAACTATTTCTGGGTCATGTCAGGTCATTATTCATGTCAAGATTGACCAAAGGTCCATTTTTTTGAGTATCTTGTTTCTTTCTGTCGCTCTAAGTTTTGAGGAAAAAAAATAATTTTTCTTTAGAGATTAAAAATATATTAAATTTTTTTTAAAGAAAGTAACAAAGAACATAAAACTAAGAAGGCTTTTTTTAAAAGTAAATTTTGACTAAAGCTCCATTTTTATGAGCATCTTGTTTCTTTCTGTCGCTCTAAGTTTTGAAAAAAATATATTCATTTTTCTTTAGAGATTGAAAATATATTTAATTTTTTATAAAGAAAGTAACAAAGAACATAATACTAAGAAGGCTTTTTTTGAAAGGAAATTTACAAATTAAGTCTATAATCCTGTGTGTGCTTGTTCAAGAACTGAACTTCTAAACTTATTCACTTGGATTAGCCTAATACAGGTCCCAAAAAGCCAATTATGATGAATCTGTGCAACCCTAGTTTTAATATTAAAAATATAAAATGTCAAGAAAAAGAAATGAAACTAAACAATAAATTTAACGTGCAGGGAAATTTTTCTGTATTATAGATGTTTTAACTGAGACTATTCAAAACTGTAATACATGAAAAAGTATATAGTTAGGAATTTAACAGATCATTTAAGGAAAGCATCTTGCACCGTTGAATCAACAGCTTATTATATTTAAACATTTTTTGTAAAATTACTGTAGCTTGATTGCATGTGGATACTGCTTTGTTGTTTTTATTTTTGAAAATGTTTAAAGGTATTATTTTAATCGGACAACGTGATCATTTTTACTTCCTTTTTGTGTTGCTCACATATTAAAGAAAAATTGGCAAAAGTATCGATTTCACACACAAAAATAATATACTTAAGAGGAAAAAAATTATCAAAATCTTTCTAAACTTACAACTTTTAAAAGTTATCCTGCAACCTCTTTTTTTCCCTAATTTTTTTTTTTTTTAATGTTTGATTAAAAATCATTATTCTAGATTGTTATTAAACCCCTTTGTGGTAGTTCTGTCAGAGGATAGACCTTTTTTTAATCAATAGTTTTAGGATTGCATATTTAATGAACAGCTGTGCTCAAGTTAATATTAACCCACTACAGCCTATCCTCTCAAATGCCTAAGAAAAGGGCATTACTCCAGTTTAGAACCATACATATTTTTTTTTTTTTTAAAGTCATTGGTGGTTTATTTTAAAACACTCTTATTAATTCAGACCTGTTTACCCTCAAACTCTTAAAATTGTACAACATCATCACAAAATCGTTCAATATCTTTTGTTTTCAGTAAAATATAAACGTACTGTATGTATTATGTATACACCTCAAAATAATACATTGTGCACCAAAATTGTAAGAGTAAACAGGTCTGTTTACTCTTATGATTTTGGCGTACAATGTACGATTTTTAGATGTCTTTTACGATTGTACGCCGAGACCCGCCAAAACTGCGATTTTAAGAGACCCGGTGAAAAATATTTGTATAATTTTGTCCGATTTAAAAAAAGTTTTAAAATGTTCGGTTGTGGAAGCTTTAGCCCTTATGGCCCCGCATTGAATGGACCCAGAAAAACGATTGGTTTTTCTATGTTTTTTTATAGTTGGGACCATCCTTCATTATATTATGTACGCACTGAAAGGTGAGGTGGGGGTTGTTGATTAAAGAGATTGGTGGCATACCAGAAACACGGGTTGGGGGGGGGGTGGGGGTGGGAAAGGTGGGAGTTTCAAAAGATATAAAAATATCACCGCAACGCATCCTATTGATGGTGGTGATTGTCTTAGTGTTGCTTTGCGTGTCACAGTGAACCAGCAATCTTTAGGCTAGTCGCCTGGCAACAACTTCACTCACCACCTCCTTGGACTGCTACTGCTAGCAAGCGTGTGTTCGTCTGAACCGCGAGGATTGTGAAGAGAGAAAACTAGAGGTGTAAGATTTAGTCAGTGGCATTAAAAAAAATATTTTAGAACTCGCAGAGCAGCTCTATCCAGAGGCGTAGCGAGGGGGGGCAGGGGGACGAATGTCCCCCGGCGCCAGCTAGTTAGGGGCACGTTACTTTCAGAAATTTTCCACCGCATTTCAGATTTTCGGGGAAGGGGCACTTCAGATTTCCCGGGGGGAGGGGGGGGCAGTGCCAGCAGTTCCAGTTGATTTTTTGTTGGACATATTTTTGCTCCTGGGGGGACACTTGGCTCTCCCCCCCCCCCCCCCCCCCC
>CAXITT010000062.1:1154974-1169913 GCA_964033795.1 Lymnaea stagnalis
AAAAACCCCCCCTGGGGGGGAAAGGGATTTTTGGGTGGCAGGGGGGGGGGGTGGGGGGGGGGGGGGGGCGAGGTATGAATCATTGTTAACTTTTTCATTTTTATTTGAAATGTTATATATGGGCTGTCCAAACAGCTCTGGCGCTAGAATTTGGCTGCATTGACGTATGTGCACATTGCGTGATTTTAATGTTACCATTATCATTAGTGGAATCGGACATCATTCTTGTTTTCTGTTCCGTAGTTGACCTCACTTAGTATTTTACGATATGACCTCGACAAAAAGAAAGGCTCGCGGAATGGGTGATGAAGAAGAAACTTCTCTCTCTACCGATAAACATCCGATTCAACAAAAGAAAAAGAAAGTTTATCAGCAGATAGTTTTGCTTGAATATCAGACAAAATTTACTGAGTTGCGTTCTTCGTCGAATGGTCCATCATGCGCGCACTGCACAATTACACAATCTGCAAGTTGGACTTTTCATTAACAATCTATCAGGGACAAAAGGAGTGGTGTTGATTTAGGAAATTTTGGGTTTGGCTTGGGTCTAAAGACTTAAATCTATACAATCAACACCGCGACATTTCCGTAATGACAGGTTGTTTTATTGTTTTTTTTGGGGGGGGGGGCTGTTCCTCGGCAGAAAGAACGTACGTTATTTAAAAAGTCTACAATATTGATCTCTTAACTCAAGATGTATTTTCACCAATAAACTCACTAGCATTAGGAGAGAAGTTACAGTTGTGTTTAGTCATGAGGGTACAGCGCACGTGTGACGCATATTTCGTTGGGCTACGCCAGTGGTTCTTATAATTTTGTTTCCCGGCGCATATGCCATATTAGGTTTTCGCCAGGGTTTCCTGGATGAAATTCTTACAAGTACACTTCGAAATAGGGAATACACAAATAAAATAAAGGGTGGGATAAAAATAAATATATCGTTTATGTAGGTCACAAACATGCAGGTCACAAACATGTAGGTATCTACAGCAGATGCAGGTCTTCAAAATGAAGTGACAGCAGTTTGCAGTTGACGTCAGTCGTATACTGATGGGTACCTTCATTTCCATTTTTTGACAAACCGCTGAACTGGATGTCACTGAACACGCTATATATTATTTATTATATATACTGTATATTTATTTATTTACTATTAAGATACTGTATTGTTCGATTTTGAGACGATATTGTACGATTTTAGGAGTTTGAGGGTAAACAGGTCTGTGTTAATTATAAAATTTGAGAGATATGGTTATTTAGAAAATAATCAATCATTTATATCTGAAGTTGAATATCAGTGCATTTTCTCAAGTTCATTGGTGGCAATCGTGGTTGCCTTTGCCTGTCAGTATTATTATTTACAGATGTACTAGTAGAGATTTTTAGTCTGTTTTATTCATATCTTTACCCGTAAGATCATCATATGACTTACATTTATTAATTTCAATAGATTTCACATCGATCTGTTTGATTGTTTCAACAACTAAACTTGTTAGACTAATAAACTTGGTATAAGCTTGAGACGCCATGTAAGACCTAGAACTCTTGAGACTTTTCAATGAAGGAAGATAAAAATATCAAATTTCTTAAAAAATAACAGTTTGAATTTGAAGGCGCTTAGTAGAAAAGTTTAGCCGTTGTGTTTTATGGACTCATGCTGCTAAGTACCTTAACCGAACATGCTAGGGTAACAGTGAGCAGCGGGCATAAACTGCTGTAGCAGGTGGGAATAGGCAGGATGCAAATCGGCAGTGTACGCAGTAAAATGTTAAAATAAAATTGCTGCATAAGCCAAATGGTAATTTATTGCCATAATTGTTGTCAAATGTTTAAATAAATGGGAGCCATGTTTCATTGTACTAATTAAGCTATCAGCAAATTGTTTCATTGGTTTATGGCCCATTTATAGGTTAATTAAGATGCTGAGGCAAAATAACTACCTTAAATGTGCTTTTTTCCATGTCATTTTAAATGGCAAATTTTTACAAGAAGGGGCACATTTCATATGAATATATATATATATATATATATATATATATATTAAAATCTCATTTAAATATGCTTTATTGTCAAAATTGATGTATTTTTTATTTGCCCGTTACTTTGTTCATTTGATAATTATAGATGTATACCACGAAAATCTCCCTTTTTATTATCTTATTGTTCATTTTGATCAGCAAGAATAATTAATTATCTGTAAATGAGTTATATAAGGTTCTGCTTTTGAACCAAGATCCAATGTTGACAGATTAAAATCCACCCCCTTAGGTCCCACTCCTCTCATAACTGTTAATTAAATCTAATGCAGTGGTTTTCAAACAAGGTACATTGCCAGTGAGCACCAAGCAGTCAGTAGACCTATAAGGCAATGGACATTGACAAACAATGTGCTGACCATTACTCTTTATTCTCTCAAATAACTCAGAATTTCTGATACACATTTAAGAAAACTTGCATACACTTAAGCAGCAGTTCTCAACCAGTGGGCTGTGAACCCCTCTAGGGTTGCCAGACGAAAATCTAGGGGTCATTTGAGAACTTCAGAAATAAATTAATTATTAGGGGGTAAAAATGTCATTTCTTTACCTTATTTTTTACGGTTTTTTAATTTTTAAAATGTAAATATTATTTAAAGGGATGGAGCTAATTTCTGTGACTTCACCACAGCTAACGTGTACATTAAAAACAACATCAGCAGTAAATTTAGTAACAAATTTCTGATGTAGGAAGAAAGAGGCAAGCACACCCTTTTGACTTATGTTTTAGGTAGTGCACTATAACATTTTTGTCCTCAGTGACAATTTTAGACTTCTTCAGTTTTTTCGTAAAGCCTAAACTGTGGGTAGCTTCTTCTGTCTATATTTTTCTTTGTACAATACCCATTTAAAAGTGAAAAGTGTCATTCCTTTGCATATTTTACAAAATCCTTTAGCCAGAATATTCCAAAAATACCTAATTGCTTTGTTGCGAAATGATATTTTAAAAAAACTATTTAAGTATACATCAATTGCCTGTGCACCCCCCCTCCCCCTTTTTTTTTTTTAAAGATTATTTTTTAAACGCCTGTTTCTCAATTTCTAAAAGTATTTTTTAACTTTAGTTTGTCAACAACATGACAAATCTTATGAAGGGTTTACATCACTAAAAGCTTTGAGAACTGTTGCATTAAAGCAAAATTATCTAATGCATTCATCATACACAATTTTGCTTGATTAAAGTGATGGCGTGGTATATAGAAATAGAAAGAATATAAATAAATCTGCCTATGATCAAACATGTTCAGAATTGCTATTATCTTTATAACTGAACCTCTTCATTAAAAGGATAACTTACAATTTATGTTGACACTGCCAGTTAAGCTAACTCTTAACAGTCTAGCTTATCTTTTCTTGATGCAATTAAATTATTATTAGAATTTGATTTCTTTTTTAATACCGAGTTTTATTTTTTATTTTGAAAGAAGAGACTGTGCACACTAGAGTAAACAATAATATTTTTAATTTCATGACCCATAACATGTAATACTCTCACGGAAATATTTTATGATCTTAAGTTTCACTAAACAACTTGAAACTACATAAAAAAATATAAATAAGAACATCATTGTATTTGTGACAGTATCTCATTTTATAATTTCGTTGCTAAAATTATGATAATTAGGCATTGATATCATAAGAGTGGCTTGATGATATTGATTCAAGATTCAGATTTCTAATGTATTTCAGATAGATGTTTAGAAATGTCAAATTTTTTTGTTTCACATTTCAGACTCACTTCCTTATCAAGATCCTCTTGATGGTGCCATTGGCGGGGAAGAGCCTATAGGCGCACTGAGAATACATGATGATAGTGAGTTTCCTCCCATGACGCACAAAACAGTCTAAACTGGACACCTGGTTGCAGCGTAATAAATATAGATGTGGAAATTTTCCACTCATCCTCGTGTGACTGGAGACATTGAGCTTCATATGTTGTGAAGTGAGGACATCAATGTAGTTCCCTTACATTTATTTTAATACATCCTGACAGTTCTGGTGCAGGTTAACTTCCGCTAGCCACATTGTTGGCGTCACTAAAATTAAGTTTAATCTGGAAGTTCATTTGGAAAAAAAAATTGTGGTCACTTTTATCATGGATTTCTTTGGCCATTAAATGTTGGTAAATAGATTTTTAAATTTTTTCAATGATGCACTTTGGTAAATGACTGATAATTGTAATTCGCTTTAAAAAAAATTAGCAACATTTTTTTTTCCAAAATATATATATTTTTTTAACTTGTCTATATGCAACGTGCATTTGAAAGTTAAATTGTTATAAAGCTAATGATAATGCATGGAAATATGAGTTCTTTCCCGAATCATATATGTTCCATCAACTCGCAATAATGACTTGAATCAGCTATTAAATATTCAAATATTTTAATGTGCATTTTGTAATTAACAAATGTTATGTTTAATTAATCATTCATGGATATTAATTTACATTAAGTGGATTTGGCATTTTAAAAAAAAAAATTGCTTTGCAGACAGATATTTGATACAATTTTTGATATCTTTTATTTTTCCTATTTAACATAACTCGAAGACCATCATAATGTTTTACCCCTTAACTCACCCCGTTATTTCTAAATATTCAAATGACTTTAATTTGAACTGCCCCAACACAGCATTACATCAGATTCAGATCATGTACTTGAGAGTTAACATGAAGTGTTAAGGATTTTTTTTTTTTACTTTCATACAAACTGGTACTTTAAAAGCTTAAAACATTAAGAGCTTGTTTTGGTCATACATCAGAGTAAACTCTTTCTCTCCCTGTCTCTCTCTCTCTCTCACACACACACAGACACACACACCAAGATTATTTAACTTGAAGTGATTTAAAAGTGAAACAAGCTTGATCCATTTGAAAAGTGAGAAGCGGGGATAATTAACACTTAAACCTTTAAAGCTAGAGTTTTTTAACCAGCTTAAAGGTAGAATTTATTCGGTTGTTGTAATGTACCTTATGTTTTTGAAAATTTAATCTGTTTTGAGATTTAACTTGTAGCATAAACAATATGTAACAAAGGGCTGAGAAAAACTGTATGTAAAGGAAACAATACCAAAGCAAGCAATGCTAACAATATTCAGTTTAATTATGCTATTAAATTTCCATAAAAATACAAATTTTGAAACAGACAGATCTCTAACAGCTTACAACACAGCAAGTAAAAAGGTACACTCCTCAAAAATACAGATATTGATTATCACGCACACATCAAGAGTACAATATTCCACTTAAATGTCTCCTAAATGTTAAGAAATAGAGCAAAAATCTCTCTCTCTGATAAGAAACCTGCCGGTCTATATATATACATATGGAGTAAATCATAATGATCTAGTTCAGAAATTCATGAAATTGTGTCACCCAATGGCATTCTTTAGAACAAATAGAAAGCATTCGAACATAAAAAAACTTGTTCTCCATCAAGTGAGGGATGGGTCAGGAATGACCCACCACATTTACTCGGTGACGTCAATATCAAGGCCATTCTAGGGAGAAGACAAGTGTTGGTGGCTAAAAATAGCAATGCTTTGAAGTGGAAAAAATATGTCATACAACTACACTTGTAAAATAACAGTTTAATATGTAGAGAACCGAGGTCCTCTGTCCTCAATTTTTAAAAAAAAAAAGTGAATTTTAATTAATGTAATGTAAATATTGTTAAGGAAAGATATTTTAACCCATAATAGTTGAAAACTTTCTGTGACATCCAGTGTACATTAAATAAATGAAACTTATTCATTTTTTAACAATGGTATTTTATTCAACACTACCGGTACCCCTTAAAAAATATATTACCACTATATATTTCACATGGGCTCTCACTTTCATTCTATTGGCCCTTAAGTAAATGTTTATATGAATATGCCTACAGATGTGTGCATGTGGTCAACAGAATTTGTCAGTGATCAGCTCGCCTACTAAAATACCACATTTGGTTATCAACTGGCCTAATAAAATCATCACCTTATTTGGTGATCAACTGGCCTACTGAAATCATCACATATTTGTGGATCATTTGGCCTAATGAAAATTATCGCATATTTGGTTGTTACCTGGCCTACTAAAATTATCACATGTAAGTGATGTGTTAAGAGTGGCTGATTGAATGAGATTTCCTGTCATTGATGTTTCTTTCTCAATGTGAAACTTTATTTTGTGCTTTCAGTACGGCAAATACATGTATAAATAAATAAATATATATATTTATATGTATTGTTTTTACTTGATTTAAAGAGCTTTATACTCATCTCTAACACAGCAATTTTAAACAAATCAAACAAGTGACAGACAACAGAAGTTTTCCTCATGATTTTGATCCAGGCCAAATTTACCGCCTAGCCAGTGGAGGCACCCAAACGTTGTTTTGAAGTGGTTTATAATTGTATTTTTATTGATTCGCTCGTGTCATTTCACAGCTTGTCTTAAGTATGTCTAGAATATAGTTAGATTTGGGGTTCTAAAATTCAAAAAAAATCACAGCAATTTTATGATTCAATTATCTTTTGCCTTTGTTTGAGGGAATAAGAGCAATTTTGCCAGAATTTCGAAGGGCTTGTGCTTAATACAAAAAAGCTAAAAAAAATCAATATAAGAGTGACATTAAAATTTTTTAATGATAACGCTGTGGATGCCTTTTTAAAGAATAGGTTAACACTTATAAAGGCTTCGTCAATACCAGATCTGAAGCGCCAAACCTTCTGAAAGAAATTGACTTGGAAGCTTTTTGAAGTAGAGATTTTTCTTTTTAAAAAGATTCTTTTCAATGTAAGTAAATTAGCTAAAATTTTTTATCCGGCCTCAGTTGCACCCAACACTGAAGCACTGTTCTTAAAACACATGTTGTGATCTTTAAGCAACACAGCATAGAGACCTAGTCATTTGTCAGTGCATATTAATAATTAAACTATTGTTCACTGTGTGTTCATGCTGATGTGAATGCTTATTTTCAGCATCTGTATGAAAAACGTGCTGTACATTTTCTTGGCTGTTCAAGTGAGAATTTTACTCTGTGAATATATATATATATATATTTTATTTAATTCAGCGACTCTTGTGAGTTTGATGAGTATTAACTAATTTATTTGATCTTAGTGATGTACTAAAATGACCATTGTAAGGTTTGACCTTGGGATGAACACTTTAACATAATTTGTCAGTAGCTATTTCAGTTGTCCTATTGTTAATATACATTTCCCCCCCTCCCCCCATGCTTATCCTAACAGCACTTAACTATTGCATTGCATTAACATGATATTTGATGAATTGTTCAAATTTTTTTTCTTTTTCTTGATATTTTAACCTGTGGAATGCTTGATCATGTTTTCGATCCATAACATTAACAATACTGTTGTCATGGCAAACATAAAAATAAAATTTTAAGTCACTGACATGTCAGGTTTTTTTAAAATTGAAACATATTGAAGTGTTTTACCATTGTTGTGTGTGGTGGACCAGACAGTGTGCAATCTCTTGTTTGTCAAGTTGTCTGCTCAGCTTGAATCATCAAGGAAGTTTACCCTCAACACAAATCTAAAAATATATTTTGTTGTAAATTCACAGAAGTTCTACATTTGGTTATGGCCCAACTTCATCTTTTGAGAACACATAAATTGGCTTAAAAATATTTGAGAGGATGTAAGGGATAATTTAAAATACTTTTATTCTGGTTTACACTGTCTCCCCCACTTGTGAACACACACATGCGCACACATTGACATTAAAAAATAATTTCTTTACAGATATTTGATACAGTTATTCTATTTTTGTATATTGATTATCTTTCCTCCCCAGACACACATGTATACACAGACAAGCACAATCTTAAACCCCATTATTTGTAACTAGATCCACTAATGTATCTTGTTTAAAAAAAAAATATTTTTTTTTTAAAAATTGGAATGATTTCTGAGTTGTTTCCAGTAATTCTCCCCCCCCCACCCCGAATTAATCTATCTGAAGATTAACAAATGTTTTTACAAGCAAGGAGCCCATTGATGTCACATGCACACCTAGTTAACATTAAAAATTGAAATTGTTTAAAAAAAAAATATTTTTTTTTTAAAAATTGGAAAGTTTTTTGGTTTTTTTCCATTAATTCCCCCCCCCCCCCCCCGAATTAATCTATCTGAAGATTAACAAATGTTTTTACAAGCAAGGAGCCCATTGATGTCACATGCACACCTAGTTAACATTAAAAATTGAATAAGAAGCACATAAAAATTAATTTTTATAAGTAGCATTTGAACAGTCAATAACACTCTGCTTATTTATTTGCAAAAAAGGCTTATCATTTTACGTATTTTTTTATTTAAAAAAAAATTGAAATGCAATTAATTAAAAATTTCAAGTTGATATAAATTTATCCTGGTACTGGTTGAGAGATATATATATATATACATATGTATATATATATATATATATATATATAACAAAGCTTGACCTTTGACATTACCTGCAGCTTTCAGTTTTGTGAATGCAAATAATTTTTAAAATATAAAGCTTAATTTATAGCAACTGAGCCAGGTACAAGTGCAAAATGGAAACGTTCTTTTTTTTTCTTTTTAAAACTTTTAACAACTATTTCATTAACTCAATTCAGAATTTTCTTTAATTTGAAGAACCATCATTTTTTTTGTGTTAAATATACACTTAAGTAATTATATATAAAGAATGTTTTACAAGTTAGTATATTAATACCGGTATCATTTGGCCCTTGACAAATTTGTCAGATATATACTTAATACTGGTACTTAAGTATATTAATTTTTTCACCATTAAAGAGAATTTATCAAATGCATACCAGAACTTAAATTATTATATTGTAGACTACAGTAGGTACTAATGATGCTTTGCAATTGCAAGTTAAAAATATTTGTCGCAGAAGATACAAATCTTTTCAAGTCAACTAAGTCGAAATGAGGCAATGTTCATAGATTAACATTATTTTACCCCTCGAGTCAGAGACATTTCAAATGCATGTAGGCCCTATCTTTGGCTTTGGCTGTGCCGAGGAAGAGCTGCCAAGGGCCGATCTTGAACTTGGCTTGTCGACCCCCATCCTCCAGAAACATTTTTAATAATTTAAAATGCAAGGCGCGTCCCCCTGAATGTTAGTTTTTCCTCAATTCTACACTTCATCGGCACAACATAAGAGATGCTAGTTGAAATTTAGGTGACACCTTGACCTAGCCGTGTTCATCATTTATATTTAGTTGTTACTAAATGGATAGTGTATAGAGTAAAACATTTTTTCTTTTAACTATGTGTTTCAACTTCTTCATTATTTTTTTTTTTTTTTAAATCAGTCCGAAACAAAAAAAGGTATAGGCCTACTGTCATCCAGACTGTTGTCAAGCCACAAAACGCTTCCAAATGCCGCCCTCTGATGTACAACTTTAATTTGTGTCTGCTTGTTTTCTTTAACATCTTGTTTTTTTTGTAATCACCATTTTTTTTATTTTTTTTATATATAAATAGGTCTAAATAATAAGAACTTACAGCATGTGTAGCCATGTTTTATTTTAGACTACCGGTACCCATTTAGAATAATAGCAAGTAATAAACTGATGGAAAAATAAGATTGGGTGCTGGGTCTTCTAATCCATTAATTACCTTTATTTTAATTGCTTTGGGCCCTCCACCTGCTTCCCCCCTTCCTAGACTAGTTGATACAGACCTCTATAAATGCATATTCCTACACTCCTCGATAAAGTAGGCCGCTATAAATGCATATTCCTACACTACTTGATATAGATCTCTATAGATGTAGATAAAATTCACTATTTTGGCCCAGACCCACAAACACACACCCCCCCCCCTATTTTTGGTCAAAATACTGAGAAGATGTGATGAACATGTTTCATTTCTCAGACAATGTAATGAACATATAGGCCGCTATAAATGCATATTCCTACACTACTTGATATAGATCTCTATAGATGTAGATAAAATTCACTATTTTGGCCCAGACCCACAAACACACACCCCCCCCCCCCTATTTTTGGTCAAAATACTGAGAAGATGTGATGAACATGTTTCATTTCTCAGACAATGTAATGAACATGTTTCACGAGTGTAACAACGTAATTAACCTGTTTTAAGTGTTTTACTGGTCTGCACACTAAACATATATTTATTGATATTGCTCATCACAATTGACCCCTTGTCACTCAACAATGGCTATTGTTTATACTTAAGGCATGTTGGGATGCGTCAACGGAATTGGGTGAATAAGAATCGTGAAATACACCAAGTTTGAATTATGACTTAAATTTTAAGACTTTATTCTTGTTTATGTGGTCACTGGCTCATGAATGAGCCTTATTTATGTTTAATATTATCCTTAAATGTAGCACTGTCTGGGGTTGGGTTGATGTTGTTGTTGTTTTGGAGGGGTTAACGGTGTGTTTTAAGTCTAAACGAATCAGAGCCATAAAATTTATATTTTACGAATATGACCGTGCACAGAATACGCGGCAATGGCATCATGTTGACCACCTTGTTAAGATAACCAAGAAGATCCCTCTGTTCAGACAATGTAAGTTGTCGTAACTTTACTGTAAGTGAAACACTTCAACTTCAAGGGGACATAACGATAGTCCCTGAGACAGACGCAGAAAGAAAAGAAAAAACATACACCTGTAGACGTTTTCATTGTTGTCTTGTCCTAAGTTGAAACTTGAAAGGACAATCCCTGTTAAGTGCGGTGGGTACTGATGCTGTTCCTCTGTAGTGTCATTAACTTAATTTTGTGAAGCCACACACTGAGAAACAGAACTAGCCGAGGGTCTTCACACTTAGCTGGTCTTAACGAGGAGGACGCATCTGATATCAGAAGCAGTTGGCTGAAGCTAATACTCTGATTTCACTCTTGTATCCAACCTGTTATAAACGAGCTAGCTGCCTGACTTTTAGATCAGTCCTACGGTTAGGTAAAGTAAACATCCTAATGAGTACCAGAGATTGCTGAACTTTTTTTTTCTGTTTAGGACAGTTGAGAGGATATTTCGGTGCATAATGTTGGACAGAAAAAGTCGCCGTCCCTTGACGTTGTCGGTCAATAGGTATTCTATTGGTTTTGTTGTATGCATCTTCATTCTGGCAACTGTTGGATCGTGCCAACGCACTGCGCAGAGACATAAGGTAAATCGAGGTCTGCTATTTCAATAACTTTAAGAAATAGTAATGCAGGCAGACTTTCTTAACGGGGAATGTGTTGAAAAATTTAAGGCTTGAATTTGGGAACTATCTGTAAACATATATCACAAGTGGCGTGCCTGGAGCTGCGAGGTAGGATGGATTTCTACCCCGAACTATTTTAGTAAACAAAAGACTTCCCGGGAAATTTTCCTACCCCAGGTAATCCCGAGTAAACATTTATAGAATTCATTTTTTTTGTTGAAAATCAGCAAGTCACATATTATTACAATATGTCGTTGTAAACCAGCACCTGTAAAATCTAGTTAGTATTAACAGCGGTGAAGTATTGATTATGCTCAGTAGCTTTATCTAGTCGCCTACACAGGTTCTTAAAAACGTTTTTATCTCACGACCACATTTAAATAGAAATAGCAGCGCAAAGTGTTTCTTGCCGCGGTAAATTGACAAGAAACAAAAAAAGGCTTTTTTAAAGAAGGTACATTTTTGGAAATGAAACCATGTTAAAACTGTTTTTTTTTAAGTATAGTAATCAACCACATATTTATGACATATTTGAGATTGTTGTATGTTTGAGATTGTTACTCGAACTACTCGAACAGGACGAACTACTTTTGTACTGGCATCCGTCCGTCACAATGTGACGCTGGAGTGGGCCTCGTAGGACAAAATCCACATAGCTGGGATTATTATACTTTAAGGATTATAAGCTGGTTCCCAACAGCAAATCGCCTCTCTCCACGCCGCTGGGTAACCCAAGGGAACATCATTGGATGATACAGCTTGGCACCAGTGGCGTCGCAGGAGTTGTCGGAATGTTTCATTGTATCAATGTTATCCGCCTTTCGGGACTCCATCTCCGGGTTTGATTTCAGAGTTTCCTTCTCTTAGATGAGTTGCCGTCCAAGGTTAACGAGTCCCATCTACCCGGGGTGCTGGTGGTGTTTTTGCTCTAGCTGGAATTGAACTCCAGACCACCAACTTGAGATTTGCTCAGTTTAGACCACTCAGCCACCCAGCACTTTTGTACTAGTTACTAGTAACCCGTCGTTTTTCTTTCATTAATAGACAACTGAGACATTATTTTAAAAAAAAATTAAAAATTAAAAATTAAATAAAAAAATACTCATATTTAAATTCAGTTTATTAGACATTTTAAATTGAAATTGGGACTGTTATATTCTGGGATAAGAGTTACTTCTATCTCATTTTCCTGGGGTAAGCAAAATTCCGGGAAATGAGCAACCCTTACAGCAGTGGTTCTCAACCTTTTTTATGCCGCGACTCTTTCCTACAGTTCCTCATGTTGTTGCACCCCCCCAACCACAAAATTATTTTCGTTGCTATTTCTTGACTGTAGAGTATATGTGTTTTGCGATGGTATTAGGTGACCCCTGTGAAAGGGTCGTTCGACCCCAAAAGGGGTCACGACCCACAGGCTGAGAACCGCTGCCCTTGAGTCTTAGACTCTAAAGCGAAGTGAAAGACCGATCGGGTTGGTAATTTTATAACGAGCATGCCTATGAAAACACACATGTACGCCTATGTGCGTGATGGCGTAGATTAAAGAATTCATCCCGGGTGGCATTTATTTACGGTACTCCTTTACTTAACATGCAGTGTCTGAAAAGCCACATCATGTATGTTGAACAGGGATATCTATACTGGGAGAGAAATACTGTTCTTACTTCATTTTTTCCATTTAAAAATTCTCTATGGGAAATTCCTTTTTTTTTTTAAATTTTGTCCAACATCTCCGAACAGCTTAATGGTAACATCACTGACTACAAATTCTATCCTATTACACTTCCTTTCTCATAGGAGGGAGAGGGGTGGGGGTCAAAGGTAGAACACTTTGCTCAGTTCTTGCAAGTTAATAATTTAGTTTTAACAATGCATTATAATATTCTGAACTGACATTTCCTACACAGTTAAACAGAGGTGTACATTCTTTTGGAAACCCTGATCGGCCTTCCAACGTTCGTACATTGGACGTGGTAAGATGTTTATGATTGCTTAATTTATAATTATATATATATATATATATATATATATATATATATATATATAATATAGTTTGCTATATATTTGTCAGATTATTTATTTTTTNTATATATATATATATATAATATAGCTCGCTATAGATTTGGTAGATAATTTTTTTTTTCAATCCATGTCACCGACTATTTTCTGAAGTAAGGGAGTCCAAATTTAAATAAATGGACGCAGTGTTTGCTATATGTTGGGACCCTGTCCGTAATTACCACATTTCGTTTAAAAAAATATAAATTTTAAAAAATACAAAATAAATATTAACACCTCAAATATTTACTACAAAAGTCGCTAAGTTTGTTCGGGATAAAAAAAATATTATGAATTCCTGATTCTGTTTTGAATTAAGGATCCACTCATTTGGTTTTATATATTCAAAAAAAGATTTGAAAGATTGCTTTGCTAGTAAATGAATGATATACCTTTAGTTAAATGTGTTATTCTCTTCAGAGCTCACTCCACATTTCCTATCAAGTTTCAAAAGATCATTCTGGTGGATGGCACAGGATAGATGGTAGGACGAAATAATTTTAGAGCTATTAGTTTATAATAGAAATTTACGGATACGTTGGATATTTGTGGATGTGCAATATGTGTACGGGAAATAATTGAATAATTCAACTAAAATCAACCCGCACAACTGTTAATATTGGCTAAGTGTATATTAAATAAAAATTGATTTTTTTTTTATGTCTGTTTTTTTACCCTTAGAGGAGCAAGACTTTTATTTTCTGTCCAGGGGTGTAACTGAAAAAGCCTTAGAAAACGTTGGCCTACATTTTTAACCACATACATTTAAGATATACGGTAAATGAAGGATACAACAAATTTTAAAGGTTGTTATTTTTGCCCAAATAAGATGTGCTCCGATCTTTACATCTCTGTCACAAGCAGAATATAGCTAGTGATAAATGTCTTTGAAATAGCGACAGCAAAAAGCTAATCGAACATTGCTCATGTCAAGGGAAATAAAAACTTAAGGAAACATTTTAATTCACGGAAACCTGTAAATTGCAAAAACACTTTAGGCCGAAACTAATTTTTTTCTGTTTTCCAGGATTGTGCTATTAGCAGGTTCACCCCAAAAAGGACGATCGTGCACAATAATTTGAAAGAATAAGACATGATCACATTGAAAATAAGGAAACACAAAGAGAAAACCAACGACAGAAAGTTCTTACATTTGATTTTACATGTCTGTACAATAACCACAGATGAAACTAAGCGAGATTTTTCTTCCCGTACTTCATTCCATCTACATGTTCATTTAGCGTACAGTTATGACGAATCCATACAAACATAATAGATCTATAATATGTACTTAGACGCCTTTTCGATCGTTTTGCTTTCGTTATGCTTTAGTAAATTTTACGCACGTGCCCCGGGTTCATTGTCAACCCATTGCTCTGTAGCAAATGTTCTGACAGTACGCTGTGACAAACCCGCTGTTTCATTATGGGGAAACGCACAGCGCGGTAGCAGCTTGATTAGCCAAACAAAATTTCCGCGACATAATTCATTGCCAGCGCAGCATAGTATCCACAGGGGAAAAACATGATTTTTGTCCAACAAATACCCTTCCAAATTTATTGGTTTTGACACCGGATTCGTGCTATTTTAAGGGAGTTTTTGTGTAAAGAAATTGATCCGTGTTGTTGTTTTTGTTTTTTTTTGGGGGGGGG
>CAXITT010000062.1:1173612-1187689 GCA_964033795.1 Lymnaea stagnalis
CCCCTTCTCTCTTGTAATGTGATTACCTTATTCAGTTTTAATCATTGTACCAGCTTTGTTTCCCTTTTATACTTGCAGCCTTCGATCCAGCAGAGGGTTTATAAACTCTGGCTTGGTAGAGGTCTACAGAGCGGGAAAGTGGGGGTACGTGTGTGACCACAGATGGAACGTGGAGGACGCAACGGTGGCCTGTCGGCAGCTGGGCTTTACAAGGTATGTTCTCGTAGTTCACTCTGAGGTGCATTGATTTAAATAGGTAGCCTTAACTCCAACCTGGGTAGAGGTTGGGGGAAGACCCACCCCCCCCCCTTCTCTTTTCCAAAAATCAGGTTTAGGCAGAACATGCCGTCCATCCGCCCCCTCCCTTCCCACACCACTGCTCAGATGGTGACTAAATTTTTATAAACGAGTGATTTTAGATGTAGTGAATTTAAATGTTTAAAGCTTAATTGTTGAACTGTTAAAATATTAATCTCAAAGTAATCTTTAAATAAAATCTTTGATACATTGAAAACAGTGGAGCGCTTGCCCACACTGGTTCCAACGAGTCGTTGCCGCACGATAAATATTGGACTGCCGAGATTCTGTTGGACGATACTCGGTGTTTAGGCAATGAGCGAACTCTACAGGAATGTCCGTACACATCCAAGCATAACTGTGGCCTCACTGACGTGGCGTCTGTCACGTGTGCTGATAATGTAGGTGGGTACACACCAGCAAATTTAAGTATTCTAAATCTAAAGCTTTCACCAAGTTTCTTTGTCAACTCACAGTAAAATTTCTTTAAATTATCTTATTCACTCATTGACTGAAATTAAGTGCTTTTGGTGAATTTTTTACCATCATCCACTTGAACCTTCTAAAGGTAAATTGTTTACCATCATCCACTTGCAAATTCTAAAGGTAAATTGTTTACCATCATCCACTTGAACATTCTAAAGGTAAATTGCTTACCATCATCCATTTGAAAATTCTGTAGAAAAAAATGTTTACCATCATCCACTTTGAGTTCAAAAATTACGAAATTGTTTTGAACATACAGAATTAGCATTGGGCAACTTAAAATCTGTTTTGACTTGTCTTATAAAAATGTAAGGCCCATTCAAGAAGTTGAGACGTGTTGTGAAGTTCCTTCCCAAATGTGGGGCAAGCCACGGCACATGCTTGGGGGTGGGGGGGGGGGCGCCACTTAAACGAGAGCGCACAATAGGAGAGTTTGATAAATAATGTTTACATTGACACGAATAATTCATGCTTGCGTAATCATATAAGTTAATTTACCTGTACCGAATAAGTTAAAACGCAGCACACAAATATGTTTGCCGTTCTGTCCAAAAATACAACATAATAAAATTTGACCATACATTTTAATAATTAAACAACCCCCCAAAAACAACGTTTTTCGTTTACATCCTTTAGATGTATGTGCATTTTTTTTGGTTTTCTGTTTAGGTCATTGCACGTGATTTATCATTTAAAAGAAGTGGCTATGTAAATTGGTAAACTTCTGGTGATAAAACGTTGCATATATCCTTCATTTTCCCCTTCAAAATTATGTTATATTTTTATTTTTTTTACTCCATACCGAAATAATTCATGAATACAAAGCTCATAGCAAAAGCTTTACAATAACTCTTTATACCAAAACACGCCCTCATGGAACAAATCATATTTCATTCATCTTCCCTTGAAAAACTGATTTTTTGGGGCTTGGGATTAAGGAGTGGGGAGGGGGGGGGAGATAATTTGAAAAAATTTGTTGTCACCGGCAACGAGCCTATATGACAAGTTTCAGTTCGATACGATGACAGAAAGTTGGTATGTTTGCCGTCCAAAGATTTTACCCCAAATATAGAAACGCATGAACAAAAGCGAAGTTAATATAAAGGATTTAAAAATGTTTCATTATTCACGGAGCGTAATTTCAGTTCTTGCAATGGGCGCCATTTGGCTTCGGTAAGCCACTATTCATCACCACAAGCAAAGCAGGAGGGTATAATTGTATAGACATCCCCGAAGGCCTGAAGTCGGAGATTTTATTTCTTTATATCCCTTTGGGAAATGGCGTAGGTGGGTCGTCGAGAGCAAGCTCTTAATACCTTCCCCCTACAGCACGCCTCCACACGGGCCGACGCCGTGTTTCCCCGTCACCTCACCAGACCGGCACGCCGGGAAACTCCCCCCCCCCTGGCCTGGGGGACGTTTGGTCGACTGAAAACGCTTCGTTCAAAGCGTTCGCGGTCCACTCTCCCTTGGATCTAGGCGGATTTGCTTCAACTCTGGAAGGAAGGTGTAGCGTTACCACTCCCCAACCTCAAGGAGTCTTTCGGTGGGGGACGAAATCTGGGACGAAACGATAAGCCGCGATCTGAGTTGGACGATTCTCCCAACTAGCCTACTCGGTCCGTCCCACCGACCAGGGTGTCCAATATTTGCCATGGGTGTCACATCTTCACGGGATGTCCCATCTACCGGATATACCCCATCGACCAGGGTTGTCACCTCTACCCGGGTATTTCTCAGCTACCATGGGTGTCTCTTCTAAGCGGGATGTCTTTTTTGAAGTGGGGCCACTAAGTGTTGACGGACTAGATCACACAGCTATTCAGACACTTCAATTGGCACGCATAATCCACATATTCATGTATAGAACTAACCATCAGCAAAGTTAGTGAACTTTCAAGAATTTTCACAGCTCAAAAAACATCATTATTCAATAAGTTATTCCTAAGACCCTACGCAAACAAACATATATTTTAAAAAATGTTTTACTGTTTTTTATTTTATCTATTGGTGCATAAAAATTTCTGTTCAAGATTTTAATTACATTCTATCAGGTTGTCCCGATGGATGGCAGTCTGGGTTTGGAAAATGTTATAAATTTTACACAAACGCAAAAAATTTTCAGCAGGCAACTAACTATTGTGCCGATATGAATGCCAGCCTCGTAAATATTGATTCATATGAGGAAAACCATTTCTTGTCCAATATTCTTAAGAATTCAATGCCCGGTAAGTTTGTCTTTTTAATGTATTTCTTTTTTTTAAAAACTTTGTTGCTTATACAAGATGGAATTGCATATGCTTCATTTCATTTTAAATTGTTGTCATATGAAAGAAAACGTTGGCCTATACATTTTTTTAAAGCGTTTTCACGAGATTGCACACTGGAGAGGAAGATATATTAAAACCAACACAAAAAACATATGGAGATATTACTTTTTAAAACTTATTTTAAAATGTGTTTTAGATATCCACCAGTGGTACACCGGCGGAAGGAAAGCTGGAAATGTTTGGAAGTGGGAAAAGCGGACGCCAAAAAATCTAAATTCAAGAAAAAGAAACGTGGCCAGAAAAAGTTCGCCATCTTTGTTTAGAACTGTGAGATCTCCAATCAACCAACTCAAGTGGTTTCCGGGTAAATTCCAACCAATTTTTAACCGAATTATGAACAATGCTCCCTTTAGGCTGCGCGGCTGCGCATCCGTGCAGCTATCTCACAGACGCCGCGCAGCAGTTTTGAGCAAATTCCCATTTAAGTGTATGTTTGTGTTTGTGGGCTTTAAAATTTTGTACACACAAAAATTGATGCTGTAAAACTTTGCACACAACTGTATGATTTTGCACACGAACTAACAAACCTTAGAGGGAACATTGATTGTGAACCATGCTAAGATTTTTTTTGTAAATTTAAAATTCCATAAACGTTTATTTCTTTCATGATTTTCTAGCTCAGTTGAAAAACCCTGGACATTAGAACTAAAAGAGTATTGCCCCAGGGTTGCCACCTTATTAACATAAAACTTAATGACAAATATTTTTACGGCAAGCAAATCTTTTTGCACACCTGTTACGCACCACTTTATGTTTTTAAAAATTAAATCTCTTTTGAGATTTTGCTTGCAGAATAAACAATAAGTAACAAAGGACTGAAATCTAGTAGTTTATACAAAGAAAACCATATCACATATATCAAAGCTAGTTACTGCTACATTTCTATAAATTCAAATATTCAGAAACGAAAATATCTATTTCAATTTACAACACATAAAGTGAAAATGTGCAAATCCTCTAAAAATACAAATATCAAATATAAATTTACACAAACACAAAACAATCTTCCACTTATGCAACGTCTCGTATATGTTCGGAAATATAGAAACGTAAAATAGAATGTATTCCAACGTAAACAGCCTTTTCCCAATCAAGGAAAGGAATGATACAAAAAGTAGTGGCACAGCGTTACACATTAAATTGGTAATGCTAAATTCAAGAAAAAAACTTATTGAGACAAGTAGTTTTGGCTAAAATTAGCCCTACATATATGCCGTAACAACATCACAAATAATACTTGTCGAAGTTTGTATGTATTTATGTACGGATAGCCGTTATTTGGACCCGGGTCCCTTTAGTACTAAATGCTACCCGGTTGTCATTTTTTTGTAGTTTATTTTAGTTAAACTGAAGAAGTAAGTTTACACACATATAGTCCATTCAATTATCTTTCATTTAATCATTTTGGGGTCGTCCATTAATTACGTCGACAATTTTTAAGCAATTATTGACCCCCCTCCCACACTTAGTCAACAACTGTCAAACTTTCAGTAAACCCACCCCATTTAATTATGTCTACATTTTAACCCCCCCCCCCCAAACCAAAATGAATTGTAATATAAATAAATTTATAGATACATTTTACTTTGTGCTTATCTATTTTAATGACGCAAAATTGTAGGTAAATCATTTCATTACATGTTTAGGTTGTTAATCAACAGGTTAAGAAGTTTTTACACTTAAATGTATAATGCAGAATCATGAAATGTTGATAAAGACTAAATATCATTGTTTGTGGAAGTATAAATATGATTATTGTCAGCAAAGCTGACGATTTAAGTATAGTTTCTAGCTGCTACCCTCTTCCCATGGAGTAGTCAGATGTTGCTCTATCGTAATAATGTGCAACAGGGACATCATTTGGGTAGGGCGGGGGGCATTGGGCTCCCCCATGAATTTGTAGGTTTTATTTAAATTGTCATGTACTGTGGCGCATCCAGCCTCCAGTTATAAACAATTTAACAAGCCGACCAAGTTTTGGTTTTGCCCCCCCCCTCCTGAAATCTCCCCGAAAAGACACCCTTTATGGTCCTAGTCTATAGCAGCTGATTTATCATTTCATATTGCGGAACTGATATACCAATCAAGTCAACATCATCCTCATCTAACCATTCATAACTTTAAATAGAAGCATTAACGGTGTGAGCAATAATTGGCATAATCTCTCTCTGTCGCCTGGCAGCTACTAGCATTGGTTAAATCTTTTCTTTTTTTTTTTTTGAGTACCAGGTGATTAATTTCTTATGCTCAAGAAGGCATTGTCGGTACTGGGGAACATGCATTTTCAACATGACCTGTGATGCAAAATAGATGTTACAGAATAGCATTGGTTAAATCTTTTTTTTTTTTTTTTTTTTGAGTACCAGGTGATTAATTTCTTATGCTCAAGAAGGCATTGTCGGTACTGGGGAACATGCATTTTCAACATGACCTGTGATGCAAAATAGATGTTACAGATTTTGCAAATCCGTTCAAGCAGCGATGTTATTATTGTTACTCACTTTACGTTCCCCTAATTCTCAAAATATCGTATTCCTACTCTAACAATATCATTTATCTTGACTGTACAAGACACATAAAAAGTATGTGACTATTTACACTCATTAATTTAAAAAAAAAAAAAATAATGTAATAACCAGTCAATTTTAATTTAAGAGAGAAAACATGATTGTTGACGCCAACTAATCTAAACCCCCTGCCCTTTGTCAACAACTGTCAAACATTTCCGATCCCCCTCCTCCTATTTTGTTGACATAATTAATGGATGACCCTTTTATACCAAATTTTGTCTTACTCTTACAGACCCAACAATAATATTTTAAATATTTTTTTAATAAACCCAACCTTTCACTTCTTAAACCCGGGCCCGAATAGGCAGTTTGTAGCCTGATAGTCAAATAGTCTACTTCATATAGACAAAAAACTTCAAAATTGGCAATGGAAAAAAAAAATTGCTTTATTTGTATTCAAGATGGGTTCGCATTCAAGGAAAATTGCAACTAATGGAACTTACATTTAGTGTATATTTGACCAGAGCATGGGTGGTAAGGTTAAATCTCCTAACTCCAATGTGTTTTGATATGTCTCATTATTTTTTTTTCAAAAGCAAACTAAATAATTTCTTAGATGTGATAAACCTTTTTAAAAAATTGTCTAATAAATGACTTTCAGTCAGTTACTGTAAGTTGTGTTTTTGGGGCATTTATTCAAGCTATAATGCATTAATTAATTTAAACCCCATTTTTTTTCTCCTACTCTCTAATACTACTGGTACATTTTTTATAATGTTGGCAGTGTTTTGGTGAGCTTGAAAAAAGTGAGTGGTAACCCTGCTCATTGATAGAAGAGCTCCGTGTGTAAATTGCAAAACAATTTGTATTTTTTTACCAAACATATTTAAATGACTTGGTTTTAGATTTTGGTTTCACATTTGAATAAAATGGTCACCTTACATTTGAAGTGCCTTCTTGAGAACCTACTTGGTCAGTTCTGTTTTTTTCTCGAGTAGCCTTGCCTTATTGATAGCATCAAAATATGTTGGAGAATATTAATGACTATTTACATATGCTACGTATATAGAATTATCTAATAATAATGGTATAGTATCTATTTTTTTTACATAACATCAATTTTTTTTTATTTTTTTTTATCTAATTTGTTCTATAACACTATCTGACTTTTTTGCTGCAACATTAGGCATATCTATTGTGTTTAGTAACATAATGTTCTGTAGCATTATCTTTGATATTTTTCAGGTTGGCCATCTCACAACAACTTACATTCAGAACCAGCTGACCAAAAGAAACATGAGTGTCTCACATTATCAGATCAGTACAAAGACACATCTAATGGCAGAACAACTCTTGATTATTTCTTTTGGAAAGCAGACCTGTGCAGGAAGCCTGGCAGTATAAATTTCATTTGCCAATATGAGCTTGAAGTAGAACTAACTTCTAAAGTAAAGGGTAGGATCCTTGAATATACAACAAGGATAATAATCATGATAAAATAGGATTCTCAAAAAATTTGAATCTTTTTTAACCTATCAATCAGGGCCACTTTAACAATTACTTTGATGTGTATATAATGATTGCTTAAAGCTATTTTAATAATAAATTAAAATAGTTGAGTTTACATTATTTAATATCAAATAACTAAAAATGTCACCAAATTCTTTGTTATTGATTGAACATTTTGCAAAATCTAACAAAATATTTTTAAAAAAAATTTTTTTGACAGAATGCTATATTGGCAAAGGATTGTCCTACCGAGGATTTGCATCAGTAACTGATCAAGGAACAAGATGTCTTAGCTGGGCTGGATCTTCTAAAGTTAATGATAAGACACATCCTAGGAAGGTGACATGTTTTGTATTAAAACTCACTATTCCATAATGATGTCATCTTACATTTGTAAAGCTTTAAAAATAAAATATTCAAACTGAGAATTATAATTTTCTCTTCTCTTTATAAAAATACATACGTTTTAAAATTATTTATGAGTAACAGATTGTTGAAATTATCAATATTTATTATAGAGACAGCTTATGTGTATGAAATGGTAAGAAACATGATATTCGATAGCTTGAATTATAATCTAGGTCAATCACAAGAATGTTTCGTCTGAAGGCCTTTGTCAGCAAACACAACAATAAAAAAAAAACAGATAAGAAAATCAGAACTTATAATAATCCTTAGAATTCACGTTTTTTTCCCCTATGTTCTAAGTGTGCTTTGCTACAATTAGTATAATAGATGAGTCAGAATTAAAACCCATTATAATCACAGTAGTTCTTTGATAATTGAAGGCCCAAAACTAAGAATTCCTCCCTTTTATAGGGCCTTGGGTATCATAATTACTGTCGAAATCCTGATGGTGACAGCAGACCTTGGTGTTGGATCAATCATGATAAAAACTACTTTCGCTTCTGCAACTTACAGAAATGTTCAGATATTGTACAGACCACAGGAACAGTGCCTTTCATAAGTAAGAAAGTTGAACTGTTAATGCCTAAGCAAAAAAGCAAAAGAGATAGTTTTTTAAACAAATGACAAACAACAATATTTTACTATTGACAAGACTTGCATACATCTTATGTCATGATATGTTAAAACTGTACTTATTAGTGACCCAGGGGACATGATCAGTCCAGCTTCAAGTATTTTGATATTAATCAGTTTCAGGTTACAATTTTAAGTAGAATTTTACTGAATCCGGCATATATCTTCGTTAAATTAAAGTATTTGTCACAAATTTACATTGAGATGGTTAATTAACAAGTTTATGCTTGCATAAATGTATCTGGAAACAAAGATTGGAGTTTTCCACAGAACTCCTAATGATATTGTTACATGTCATTAAAAACAAGCACTTTGGGGCAAATATAAATTGGTGACAATTTTCTTTCTTTCTATCAGAGTATAATAAACTAAATATTTGAAAATATCATGAATCATTTTATTTATATCTTCCATTTGTTTTAGATGTTGGTTCTCCTTTACTTAACTGCCCCAAAGATGAATTCTACTGTGTGGAACAAAAAATGTGAGATTTAAATTTTGAAAAAAAATTATGTGGAAGTGGATATGTTAATATATAAACCTTAGAATTATTTCAGTTTCTTAATGACTGATTTCTGACTCTTTTTCACTGATTCATTGCTCAATGTTACTTCCAGATGTATCCCAGGAGCTTTTCGATGTGACTATAGTATTGACTGTACTTCTGGGGAAGATGAACAAGACTGTGGTATGGATGAGTCTCTAATTGATAAATAGGGATTGACACTATTTTTAATCAGTGAATTTTATTTCTTAAATTTCTATATTCTAGAAGAACATCAATACATTAAAATTGAAAAATTTATTAAACGGGTCATTCCCAAATTATGTCACGCAAAAAATGACCTATTCAGACAACCCCCCCCCCCGGTCACAAATTGTTAACCCCCCAGTGTCACATCACATCTAAAAAAAATTAAAACTACATAAAACTTTCATAACTAAACTATGATATAAAATTGAAAAATTTATTAAACGGGTCATTCCCAAATTATGTCACGCAAAAAATGACCTATTCAGACCACCCCCCCCCCCGGTCACAAATTGTTAACCCCCCAGTGTCACATCACATCTAAAAAAAATTAAAACTACATAAAACTTTCATAACTAAACTATGATTTATTTTATTCTTTAACATTTTCCCGTAATGGATTAAGATGTAGTATTATTAGAAAACTGTGACGTAAAATGCAAAACAACGAAGTCCTCCCCGAGCCAAATGAAAAGTGGCCACAACAGTTTTTGTGTCATTTTTTGATATGGACAGAAGGTGTGTGCAACTGAGTTTCACTGTACTTATTATACCTGAGGAAATTTTGACCTCAAATTAATGATTTTAAAATTAATTGAATAAAGATTTTTCAAAATTAAAAATTTTAGATTTTATCTTTCTGAGCTTGATATAATTTGCGAACGACCCCTAAGATAGGGATATATTTCAACATGTTATTCCTATTATTAGGAGACACCAAATATGACTATTAGGTTTTATATGCATACTTGATAATTCTTTTTCCATCCAACCTTGAATTAGAATTAAATTAATATCTTTTAGTTATCTCCTATTTAGATGGATAAGGAAATCCTTAGCAGTTTTTGCGTCGCCCAATACCCCACCCTCTACCACCTCTGAAGTCTGGAAATTGTTGCTTTAGGATATAATTTCTATGTTATGAAAATGAAACATTTATACATTTTTTTTTTGTAATCCTCTGAATAGTGAAACTGTAACTGTGTATTTCTCCAGACCTGTTTACCCCGAAACTCTTAAAATCGTACAATATCACCACAAAATCGTTTAACACATTATCTTAATAGTAAAAAAAATACACAGTGTATATAATGCATACACTTCAAAATCGTACATTGTACGCCAAAATCGTAAGAGTAAACAGATCTGTTTCTCTCCTTGGGAAGTAGCTGAAATTAAGAATCATTTTTCTCCAATCAACTCATTGCCTCAAATTATGCTCTGTATATTTTTCTTCAGAGTATGCCCTGACAAAGTTTCATTTGATAAGGAGCCACACACTTGTTCTGAGTGACCCACTGAAGACATTGTCATTTGCTTCATATATTTACCATAGTTTAAAATGTATTATATAAACTGATTAAAATTTAAAGATGATTATTATCCAGGGCTGTGCTAAGGGGGTTGTGCTTTTAAGGTCAGCTTCATTTCATCACAATTATGAGGCATTAAATTAAATGTTTAATCAAATTATATACATGTAATACAATGCATTCGAATAAAAGAAATGAAATTCCAACTCACTAGGTGTTAGAAAAGCTGGATTCAAGGTACACTGATAAGTTGACTGTGCTAACTTAGGCTTCAAGGTTCCCTGATAAGTCGACTGTGCTAACTTAGGTGTCGATCTAATCTAACAAGGAAGCTTCTAACTCTTACGACGTTATATATAAGTTAGTTTATCCTAATTGCTCTTTGGCTTAATCACTGCCATGTGATATCTGAGTCCAATGAACTTAATATTCGGATGCGTAATAACATTTCAATAATCGCTCATCCGTGGCGACATGGGGGCGGGGGAGGGGGGGGGGCTTTGCCGTTTCTTCTGCGTAGTTCCATCCGCTGGTCAAAATATCACACGGGGAACAGCAATCAACAAGGAATAATTCTTCCTGAATTCAAAAAGTGGGTGGAGTGTTCAAAGAAGGTTGTCGTTGTGAGTACATTGAACTTTTAAGGTCAGCTTCATTTCATCACAATTATGAGGCATGACTTCTGTCTGCAAGCAAAATGTGGTATACACACTTTTTAAATAGAAATCTACCCAGTCATTAGTTACATTAAAATTTTGAATTTTCACAGGATACTTAGTCGTTTCTCTTATATATATTTCCAGCTTGTCCCCCAGAGAAATTTAAATGCAAAAATAAATTTTGTGTTAAAGCTGAAGTTGTATGTGACCGAAAAAATGATTGTGCAGACAATTCAGATGAACTTTCTTGCAACAGTAAGTAGATTTCTCCTCAACAAAAAATAAAAGTTTTATTTTATATTCTGCCCTAAAGTATAATGTGAGTAAAGCTGTTTAAAATGTGAAAATTACTCTCTTAAAACAAAAAAAGGTACCATAATAAAAATTATAATTTATTATGTTTTTTTTTTTTTTAAATATCATTTTATGTTGTGAAGTTTATAAAAATGTGCTTAATTTAAACCATATTTTTTTTACATATGTGGCTGACATTAAGATTCATACTTTTGAAAAGTTAGAAACAGATAAACTTGTTTTTTTTTAAAAAAGCTTACAAAGTTTTTCTGACACAAAAAGTAGGTATGTGGCATTATTATAATGTTTAGTATTATGCCAATAAATGTACTGAAAAAGTGTATTAATAGGGTTTAAAATAAACTATGAGAAAAAACTCTTAAAGTTCATTACGAATTTAAAGAAACAAAATTATAAACATTTGAAAAAATTGAATTTTAACTTAACTTTATTTATTGTTTCTATTTCTATAATTTAGGTGTATTGTATAGATTAGTAAATGGCAGCTCACGTAGGGAGGGCAGATTAGAAGTTATCAGAAATGGACTAAAGGGAACAGTCTGTGACGACTCATGGGATGAAGCAAATGCAGCAGTAATCTGTAGGAAAATGGGTTTTCGGTGAGCAATTTTAATGCCTTATGTATCATTATATTTTTGTGTCTAGGCTACATAAAACTTGTTGTGTTACTATTTTTGAAAACATAACCTATTATCAATCAAAATAATTCTCTAGGTATGTATGGAATAATGGTGAGTTCAATAGCATGCAAAATAAAAATTCTCGATAAGTGTGCTAAATGAGATTCTTAATGTTGTGTGAATTATTTATTTTATTTGCTTTAGGAAAATGTCTAAATTCAAATAAGATGTAGCAAATGCCCAGTGTAAAAGGGTGTGGGACATTCGAATATTGAAATAGTTCAGGGGCATAAAAAGTGACGTTGGGGACATGTGATGGTGGGGTAGCATTTTTTGGGCATCATATAAAGTGCTTCACTTGAATGCATGTTTTGTCAAGTAACTTTAGTAGATGGTAATTTTGAATATTGCTGATGCCATTATTTAGCAGGCTATAACTAGCTGGTAATAATTATTTATGTTTTAAATATTAATTACTGAAATGTTTAAAGATTTAAATTTAAGATAGTAGAAGTCACGTTTCTCTGTCATTCAACATCTCACAGTTTGTTCTCTTGTCAGTAAAGATCTATTAGAATGTAGTGATTGAAACTTGTTTGCTCATCATTTGAATGATGAAAAATGTGTTTATAATATAAGACATTGGGGACCGTCCTTAAAGTACGTCACGCTCCAGGGGCAGGGAGGGGGTATAAAAAAGTGTGACAGTTTGTGACAGGGGGGAGGGGGTGTCAGGACATGTGTGACGTAACACATTTATTTTTTTAAAATATTATTTCTAATTTTTTTTTTTTATTTTTAGTAAAAATTAATAGCTTTAAAAATAATTTTTTTAAAATTTTGTGAAACATTTGAATTAGTTTTATGTTAAAATAGCATGAAATGCGTATCTCATGATTGTGTTGGCTGTGACAACTGTTGACAATTAACTATTCTACTATTAAAGTCATTTTAATAATGTGATAGTTCTTTTAAGTGGAAATTTTATATTTTAATACAGTTTAACAATGAAGTGTGTTTTAGATTAAATTTTAAATAGGTGTTAATTTTAAAAAAATGTATTTTAAAAAAATGTTGTTCGAAAGTGTGACGTACTTTGGGGGGGAGGGGGGTTGAGATTTGTGAGAGTTTTTAACAGAGTGGGGGGTAAAAATGGTCAAAAATAGCGTAACGTACTATATGGACAGCCCCTTACTGTCAGTGATGAAAATTTGGAATGCATTTTATTTATTTATGATGGAATTGACAACAGTTATGGAGGTCAAGTTATGATCAAAAGCCACTTTGGTGAAGGAGCTGGACCTATCTGGTTGGATAATGTTAGGTGTAATGGAAAGGAGGATTCACTGGAAAACTGTGCTCATGAAGGCTGGGGAAAAAGTGATTGCGATCATTCAGAGGATGTTGGAGTCAAATGTTATTTAAGTCCTCGGAACATAGTTCCCACCATGACTACAACTTTAAGGACAATGAGGTTCTCGACTGAAACTACCCATTCAGCCACCCCTAGGCTCACCACAAGGCCGGCATTAGAGATTACATCTAATTCACCATTAGGTTAGTTTTCTCCATTGCTCTTTTATTGTTATGTATCTGTTAACAGACGTGAAGAGAGTTAAATCTAAGCATGTCAACATTGTACTGTCTAGCACTTGACACACGGGTTAAAGTTAGCAGGATAAAAATAAATTCTATGGTTGCGAGCACTTTGTGGTCTTTGAAGTCTTTATAATTTATAGTTAGAATATCCTCTTTAAGATGTAGACTTGCAAATGTAATAAGATATAGAATAGAGAATAAAAATCCCTTTTACGGCCAGGTATAAATGAGGAGTCCAATTGCAAACCCTGCTAAGTCACTTTAGACTGATTTTGAGAAAAACACAATGATGCACTAATCCTAGGATTCTGGTTTTTGTTCCAGTTGAAAGATTAGCTGTAAATTATATATTTTTTAACATAACCTCCTGAGTCCAGGCGTGCAGCCCACTGGACAATAGTTTTCTATGTCTTATTCTAACTTGGTAGCTAACTTTCGTTTGGATCCTCTTGTGCAGCCTGCTGGACACATTTTTACACCAGTTTCACCTACTTTTACGCCCAGATAGACAATACTTAATTTTAAGATGGCCGACAGAGGGGCAGTATCTTCGTGTTCAGGGGGTGCTGGTAAGTTTTTTGCTATTATTTATTAGATTTAAATCAATCTAAAGATTTTAATGTTGTTTTAAGACAATTATATGTCAA
>CAXITT010000062.1:1189007-1205248 GCA_964033795.1 Lymnaea stagnalis
TTTTTTGACCATAGTAAACACTGTTTAGTTGGAGCCATAGATTCTGCAATATTTGGCACCCTATTTGAAGTTGTCCAGTACATTTGTATTGAGGGATACATCAGGCAAGACATCTCATGGCTAATTCCAAGAAAATTTTGTATTTCTTCGGCTGTAACTAAACCAGTATGCAGATTGGTGAAAAGTCTGTGTCTGTGTAGAATTGTTCATCAAAACATTGATGGAAATAATCAAAAGGTTCAACCCTGCAAGATTTGTGATTGGGTTTTTTAATCAATTGTTTGTTGTTTTTTTATGTATGGCAAAAAATGATTTGGATCCCGATGTCCAGTGGACTGCACATCAAATAAATCAAATATCAAAATCAAATTTTTTTGTTTCAATGTTTTTTTAGCATTTTAGCATCACTAATAGCACAATAAAATAGGTGTCAAGTTGATTTCACTCTAACTTGCCTCTCGGGACTCAGGAGGATAAAATATAGTTAAATGAGCATTTTTGCATTTATAATGCATTATAAAGTTATTACTTAGCAGGTTTTGAAAATGGTTTGCATACTTAGCAGCTTTTGAAAGAGTTTAAAATACTAATGAGAATTTGAAAATGGTCTAAATCACTTAGGAAGTTTGACAGCCCACAACAAATTTAAAAGATATAGAGGGGGGTGTTCTTTTAAATTTCTTTAAACTATACTGCATGATTTTAATGAACCTTAGTTTAGTCTTATATTATGGTACCTTATCCAAACAATCAAGTAACACTAGTAATAGACCACAACACATAATTGCTATATCACAACATAAAGAAGCAGTAACAGACAATAAAACAAAATTACTAAATAAAAACACAAAGTAACAGACAATAACACATACAAATACTATATCACAAAAATAGTATTTAATTCATTAATAAACTTTTAAAAATTAAATTTTATCAGCAGAGGGATCCTTTAAATTTGGAGTTCTTTTCTTTTTTAAAATTTTAATGGGGACATGTTAGCGTTATCGCCGATAGTACTAAGACTAGACTAGTGTCGTGTTCAGCCATCTTGAATAGTGTCGAAAGAAAGTCATATGCCGGCAAGCTAAATTGTGATTGGCTCTTTTTCACAAATTTTGTTTAAAACAACTACTGCCATTGGCTGGTAACTTAGTAGGGTTTGAAAGTGAAGGCTAATGCAACTTAGCAGGTTTTGCAAGTCAATCGTATTTTTAAACAGCGAAATAAGCGACCTTAGAGGGTTTTGATTTTAAAAACTAGTTAAATATTGTGAAATAGCACTTCATAGATGAGCCAAGGGGACTAACTCATTTTTTTCAAAAAATCGACTTAGCAGGGTTTGCAATAGGACTCCTAAAATCATAGCATAATTCAAATGGGTTCAAGAGAATTTTTTTTTAATGCATTTAAACAAAAAGCACACTTTAGCTATGAAATCTAAGCCTGGAGTAATGGTGGGGAGAGAAGTTGTTCATTTAATGTTATGGTAGTCTAACCCTAGGTCAAATTCCATGATGAATTTATGTGTTCAAGCTCTCTTTCGTGCATGCCACACTTTTTAGTGTTTGCCGAGAAGTAATGGCCTATTAATTTCTTTGTTTACTGGACATAGAAGATAGCATCTTCAATTTTTTCCTCTAGGACAGTGGTTCTCAACCTTTCTAACGATGCGACCCTTTAAATGTTTCTCATGTTGTGGCGACCCCCAACCACAAAGTTACTTACACTGCTACTATATAACTGTAGCAGTATGTGTTTTCAGATGGTCTTAGGCGACCCCTGTGAAAGGGTCGTGCGACCCCCAAAGGTGTCGCGACCCATAAGTTTAGAACTGCTTCTCCAGGAGATGATCTTTGCAGGATTTAGCTTTTTCGTTTCATTATATTTCAGCCCAATTCACTGTTAGTTTGACTGGAGGAAGCTTTCCCAGTGAAGGTGACGTCATAGTGAAATTCAGAGGTGTTCAATATCGTATTTGTGATGATGATTGGGATGTTCTGGATGCCAATGTCATTTGCAATATGTTAAACTACAGGTAAAAATATTTTTTTTGCACTTGATGAGTATTATTGTTATCATGTTTATAAATTCTAATCAAACTAAGTGCCATTCTTTTCAATTTTTTTATTATTACTTTATTATTATTTTTTTTAAAAGACAAACTGGTACTGTCACTCAGAAAAATGAATGTGTTGAATGTGTATTTGAGGGCAATCTGGAGAACTTATTTGACCTCAGAGAGCTCAAATATTTTTTTTTACAAGGAAATCTTTAACTAAGTGCTTCCTGAATTTCAGTGATGGTGGTTTACCAACAGAAAAATCATTTTTTGAAAGTTCCAACTCTTTGGACTATCTTTTCGACAATGTGGAATGTAAAGGAACAGAATCACACATCTCCTTGTGTGTGGGAAATGTTGGAACATATAAACACGACTGCATCCAAAATGAAGCCGCTGGAGTTCAGTGTAAGGTCAAAGCACCCGTGACTTCCCCACCTGGTGGGACAGTAAAGCCCAATGCTGGAGGTAACTTATGCCATTCATAGTTTAAGATTTGTGATCTTTGGGACTCTTTTTGAGGTTTTATTAGATTTATTAGGAGTTCAATTAACATTTTTTTTTTCAAAATTCTTGTAGCTTATCTTTATGGTTTCTTATCTTCTGTTTAGACAGAAAACAGCAAAATTACAAAATCAAGAAAATGATAGTAACATTTTTTGGAAATGAATATTTTGGTTCAAAGCTTTTAAAATTATCTGCACTCCATTTGCCATCAATGACTCTTTATTGTATGGCATCTGAAAAATTCTGGTGCATTATTCAGATTCATAAACTACCTAAGGTGAAAAGGGCTTTAAAATATTTTTAGGACTATATTTACTAGGGGTGTGCCGGATCCGTTTTTTCCAACCGGATCCGGATCCGGATTTTCTTATGCGAAATCCGCCGGATCCGGATTCCGGTTTCTCCCGGATTCCGGATTCCGGTTTCTCCCGGATTCCGGATTTTGGTACTATTGGTAGATACTTCGGTAAGTCAAGGTGGACTACTACTTTTTGTGTATGGGAATTCGCAATCGGCGCCAAAAAATCCGAGTTTTTAATTTTCCGATGTGTGTGTCTATTTATTATTAAATTAGTACTTTCGATATATATTTGAGTTCCGTTCCATTTGGATAAGTGTCTTACGAGAGACGCCATGTTTCTACGCGTTCGCAGCAGGTTATGCAGCTCGCTCAACCTAATTTCGCCATGGGGTTGGCCACGCCCCCCTTTTTAATGGCGGAAGTTGACGATACTTAGGAAATATTAATTTATTATCACTATTTACATCAAAATAATTGATAACTTGTGTTTCAGAATGCATTTAAAGACATTTAAACTGGAATGTTTTAATTTGAGCTTTAACAACCCGGTAGAATCCATATTATAAATGATCAGAATTTACCGTGTGCAACACGTTGTCATTGGCAACCATTCACAGCCACTTGCATAACTGTATCGTAGTACTACCTCAGAGTTTCATTCATAAGAGTTTGCCGTGTGCAAAAACTATTAAACCATTGGTCAGGGAAAGCTTTAATTAATTATTCATGTGCCAAAGTTGAAAGTTTAAACTAAGTCTAAACAGTATTTTAGTGATAAGGCAGGGAATGCGTTGCCTTATATAAACTATATAGTCATTGCGCATGACGGGATTGGTGGAATGAGATCACAGAATGTGGAGATGCAGTCCATGTTAAAAAATGACAAACCAAGTCGTACTTTAAAAATTCATAACTTTAAAACTACAACAGCTAAAAATATGATTTTGGTGTTATAATTCTTTAAAAAATTACATCTTTTCAACTATGCCATTGGTTTATTTTTACAAAAAGTTTAAATTTTCTTATCAAAGTCCCTACACTATTGGCCACTATTAGCGGTGCTGACTCTAGCCTCTGGTATGTACGGAATATTAAACATTAAACAAGCTCAACGCTCGAAACAATCGATTAATGTATCGTGATCGTGTGAAATTCGGGAAAGAGAATTACTTTTATTTCAGATTATGATCCGGTGAGTCACAAAATCTGGCAAATTCCGAAATCCGGTATATTCCGGATTCCGGAATCCGGTTGTTCCGGATACATGTAAATCCGGCGGAACCGGATTTCACCGGATAGTGCAAAATCCGGCGGAACCGGATTCCGGACCGGGGTCCGGCACACCCCTAATATTTACCAATTTCTGTCTGCATAACTTATCATTCAGATTTAACAGTTTCCAACAATATCATCCTGTAGCCCAAAATTAAACAATATATATTCAATTAGAACCTGCCATTATAGATTTTCTATGTTTCATTGAGAAGAGTTTTAATTTAATCCCCATACACATGAGATTTGTTGGTTATGTATCCCAAAAAACTATGTCTTGCTAAACAAGTTAATTTTCTCTCAGGTGTATTTGAAATGTTGCATGGTTGGAGGGAGGGAGGGGCTTTTTCAATTCAAAATGAAGCGCCCCATGGATGAGCTTTGAGTCCTAAAGACCTAAGATGCCATAAAAATATGTCTTATTAAAAAATTAATCTCATAAAATTCTCTGTTTTAATTTAGATCAATGAGGAGGAATAAATTTGAAACTACTTTAAAAAAAGAAAGAAATTATCATTTTATGTCTAAGAAGAAGATAAATGCAATATGCCACTAGCACACCAGTAGTCACTGTTATTTTCTAATTTATTGGAGAAAATGCAGAATTTATCTCCAACACTAGAAATAATATCAAGTAAGGAATGAAAAATAGCTTTAAAATTCTACTAACAGATGATGGAGATTTTAAAATTAGAAGTTCACATTTAGCTGAAATTTATCATAGAACATTATTTACTGTAAATTAATTTGTGATGATTTTACTTGCATGAATAATCTGAGCAATGAATTATCTGGAGTATTAAAAAAAATCATCTTGTGAAACTAAGTTTAAAATTGTGAAAAAATACTTTGTGACTCATTTGCTAATAGGTGGCATTGCTTGCTTTTTTGTTCATCAATTTCATAATTTTGCTATTTGTATGCAGTAGGACCTTCCCATTAAGGACTACTCATGAAATACTTGGTCAGTAATGGCCATAATAAAACAACACATTGAAACAATGAAACAGCTTTTATCCTTTTAAATAAATAGTAGAACAAGAATAGTAGGCCCTATATTATCTTTTATATTATTTTGCAAATCTTACCATACTTAATTATGTATCAAACGGAAAACCATTATTTCAAATTTTATTAAACAAAGAACATTAATTTATGTTACAATTTTAATTTCAGTTAATGAAATTTTGGGGAAAATAGATGAGGCTGGAAGAGGGTTTAGGGGAGGGGGTATTATTAAGATTTGGTATTTGTCATTAAAAGTAATGAAGGATATTCAATTGTGATTTTTACTCAAATAATTCTATAATAATTGTTTTCAATTTCCCATTCCTTTCCTAATAAGGCCAAGGGGGAGTCTGTGGTTATAAACCTTATGATCACAAAGATCTTTATGGTGCTCGTTTTCGCCGTAGCCCACTAAAACTATTTCAAGAATATGATGAACTCTCTGCACCAAGAGTTGTTTCAAATCAAAAGATTGTTGGTGGCAGCACTGTGATTCATGGATCCCATCCCTGGCAAGTGAGAATTGAACAGATTCTCAGCGGAAGTTTGACTGATCAACATTGTGGGGGTGCAATTCTTAACGAATATTGGATACTCACTGCTGCCCATTGCTTCACGTGAGTTATAAAATTGTTTAGGTTGGTTATTTTGTGTGAAAATTTATTTTAATAAAAAATAATAACTATTTTTAAAACTAATGAAATTGAATCATCCAAAAATAAAATAGTTTGGACAGATGTGGTGAATCTAAATGGCACTATACAGTATTTTTTTTTTTTTATGCCATGCTACTTAATTTTTTTCTCAATTGAATCAATCATTGACATCTTATCTAAATTAAACTCTTGAATATGGCTGCTAATTTTACAGCATGACAATCATTTTAAAATGACCAATGAACATATTTATTAATTTTCAGTATCAGATTTTGGAACATCAGATATGAAATTATATCAGTATTTTTATTGTTAATCAAATGAAGGCTTCAAATGGAAATTACCGACATTGAAGATGATATTAGTATAAAAAATGTAGATTAGAATGAACTGCACCCAAAATTACTAACAAACTGGTTATTTCAGAATAACAATTCATGATGGTGATTATAGCTTAGTCGGTACTAAAGAATTATCTTAAATTGATTTTAAATAGTTTGTATTTGATATTGAAAGATTTTACTGTCCATAAGCAATTCAAGGATGAAAATATAATATGCATATATAAGAGAAAGCTGGGAAGATCTTGGCCAGAGTCGTAATTAATTGTTTCCAACTACACCTTAAACAGGGACTAATTCCAGAAAGCCAAAGAGGATGGATTTCATTCAAAACAGGTCACAGCTGAAAAGATATTTGTAGCACACTGGCTTCAGGAAAAATGTCAAGAGCAATACAAGAATGTGTTCATCACCTTTGTGGATCTGATCAAAGCATTTGAGAGATGTCCTGTGGACAATAATAGAAAAGTTTGGCCAGGGTGATGTCATGATGGTATGATGGCCAGGGTGATGCCATGATGTCCATCGTGATGTCATGATGTTATGATGTCAAGGGGGATGTCATGATGGCCAGAGTGATGCCATGATGGTATGATGGCCAGGGTGATGTCATGATGGCCAGGGTGATGTCATGATGGTATGATTTCCAGGGTGATGCCATGATGTCCATCATGATGTTATGATGTCAAGGGGGATGTCATGATGGCCAGAGTGATGCCATGATGGTATGATGGCCAGGGTGATGTCATGATGGTATGATGGCCAGGGTGATGTCATGATGGTATAATTTCCAGGATGATGCCATGATGGTATGATGGCCAGGGTGATGTCATGATGGTATGATGGCCAGGGTGATGTCATTATGGTATGATTTCCAGGGTGATGCCATGATGTCCATCATGATGTCATGATGTTATGTTTTCATTGGGATGTCATGATGGTCAGGGTGATGTCATAATGGTATGATGGCCCATAAGATTTCATGATGCTATGATGGCCCGGGGGAAGGAGACTGGAGATGAGTCTGTGCCTTGTCCTGTAAATAATGGCGTCAAACAATGCTACGTTCTAGCCCCAACACTTTTTACCATGGTATTCTCAGCAATGCTGGCTGATGCTTTCCTTGATAATAATGAAGGCACTCCTTTTAGATACAGGACAGAAGAAGCGCTAATTAGTCTTAGGAGACTGCAGCTGTTACAAAATTTAAAGAAACAGTTATTTTAGACATCTTGTTTACTGATGAATGTGCCCTAAGTGCAAGCTTGTCACTGAAAATGAAGCAAATATAACGATTGCTGTGCTAAGGGCTTCGATAACTACAACCTCGCCATCAATACGAAAAAAGAAACAAGCTCCAGGAAAAGCTTACAAAGAACCTAAAATATCAAGGAAGTGACAAAATATCCAGCAGGGGGGAAAATTCACACATTTTGGTTGCACCCTCTACAGATAAGTAATAATAGAAGATGAAATCATTAACTGAATTTCCAAAGCAAATTTTGCATTTTGAAAGCTCCGCAAAATTGTTTGGGAGTGAAGGGTTCTCAGTCTTGTCACTAACCTTAAAATATATAGGGCCATGGCATTAACATCTCTCCAATATGCTAGCCAGATGAGGACAATGCATACCAGATATGCTAGATAGCTAAACCATCTCCAGTTACGCTGTCTACATGAACTTCTTGGCATAAGGTGGCAGGACAGAGTCCCTAATACACAGGGTCTACAGCCAGCTGACTTTATCAGTATTTACCGTAGGAGCCGCTCAGCTCGTCGGCAGAAAGAATGCTTTTAAGATTTTATGGGCATTGACCTTGATTCATGGGAGACACTTGCTATGGACAGAGCAAGCTTGCGTGGCAGACTCACTGTGGGATCACAATCCTCATAGAATAAGTGCTATTAAATGTTACAAACAAATACTGACAAAAGTTATTGCAAAAAGATTACAACCATACACTGAACAAATACTAGGTGACTAACAATGGGGATTCATACAAAACGTATGAATGACTGATCAGATTTTTGCCATCGGATGCCTATTAGAGAAATGTTACGAATATAACATCCCAGGAAATCAACTCTATGTGGACTATAAATGGCATAATACAGCATCAAAAGAAAATATCTCTAAGAGACTCTGCAAGAGTTTGGCATACCCATCAAACTAACAAGACTAATACATACAACCTTAAACAACTCAAAAAGTAAAATCAAGGCTCCGGGTGAATATTCAAGGGAATTTCAGAGTAGAAGAGGCCTGAGACATGGAGACTCACTGTCTTGAATGCTATTTAACCTATATATGAAACTGGGTACAAGAAGCATACATTAGATACCTGAAGAACGATAACGGGATACTTTATGAGGGAAACCCACGACCTACAACCAAAAAGCACTCTCTACATCCAGCCCCTTCAGTATCTTGCATATGCTGATGATGTAACTCTGTTAGAAAAAAGTAGTAAAAGCTTTTATGGAATTAGAAGACACACCACTGCAAGCAATACTAGACGTTAACAACCCAAAAAAAAAAAATATATCAGTGTGTTAAAAGAAAAACAGAAAAATGAAATCATTAAAAAGTAGAAGCCACACTTTTGAAAAAGTAAATGAATTCAATTAACTAGTATTTTTATTAAATGAAAGAAATGAATTATTAACAGGAATAACAGAAAGAATATTGACTGGAAACAGGGCATACTTCAGTAGTCAGAAAATACTCAAAATTAAAAACATTACAATAGAAACAGAGAAATCTGTACATAAAAATGTAATCAAAGCAGTTGTAACTTACGTAAGGGAAACTTGGATCCTTGGAGAAAAGTTCTCTGGACAATATATGGACCAACAAAGCATGAATATGGATGGAAAAGAGGAACCCACCAGGAATTGTATAGTTTATATATCACGATCCCACACTAGTAGCAAAAATAAAAAAGGGTTGGCTACGCTGGGCTGGACATTTAGAAAGAATGCCAAAGAAAAGAGGGTGCACCACCAAAACCCCAGAGGAAAACGACTCAAAGGCAGACCTAGTTTTAGATGGATAGATAAAGTGGAGAGAGATCTACAGCAGCTGGGAATTAAAGCATAGAAAATAAAAGCATCGTTTAGACCTGGGTGGAAGGAAGTGATGAGGCAGGCCAAAGCCCTACTTAGGCTGTAGCGCCACCGGAATGGATGGATTAAATATTACAGTACTCCATGCATACATGTCCTAATAAATCACTTTCAATGATAGACTAATGAAATCTCTTATATTTTAAAGCCAGCACCTGAAATCAGCTCCTCCTTGATGTCTTCTTTTGACTAGTTAAACAATTTTCAACTTGATGTCATTTTGACCAACTGATCAATATTTAATACGATGAACTGAGATTTCAGGAATGAATATGTTTTATTATGGCCTTAATCATTTGATATTCATTAATCTTTTCTCAAATACAGTGAAAATCGTTTAACACGAAGCTGAGGGTGCCGAAATATTTATTTGTGTTAAATAAAAGAATTTCGGGTTAAAAATATTTACTCACCAAAATTACATTTATTTGGCTACATCATTTAGATGCACTATTTACATTTAAATTATTATTCATTTTGTACATACATATGTATGTATGTATGCATTTAAAAAGGAATAAAACGAATAAAAATATTAATAAAAAGTTAATAAACTTTAATAATTTATTTTTAAAAATTATAAAAACAATTAAAAAATGTATTGATTTTAAACAAAAAACTATTAAATTTTTTTTTTGCATTGTTTTTTAAGCATCAAATATTGTTAGATATTTTCCATTGCATTATTCATTTCATTTAGATAAATATCTCATCTCACTGGCTCTCCTTGTGCCTATGGTGTCGATATTTCAAAGCTGAGTTAGCCATCTTTCACACATTGACACCGCCTCTTTTTTATTTCAGACCCCTCTACATTCTCCCAGGCAGGTGTATGTATTTGTTTCATTCCGAGAAGCGAAATCTTTTCTTTTTAAGCGATTTTTGTTTCATGTTAAAAGAATAAAATATGTATGAAAATACTTAGTATTTTGTCTGGACCGCATAACTATTTTCGTGTTAAACATTTTCGCGTTAAAACACATTAAATGCAGCCTATTTCACTGCAGTTTATCAAATTAAATTAAAATTGAATCAGTTGTTTAAACATGGCTGAATGGTATTTTCAGAAACAAACGTAAATCAGAATTAAATATCTATGTTGGAGATCACCGCCTGGACACACCAGATTCAGAGGAGCAAAAGTTTGAAATAGATCAGCTTATAACACATGAGAAATACATTGGTTGGTCATCCTTTTAAGTCATGTAGCCTTTTAATACGGACAGTTCTGCACATTATGTTTGTTAAATCAGATTTATTTTGTTTGTTTTAATGCTGAAATACAAAAAAAAGTTTTATGGCAATGTGTGAGGTAACGCACAACTAAGTAATTCATTAAAATTAAAATTGTGTTTCACACCATGTCATTTTTTTTTTCACACCATGCTGTAAGGTTATAGTTATATGTAAAGTAATACTAAAAAAAACAAGGAACAACTTCTTTATCTGACTTTTAAAAAATAAAAGTTGGTTTTATTGCTAGGCTTAGGGATTTTGAGGATCAGAATCAGTACATAGACCATGAAAAATATAATTGAGAGGGACAATGTGGGAAGTTCGTGAGGAAAAACGTGCTATTCAAATACAACATTTTTCATCTCAACAAAATACAACATTTATGATTTTTTTACAAATTTAAAATCACCAGACTTTCAACTATTTTTTTTTAAAATTTCATATATTACTAAATTGTTGTTTTATTTTTAAAATTTACTCAGCTTTTTTTTAAGTTAACGCAATATTTTTTATTCTTTTTAAGAATTGTAAACAAATTTGGATTAATTGATAATCCATCTTGCATAGTTGTAAATACCCTACTTAAGTTTAACAGGTAAAAATGATACATTAAATTCTATAAATAATAATAATTAACATTAGTTCTTTATTTTTCAGTAGGCCTATATATTCATTGTTTTCAACATATTTAATGATATTCATTCTAGATAATGATCAAGATTCGAAAGATTATGATATAGCACTGATTAAAATAAAACCAAAGTTTGGGAAGGGAATTGTGTACAGCGATTTTGTTCAGCCTGTCTGTCTGCCTGATGAGAACACTCCCTATGAAGAAGGAACTATGTGCTCAATTTCTGGATGGGGAAATACTAGGACAGGTTTTACAATTTTAAAAGAGCTTTAATATTTATTCTATGAATCATGAAAGTTGAAAAATAAAAATTAATTTTATATTATTACCATTACATACTAAGATAATTTTGTTTATATTTGAAAATATCTTAGAAACTGCAGAACTGAAATTTTTTAATATCCATAACATAGATTTTGGGTTTGAAAATGATATAAACTGATGACCATTTGTATACATCAGGCACCAATGATAACTAATAACCATTTTTACACATCAGGAATCAATAATTTTCCAAAGGTATTGAAAGCTGTGGCTATCCCTCTGGTTAATCAGCGCAGGTGTTCCTCTGCCTACAAGAAAGGAATCATCAGCAGAATCACGAGTCGCATGATTTGTGCTGGATTCATGACCGGCGGGAAAGACAGTTGTTATGGTGACAGTGGAGGGCCTCTTGTTTGTAAAATAAATGGTAACTTTTAATTTTTTTTGTTGATAACGTAAATATGTTTTAAAAATCAGCCCCCTAGATTCGTTTTAATGTGACTTAAAAAAAATAATAAATTTGATTATTAAAAAAAATCTAGGTTTAATTTTGATGGTAATGAAATGTCAAACTTAACCTATATGAAACTAACTAAGGATTTTTGCACTGTAACTGTAACTAAATACTTCTAACTATATTCTAATCATATTTTTTATTGAAACTCAATGCTATCATTATAAAGTCAGTAGCACAATATTAGAAAGTGAAATATCATCTTTTCCAGATGTTTACACACTTTTAGGCGTAACATCTTGGGGGCATGGCTGTGCCCTCCCAAACTATCCTGGTGTGTATGCTAATGTAAGAGCCTATCTGAATTGGATCCGCATCAAGATTGACACTTTGAGTCAAAGTTCTCAAGAAAAAATGATCCCCCGCAAATCATAAGTGGGGCCATAAACTCTCAGTATTTAAAATGTACATGCAACAATTAAAGCAATATGATGAAAAATGACCTGTGTTGATTTAAAGAAGCTATTAAAATCATTGAACCTTACTGATTTTGTTTGCATTGCATTTTTGTCAATTGCCAGAAGCCATAATATAATTTTAATACCTTATTTTTTATTCAACTGTCTCCTTCAACACATGTTTAACCCACTACATAACAGTGAAACACCAATGAAGTTTATAAAATAAGCAATTTCAGCAAAGCTGAAATAAAAGTCTGTGACATATGTTAGCTTTAAATGCAGATCCACCATTGTCTTCATGACAAGACAGCTAAACAAGTCATTGCATCCCAATTTGTAAAAGAAGAATGTATCAGTATCACAATCAAAGGATCAAAATCTTAGACTTTCAATAGCTGCACGAAAAAAGCAGACCATTTGTTTTTATCCTTTCATGAACATGTCAAAAAAAATGTTCAATGATGTTCAAGTGCTATAGAGTATATAACTGACTTTCTTTAGTCTGTGTCCTCATGAATCATTAAAGACTGTCACACCGATCACCTCCAGGCATTTGTTACTATATTTCCCTATATGAATGAAGAAGATTTTATTTCATTGTAAGTAAAGTACCTGGTTTTGGGGTGGGTGGGGGTAGGAGGGGGGCTTAATAAAGTACATATTGTTGATGTATATTATTCTTGCTTCCCTAATGTTGCATTTATTTGATTTCACTAATCCCTATCTATAGGCCTATAATTCACATAGCTTCCTGTTCTGACTTGTTTCTTTAAAAGAATACAAAGTATTACTCAGACAAATGTTTTGCAAAGAATTATGAAATCCATTTTCGGAACCATAAGTTAAAAATAAGAAGCAGTGATAATATTATGCTATTATTTAAGTGTCATTAAAAGGCTGCATCTATAGGTACCCGGTTACCTATGGTTGCCAATGACTATTCGCACCCGGAGTGGCTCCGTCCATATTAAATGGCTTCGGAGCCGGGTGTGATGACAATAATAGTATGAGAATTATTTTTTAAAATGTTTTTTTCTCCTTGTTATTTCATTGATTCATAGTCTTATTATTTTTAGTTGTTTTTTTATTTTTGCTTTGTTAATTTATCTAAGTACCGGTAGATTTTTTTTCTTTCTTTTTTTCTTTTTTTTAGTTTAAGCCATTTTCGTAAATCATTTTTTTTTAAATCTAGTAATGAAGATGATTTAGATACATTTATTGTTTTCATTTTAGAAAAGTACCGGTAATAATATTAATTTAATTATTAAAATTAAATCCTTTATTTAAGATTATTTATGTGTATTGTTTAAGTTAAAAGATTTAATCACACAGTACTTTATGAATTAATTAGGTTTTCTAAATGAGAGAAATTTCATTCATAATGAATTAATTTCAACTATTCCTCTAGAGAGCTTGGCTTAATCAGAACAGAACCACCAATTTTAAACTTTTTCCTTGGCACAAAAATCTGCCCAAGAAATATAATAAAAATGGTTATTTACACAATTTTGTAAAAATAATTTTCAGCACATTAAAAACATTTACATATTTATAAGAGTAGTTGAAATCTTTCGGTACCAATCATTGCGAATTTGCAGTGAAAATAAATTTATAAGAACAAGTCAAGAATGACGATTATCTCAGCAAGGCCTTTTCAAACCCAGTTGTTGGGTTCAGCTGTGTATGTTCTGTATAATACCGGTTTTCACTTTTCTGCGTGTTAACTTGTCCGTTGGTTCACTAGTCCTGTGTTTGGATGTGTTATGATGAGTTGTGGGTTTACTTGTCCTGCGTTCATTTGCGCGGCCACAGCAGCGAACACAAACCATAAAGTTTATGGAGCATTAACGATCAGAAATCTGCTTAAAGTAAACCTATACACGGGTAAGCCGCGGCGACTGCGTTGCTGCCCACAGCCTTACGAAACAGGGCAAGGCCGTGGAGGCCACGTTGCTCTAGCTATGCCGACGTATTACTTTAGTGTATCAGAGAATGACTTTGGTAATCAGCAGACCAGGGAAACGGCGCATGGGCAAAAAAAAAAGGTGCGAAGCGAGAGACTCGGCTACGTAATAGAATTCCACCAACAACAGAGACTGAGAGAGCGACCAATGTCCTAGCGCTGGGTGATGTGTAACGTGTCTTCATAATGAGAAGATCTGGGAAACGTTTCGAGCGGACCAGTGGTTATGTTGCGATATGTTAACTAGAAAGTTGTGCCACCCACTACCACTGAGTTTTAAAAAAATAAACAAAAAACAAAAAAAACAACTCTTCAGCTCGCCGAAAATGCCGCCCTCAATATACATTTTTTTAAAAGTGGCACCTGTGTCGACCACCCCCTCCACAGCCCCCTTCCTAATGCAAGTGGATTGACTTTTTCTCGACAATTGTGAGTCATAGTAGGCAAATAAGCTATTTAAATGGTCTATGGTTGGTCAGCTCTAGTTTGATAGATGGCACTTAATTATTTAGTAGATGCCACCTAAGTTGACTCTGGTTTGTGGTGAGTAAAATGAGAGTTAGTGATTTTATGTATCTTGATGGAACCAAGTTGCTTTGTTAGTCATCTGTTTGCAATGGTGTTTATTTCGCTACTGACATATATTTCATTACTTTCCCGCTTTTTGCCTCTTAGTCTTAGTAAATCACCAGCTATTTATTGAGAAAGAAATCGAAAATTCTAGCCGCGTTACGTACGTAATGGATGCACAACCGTGCAAAGGAAAGGCAGCGCCCTGGGCGAATGCGCCCCCTGATATTGAGGTCCCTTGCGAGTACCACCTTTACATTGCTGTGCATGGATCCAGTGGGCTAGAAAGAAATATCAGACAAAGTAGACAGATCTATAAAATTTTTAAAAGATTATTTAAATCTAAATATATCCAATTGGGCAACTTTTATAACGTATCTTTGAAGACAGAAGAGTTCTCCTTGTTTTCCCACAATGGCGCCGTAAATGACAAAAGATTCATGAACTGTAGGCTACTTTTTTTTTATGGTGTTCAATTTTGTTAAATGGTTATTGTACATGAACAAAAAGACGGTAATGATTGTCATATTGTTGCTTTGTGCGTCACAATGAACTGCCTAGATGCGTCAACAGTAATATTTAGTCTAGTTGCCCTCGCAATAACTTCACTCGACCCCTTTTTTAGATACTTTGGTCAAAAATTTAATTATTTTGTAAAAATAAACCAATGGCATAGTTGAATAGTGCTAATTTTTTACAGAATTATAACACTAAAATTATATTTTTAGCTGTTGTAGTTTTAAAGTTATGAATTTTTAAAGTACGACTTGGTTTGTCCTCTTTTTACATGGACTGCATCTCCACATTCTGTGACCTCATTCCGCCGATCGCGTCATGCGCAATGACTATATAGTTTATATAAGGCCTTAGGCTAAGGCATTCCATTATCACTAAAATACAGTTTAGGGTCGATTTATTTTAAACTTTCAACTTTGGCACATGAATAATTAATTAAAGCTTTCCCTGACCAATGTAGATACTTCGATAAAACAAGGGAGACTACTACTTTTTTTGTATCGGAAATGGGCGTCGGCGCCGAAAAATCCGAGTTTTTAATTTTCCGATGTGTGTGTCTATTTATTATTAAATTAGTTCTTTGGACATATATTTGAGTTCCGTTTCCGGCCTTATAATTTGGAAGACATCTTGGCCTACATTTCCATCCAACTATTTTGCTTTTTCAATCGACCTTTATTTTGGAAATCTTTGGTATATATAAGGCATCTTCGCATGCAAAATTTTTTGTGAAATATAAAATACAGGTCTTTCATATTAAATCGTGTAAGGCATCAGATATTGATATATATCTGTGCCAATTCTCATTGATGTAGGTCGTGTCCCACGTTCGCTACGCTTCTCCCAGTGACCCATATCACCATAAGGGGGCTC
>CAXITT010000062.1:1205873-1258939 GCA_964033795.1 Lymnaea stagnalis
GAAATGTAGGCCAAGATGTCTTCCAAATTATAAGGCCGGAAACGGAACTCAAATATATGTCCAAAGAACTAATTTAATAATAAATAGACACACACATCGGAAAATTAAAAACTCGGATTTTTCGGCGCCGACGCCCATTTCCAATACAAAAAAAGTAGTAGTCTCCCTTGTTTTATCGAAGTATCTACCTTTTTCTGCTACCAGGCGTGTGAGATGTAGTTTTGTTACATAATTATTTTGTTCGCTAGAACCGCAGCAATTGTGAAAACGGAGTAAACTAGAGAAGGTTTTGGTAAATGTTGAGATTGATACCCGGGGTTTCCCATCATGGCGCCATCTCAGTTGACGCTCCACGTGAAGTCACGTGAAGTGTCAACCAAGATGGCGGCCAAAACGTAGTGCAAAACACGTGTTATGAGACCCCTCCCCCACTGTAAATACCAAAATCAGAAACAAATAAATTATCTGGGGAGGGTTGACCCCTCCCCAATTAATTTTCGTATATGGTACTTGAAAATCATGCGAATCTAGAAAGGTGTGATTAAATATTACGTCACTGTCACTGCTGTCGTCTTATTGTGGTCCGGTGTCCGGCGGTAAGTTCAAAATACCCAAAATCTTGTTATTATCATTTGAAAATTTCATTGTTTTTTGTTGCTTTTTAAAATCGTTCATTACCATGCATTTCTGAACCTAAACCAAAGCCAAAGGCCAAAAGTAAACAGCAACAGTTAGCAGCCGTAAAAAAACACATGGAATTTGAAAATGAACACAAAAATAATTATAAAACCAAGAAATAATGAAAACCCAACTTACAGTTTGATGAAATACACACTTTTAGTCCACTTTTACACACTTTATTACAGGTTCCAAATAAAAAAAAATATGCACAAATAATAGGAGCACAACTGCCGACACTAGTCCAACATGTTGAAAAGATGGTAGCAGCACAACTGCCGGCACTAGGCCAACCAATGATAATTTAAAATTATAAATAATCAACCAATTAATAACGAATTCAAATTTTAATAGGAAACACGTCATCATCACTTCCGCCAATTATAAAATGAATAAAGGGGAATGCACTCATGCACAAATATTTATTAAACACGCAAATGACGTCATGGGTATTAGTCTCAACAATAGCCAAGGTGTTTAAAATAAAATACATTATCCAACTGTTTCTGCACTGGGAAGTTGGATTTGGACATATTTGTTAATATCTAGTTAGTCACATTTGAAATATTGAAATATATTTTTAGAACCCACAAAACACTTAAAACAGCTCTATCCCTTAAACAATATATCCCCTCAAGGACTTGCTGTAGTTATTGAGTGTCAAAACGATTGCAAAAAACATTTTGAAATCAAAGCCTGGAAGTCCTTTAAAGAAGCACTGAGTAAAAAGTACATCCTTGACATCTTTTTGTCAAATGTTAAATTCAAAATCACTTTTCCAAAATCAAGTAGCTTGTGTAGAAGCTATGTTTTAATAAAATAAAAAGAGCAAATTTCTGAGTGCAGCTTTAAAGATGATTTGTGCCATAGGAATAATTATTTTAGTGTCATACCAATCAAAATATTTGATAACTTGTGTTTCAGAATGCATTTTGAAGACATTTAAACTGGAATGTTTTAATTTGAGCTTTAAAAACTCTGTAGAGTCCATATTATAAATGATCAGAAATTTCCGTGTGCAACTCGTTGTCATTGGCAACCATTCACAGCCACTTGCATAACGGCTATATCGTAGTACTATCTCAGAGTTTCATTCATAAGTGTTTGCCGTGTTGCACACGGAAATTTCTGATCATTTATAATATGGACTCTACAGGGTTTTTAAAGCTCAAATTAAAACATTCCAGTTTAAATGTCTTCAAAATGCATTCTGAAACACAAGTTATCAAATATTTTGATGTATATAGTGGTAATAATTAAATATTTCTTAAGTATCGGCAACTTCCGCCATTAAAAAGGGGGCGTGGCCCACGCCATGTCGAAATAAGGCTGAGCCCCCTTATGGTGATATGGGTCACTGGGAGAAGCGTAGCGAACGTGGGACACGACCTACATCAATGAGAATTGGCACAGATATATATCAATATCTAATGCCTTACACGATTTAATATGAAAGACATGTTCCTTTTATTTCACATAAAATTTTGTATTTGAAGATGCCTTATATATACCAAAGATTTTCAAAATGAAGTTCGATTGAAAAAAGCAAAATAGTTGGATGGAAATGTAGGCCAAGATGTCTTCCAAATTATAAGGCCGGAAACGGAACTCAAATATATGTCCAAAGAACTAATTTAATAATAAATAGACACACACATCGGAAAATTAAAAACTCGGATTTTTCGGCGCCGACGCCCATTATTTTTAATTTAATCTTGTTAAATTTTTTGAAATAATTTAATAACCAGTCAATTTTTAAGATTAAATTTTTAATAGCAAAATATGATTGTTGACATCAACTAATCCCCCCCCCCCAACCCTTGTCAACAATTGTCAAACCTTTCCAAATCCCCATCCTCCTATTTTGTTGGCATTATTAATGGACGACCCCTTGACTTAAGGCAAGGCCAATAGGCACTACGTAGCATAGCCAGCTACTACTAATTTAACTAACTTATTAATATTAACTGTTGTTAAAATGCATCCATGGTTAATAGGTCATGGAGGTTCCCCAAGTCAACTGACGGCCATAGTTCCATTTCTCAAAATATTTTGAAATTTAGCTCTTTGATATTATATTTTTTTCTAGGGTTAGGTTTTTTAGTTATTAGTGTTAAAAAACATTTTGTTTCTTAATTTTGAGTTGAAATTGTGGGGAGGAATTTTGGGGTGGGGTTTCCCCTCCCCAGAAAATTATGTTGAAACTTTAAACTGTTAAATTGTGACATTATAATTATATAAATTAATAAATGAGTGTCAAACAGGTATTTCATTTTCAACAAATAAAAAAAACAGCCATTTTTACCATGCGCACATCTTTTTTCAGTGTTTATCTTGGGGTATTGGCAAGTCAAACTCACTTTTTTTTTCTTTTGAAACTTGTTAGTTGAATTTTAATATAAACCAAATGGACAATTTCATTTTAACTTATTTTATATTAACTGTATCGATCGTCAGATTAGTTTTGGGCGCAAATAGTGCTCAATGAAGAACAGGAAAGTTATCATTCTCATTGTTCAGGTCCAACTGTTGGTCCTTTCACCCTAAGTCCAGTGTTGGGATTCCCCAAAGTAACTTCTCTGCGCATAGGGTGAGGCAACTCTTGGCAAAACCCATGCCGTTAACTACACTACACATTTGCCATTAACTACTAACACTAACTACTATCATTATTAATATCCAAAAAGTTAGTACTAAATATTACTAAGTCTAAGTAAGGGCAATAAGTCTGAGTAAACTAAAGGGGGTCACACTCATTAACACTTCTTTCACTCAGAATCAGTCACAGTCAGACACTCAAAATCCAATCCAGACCCACTCGTACTCATAGTAAAAGTACAAGTACTCAAGTACAGTACTCTCATTAATGATTAGTCAGTCACACTCAGTTACTCAACTGTAGATGTGCCTTGACGTTGTAAACCTGTATATTATATCTATAGTTTAGAGCAGCGGTTCTCTACCCGTGGGTCGCGACCCCTTTGGGGGTCGCATGACCCTTTCCCAGGGGTCACCTAAGACCATCAGAAAACACATATGCTCTACAGTTATGACGTAGCAACAAAAATAATTTTGTAGTTGGGGGTCGCCACAACAATGGGAACTTTATTAAGGGTCGCGGCATTACGAAGGTTGAAAACCACTGGTTTAGAGCAAAGCTCAGCAACCTTTTTTTAACTTCCAGTACACCCCAAGCATTCGACAGCGCACTGACTTTAATTTGTAGTATAGTATTATATTTTTTGCCTGTAGTTGTTTAGCCCTTTTGAGACAGAGCTTTTTTGGAGTGGCAGTGCCAAGAAATCGGAGCCCTTTTTACAAGTTCAGCACTCATATTGCAAAAAAAAAAAATATTAAAAATAAACTACATAATAACATGATATAAATATAATGATTAATTTAGTTAACATTTATTGTATACTTATAATTTGTGAGGATGTGTTATTTGAAATATTTGGCTGTCTAAATTTTGTGACCCTGTTGTAAATGCTGGTGTGCTCATTCACTGTATTTTTTCAAAGGATGAACTGGTAATTAAATATTAATTAGGGCCTATAATTTGATGTGTGGGAAATGTCAAAGAGCTACAAGGCTAAAATATTTAATTTTGACCAATCAACAGTTATTCAAGTTAAAGATTAATACAATATTTGATACTTCTGACTTAACAAACATTACTAGTCACTGGGAAAAACAATATGTTTATTTAGCATGATAGGCACACTTCAAAGAGGAACGGTGAAAGACTTCCATTTGAATCCAGCTATTAAAAATAAATCAATATCTATGCCAAGTTTCCACACCAGATAATATCTATTTTAAATCTACAGAAGGCAATCATTTTCATAAATGATTAATGATTGAGAATTCACATAAAATTAAATTTTAAAAGTGATAAAACAGTGACAGCTCATACTGTAACTGGTTTTCCATGAATTATTGACATGTGGATCAATAGATTAAAAAGTCATCATAATCGACTGGTTGGTTCTGTGTTTCCCATGTCATATTTTTTTTTAAAGTGCCAAATATTTTTACTATTCTTGTAGAAAAAATTACTGAAGCATGAGTTTTATTGGAATATAATGGAGTTTTGTTTACTTTGCTACAGGAACCTGAAGACTCCTCAAATAATAAAGTGAAAAATAGAAAACGAAAAATCGCATCGGTGAAGGGAGAGTCCTTAAGTGAAAATGAATTGCAAGCAGCTGCCAAAAGAAAGAAGACTAAAAAGGAAGGGAAAGTGAAAATTTCAGAAAAAACAGAGCAATTGACCAAGTTAGATATTACTGAAGAAGTTAAATTGCCAGACAGTAAATTAAATAGACAGACATGTCCTGTACGTGCAAAGTCTAAAGGAGTGTTCATAAAAAATAAAAATATAGACATTGTGGGGGGAGACAAAGAGTTGGAACAAGAAGATAAAACCTCAGAAGAAGTGCTGCCCAGTGGAAATAATTCAAAGAAATTAAAGAAAAAGAGAAAAGAAAGACAAAAGAAGAAAAAGCAGCTGAATGCTCTTAAAAAGATAGCAACAAAAGATGTAAACAACAGCACAAAAAACATTGAAACTGAATCGCCCCAAAAACTGGAAAGCAGGCCAAAGCTCGGTAGGCCCATTAATATGTAACTTTATTAAACATAAAAGTAATGGTTAATTTAACCTCAATATAATTAATATTGTTCTTAGTTTTCATTTCTTTGGTAATAATGTTGACCCTTTTGATCTGTCTAAAATTCAGATATGTCACAGTGGCATAACCTGTGTGTTCCTGATGAGCTAATGAAATCCCTACAGGACCAAGGATTTGAAAAGCCAACTGAGATTCAAACCATTGCCCTGCCAAGTGCCATTAGAGACAGAAAAGATATTCTTGGCGCTGCTGAGACTGTAAGGAAATTGATTTTAGTTGATATGGGCTCACTAGATTGTTTCCTGTACTAAAAAATTCAGTTTGCTTAATGGTGCATTTTTTGTGAGTTAATCTTAGCCAGAATGGGGCATCCCAAAATTGTTATTAGATCATAATCATGATGATGATGGTAGTCAATATTTTAGTAATTAGTTTTTCAAAACATATTTTATTCCTGATGGTTTATACACATGAATTAACGCTATATAGCTTTAATTATGTAAAAGTTTTGGCGGCTTTTATAAATAACCAAATTTCATGCTAATTTTGTGTTTGAGCTTATCAGGTTCATCTATGCCAGGTGGTTTTGTATTGCATTGCTAAAGTTATAGTCAGCCAAAAAAACTTGAGAAACTAATGGACTTTTTATTGCATCTTTTCCAAGGGAAGTGGTAAAACCTTAGCATTTGGTATACCAGTTTTAACAAAAATCTTGAGCTACAGACAAGAACAAAATGCTTCTGATGAGATACAAGATAATGATGAAGAGGAAATGGAGGAAGATGGATCAGATGAAAATCAAAACCCAGCAAAGAGCAAGCACTTTGTAAGTACCGATGTAAACATAGACAGCTCTAGCATTGTGAATATAATCATATTAAAGTTTATCATGTAAAACCACTCTCTGAAATACTCCTTATTGAAAGAATATCATTGTCTTATACTACAGAAAAAAACTAAAAAATCTCACCCTCTGGCTTTGATATTACAACCAACCCGTGAGCTGGCAGTTCAAGTGAAAAATCATCTGACAGCTTTAGCCAAGTATACAGATATTAAAGTAAGTCAGGAAGAACTTTGGGTCTCATTCTATCCTTGTCATAGTTTCATCTAGTATTTTTAGTTGTGTAACATGTTTTTTTATGATCACAGTTTGCTACGATAGTCGGTGGTATGTCAGTAGAGAAACAGCGAAGAATCTTAGGAAAACAACCAGAAGTTATTATTGCAACACCAGGACGGCTGTGGCAGCTCATAGAGGAGGTCAGTTTTGCATTTCCATTGCATAATTTTGTAAAGAGGACAACTATTTGTTCTCTATTTATTTCTCTGTAAAGAAAATTCAAGTGTGTCTGATACGCTACAACCGATAAGCATTTTCTATTGATTCCAAATTTGTATCCTGGATTCTGAATATGAACTTATTTAAAGGGAAATTGAAAAAAAATATTTTTTACAAAAAGTAATGTTTACAGAAGAAACAATTTAAACTATATTATTAAGTTATTGTTTTGAAATCATACTGAAAATTCTGAAGTGCAACCCTTTATTGTGTTATTTATACTGAGTGGTTGGGAAGCCACTGGTTTTCAAAATGATGCTGAAATTTCTTTTATCAATAGAATATTACAATGATCAAAATTATAACCTGAAGTCACAGTAAACCATGTGAAAAAAAGGAATCCCAATTCTTTATGCCTAATGGTTCTTTCTACACAGGAAGTTTTGGATTGCCTTTATTAATTTTAACAAGTTTCCAGACTGACTTGTCCCACTCTGGGTAATTTACATAATTCAGTGGAATCCTATTTGCACATCGAAGTTCATTTTTAGTCTTAACTGGCATTTTTTTGGTCTCCTCTGTGTCAGGATAATAAACACCTGAGTCAGGTGGATAGAATTTTGTGTTTGGTTGTTGATGAAGCTGACAGAATGGTGGAGAAAGGACATTATGAGGAGCTCACTAAAATTCTGGAGATGATCAACAAGTAAGCTGAAATATTTTGCTGTAATGTCATTACATCACATAGTAAATTTAGGAAAAAATGCTTTTATAAATAGAGGATTTAAAATTGTATATTTCATGAGTGTGATTCATAAAGAATTAGGTTTATATATAAAAAATTTGTGTCTGTTTTGTCAGCTAAAATTAAAATATAGATTAACCTTTTGCAGAAAAGTAATATATTAAATATTTGCAATAACATATTAATATATGTTAATAGTAAATCAATTTTGATTTCTTTGTTCACAGAAGCCCTCGCCGTGCGAGCAATAGGCAAACATTTGTAATGTCAGCAACTTTGACAATGGACATTGCAGCTCCAAAGCGGGTGATGACAAAGAAAAAAGGAAAGAAAGATGAAGGCGACAAGCTCAGTAAGTTTAGGAGTGGTTCCACGGTTGGTTTTAAAAATAACCAATTGCTCACCTGATACTTGGTGACATTGGGCAGACCAGTAAGACATACTAGTATTCTAATTTTAGGCTCAAATTTCTAAATATTTTCACCACATGATGGTTTTTTTGAGATGTCAAAAATAATTTTTTTATTAGAAAATTTGACTGAACGCATATGTGTTGGTCTGAAACCAAAAGTGATTGACCTCACCCCCAAAGATAAAGTAGCACAGACACTTACAGAACTGAGGGTTAATTGTAAGGCAGAAGAAAAGGTAATTCAAGTAATTGTTTAAACAGGGCATAGAGTTTTACTTATGTTATAAGTTATAACTTCAGGAACTGTGGAAAACCGTTTTTTTTACTTAGCCTTTCTAAACAAAGAAAAATGTTTGACAAAACATATGCTAATACTCAAACATTTTTTTGTCCCCAGGATTTTTACCTTTATTATTTCCTGTGTCAGCACCCTGGCAGGACGCTGGTATTTGCAAACAGCAAAGATTGCTTGCGCCGATTGGTGTCCCTACTTAACTTGTTGAAACGTTCCCCTCTCCCACTGCATGCTGACATGCATCAACGACAAAGATTGAAAAACTTGGACAAATTTGCAGGTTGATCATTGTGCTTTACAGATTTAAAAACTAACAGTTCATTAGCTTTCATCCGCTTTGATTCTTCAATACAGATTTGAAAACTAACAGTTCATTAGCTTTCATCCGCTTTCATTCTTCAATACAGATTTAAAAACTAACAGTTCATTAGCTTTCATCCGCTTTGATTCTTCAAATAAATGCATATTCCCTTAAAAGTTTTCTATAACCAGAAATTTAAGGCAAACATGAGATAACTAGTGTTAAGAAATTTAGTTTGGGGCTAAAGCATTATAAAAACCCTAGCTGGTGTAAGAGAGTAAAAAAAAATCAACCTTTTTTTTGTTTCAATATCTAGAAAATGACAGAGGACTTTTAGTAGCATCAGATGTTGCAGCGCGTGGTCTAGATATTCCTAAAGTGGATCATGTATTACACTATCAGGTGCCCAGGACAATGGAGGTACAAAAACACAATTGTCCAGAGACAGGAATTTTCTGATCTCATAAAAGCTCTGATATTTTGTTGGTTAATTGATTTTTATCACAAAATCCTCTTTTCATTTAAATAATATATCACAATATATTGTTAATGATTAAAATATAAAAATGTTGTTGAAGTTCTAGGTGTTTATATTAATATTAGTATATTAGTATGCTATGTCAATTCAATTTCATTACATGGTTGTAAAAAAAAAAAGTCTCAATAACTTTCTTTTTTAAATATTTGTGTTATCTCTACTTGTCGTTTATATTTTTCTTAGTCGGTTCACAGTAGTTGAAGAACTTATTTTTAGTCAAATAAGTGTTTATATAAAATTTTGAGCTATATTGACTCTGTTCTTTTAAGTCATGGTTGATTCATTTTCCTGATCCACTTTGACTTTTTTTGTTGTTTATTTAGAACTATATACACAGAAGTGGTAGAACAGCTCGTGCAAGCAATGCTGGCCTCAGTGTAATGTTAATAGGTCCAGAGGAAGCAAAAGACTATCGCAAAATTGTATTTGGTGTTAGAAATGGTGAGCTGGACTTGTTAAGATTGTGAATGGTGAAAACAATTGTGAATTAGAATAAGTGATTTTGTGGAGGAGAATAATTATATCAATGAGTCCTAATTCAGTTTCATTTTATTATTAGTGAGTGCTATAATATGTTCTTTGCCTTTTATATTTTGGATATTGAGTTGAGTAGTCATATCTGAACTCAAGAAACGGCAGAGTTGAGATTGTCATTCATAAAATTGGAAACTGCTAATACTTCAAATTAAGATATGAATTAGGATTTTGAAGTTATGGTGCATGATTTTGATCCAGGTGAGGAATTACCTGTGATGCCAGTGGAGATGGATCTACTTCCTGCTGTGAAACAAAGAGTAGCACTTGCAAGAGATATAGATGTCAAAGAATACAGGTCAGTTATTAATATTATGTACATGTTCAAGGGCCAATATCTTGGTAAGAAGAATCAATGCAACACTTTATGGAAAAACTAACATGGAAATAAACTTCTGCTATTGTACATGTACAAACTTAAATGTGAGGACATTATTTATATTAATTTTTTTTTGTTTTTGCAGAATGAAAAAGAAACGTCTGAGAAATAATTTCTTCACCAAAGCAGCTGAGGAAATGGATATGATTATTGATGATGAGAGACTGTATCCTTTTCCCAAAAATACCTGGTTAAATAATGAAGCTGTTATTTTAATATAGTTATAAATGATTATATATTGCCAAAACTAACTAGCAAAGAGGGAGTCACGTAGTGGCCTTTCTGTGGCTGCCGCAGGGTGGATGGGGTGCCGAGGGGCTAAAATAAGTTTGTTAACCTGTTCATTCACATTACATTACTTTGCAAATAGCTTTATTTCAAATTTGTCCAAATTTCATGTAAAAATCTGTATATTGTTTCAATGTGAAAAATTTGAAAATCCAAATTTTCAATCTCCAGATTATTATTATCCAGATAGTACTTTTTTAATGTATTGTATAACTATATTTGCTTCCTTGACCATAGCCCAGCCTTGAGGACATGGGAGACTCCATGGAACAAGCTCAGAACAAGCAAGAGCTGCGTCACAAGAAACTTCAGCTAGAATCTTTGTTAAACAGCTCATTGGCACCAATAAGAATGAGCAAGTACCCAACAAAATCTGGTCAACTGTCTATCAAAAAAGCCATAAATCTATATGACACTAACACCAAGTGACAGTATGCAAGTGGGTGAACTGTGGAGGAAAGCATGCATTTGTTATTGAAAATGGCAATGATTTAACATGGTAATAAATGACTGGGAGATCAATAACAGTAACCGATTAAGTGAAGCTAATGTTTAAAATAATTAAAGACATAACTAATTTTAAAATCATTAGTTTCTCACTATGCGAATTAATTTTAACCAACCATTAGCTTTTGCCTTAATGTCAAACAATAGATTCGGAGACATGTTTGAATTTGCTTCAAAAAATCTAAATAATCTCTCCTTATTATATGTTGATTAATAAGTTCATGTAAATAAAACATATGACCACTGCAAACTGTGTTACTTTATTATAAAGCTGAATGGGCTCTTTGAATGCAACGCAGAGTTTCAAAGCTTCATTTTAATTGTCTGTGCTTTGATTTCTTCCTTAGAATATGATAATTAAAATGTCATACTAGGAAACACATTTAGGATCACTTAGTAAACTGAAGAGCATATACTTCCTGTACCGGTATTTGCAGACACAGGCACAGAATTCTCCTTATTAACTTAGTTTGTTTTCATGTACGTTTTCATGTACGTAGTGTCCTCCATTTCATATTAGCCCATGTGAAATTTTTAAAATTTAATTGCGAATCATCATCTTCAATGTTTGTCCTTATTGCAGTTGAAAGCAATTCATGTCAAACTGTTGAGCTTTTAAATAAATACATTTTTTAGAAAATAGCAACCCCACCAAAGTCTATAGCTTTAAAGCCCATTATGCTTTCAAATGGCAAAGACTTTAGCTAAGTGAATTCAAATTAGTATAAAAATAAAAATAACCTAAGACAAGTTTTATGTGAAAATAAAATATACATATATTTTAACCCCAAGCTTGCACATGCTATAGCAATCAAAGGCTCCTTCAACTTCTTTAAAAATGATTAATTTGACTAAATTTATTTTATGGCCTGTCCTGTTAGATGCAAACATTAAGTTGCTGGATAAGTTTTTCAGCTGTGATTAAAGTTTGTTTTCAATTATTAGTAAGGGTTAATTTTCTTCTTGAGATGCCTGTGTCTTTTAACTAAAATAGTCTAATAATGTATTTCTTGACTTTACTAATATTTTTAGGCTAAACTAAAACAAAATCATTTGAAAAGTTACAGGGATATTTTCATAAAAATAAACTAAAGCTTTGAGAATTGATAATTTATTTATTGTATGTATCCACATAATGGAACAAATGGACCATGAGTATCACTTGGGAGTAGATGACAAAATATTAGAACACACAATGTTTGAAAAATCTACATTGTCATTGGCTGGTGAAGCTGACCATTTTCTAAAATTAACTTCTATCCTACATTCTTTGCATTATTTATTACTTAGTGATAGAGATAAGAGATTAATAAATGGCAAAGATATACATTTTGTTGAAACTTTCCTTTGACGCTATGAAAACAATATAATATTGACTTTTTTGCCATCCTAATTTTTAACCCAGTGGTTCTCAACCTTCCTAATGCCGCGACCCATTAATACAGTTCCCCCTGTTTTGGCGACCCCCAACCACCCAATTATTTCCGTTACTACTTCATAACTACAGCATATATGTTTTCCGAAGGGGTCGTTTGAACCCCAAGGGGGTCGCGACCCAGAGGTTGAGAACCGCTGCTTTAACTCATTCCATAAAATAAGCACAAGAACATTGTTTAAGGGTAAATGTAGAAAGAAGAGGTATTCTGTCATAAATTTCATCACATGAAATACTTTAGCTTGATAAAGTAACATCCACTTTATTTTTGAGTAGAAGGAGCCCCTATTTTCAGCAATATATTACAGAAACATTTTGACAAATAGATGTTAACAATTAAAATTAATTAAAAAACAATTGATATCTCTTCAACCCAGAAATGTAGACTTCACTGTATAAAATGAAGAAAAGCTTGGGGGATTCTACATATGGTAGGTTAACACAGTTCATAACTGAAGGACACATCAATTTTTATATGCACAATAAATCATGAGAACCAGATGTACAATACTTAGGGGAATGACATTCCAGGATAACATTATTGTAATAGTAATTATTGTACCATTGAATGATTTCTATTTGATACACTCAGAATTTATGTTGTTATTAAGCAAGCATAGAATATATTGTCAGGTACAAAGTTTCTAATACAGGTCCATACTCATCGAGATGATAAAAAGTGAGATTCAGGTTTTAAAAAGTTGTATCACAACTTCACGTAATCACAACAGTGAATAAAATAGGTAGCATATCATAAATAACCATATCAACAGTACACTTGGCATTTCTTAATTTCATTTCACTGGGAAATTAAGCTATATTGAAATTGTCACAACTTTTCTATTAGAAAATCTGGCACTTTTGGTATTAGGTAGCACAAAGTTGCCAGATAGCTCTGGGATGACAACCAACAAATTATGCCATAATTGGTCTTTGGAATGTGGGGGCATGTTATCTCTTTAAGCTTCCAAAGAAAGGAAAAGAAGAATGTATGCAACTATTTAAAATAGATGTTTGCCTATTGCAATATGTTTCTAAAATACTGATCAATTTTTGGAAATAAAAATGCGTCAATAAATAAGGTCAAAGAGACACCATAATATTTATATATCACTACGATGAGTATTAATATTTTCATTATATAGTTTTGGGAAATGATTATCTTCTTGAATCAAATTTTTTAAGCTGTTGTCAAGGACTTGATTAAATCGGTCTTTACGAAATACTACTCAGTCTTTATGAAATACTACTCAGTCTTTATGAAATACATGAAACAATGTACACCAAAGAAATAAAAGGAAAGTTACTGTTAAATTACACTGAAGTACTACCTACAAGTGGTTTCTAAATGTCTCCATAAAAATACATCAACTCTCATTTGATTCTGAATTTTTTTTTTTAAATATAGTAAAATAATGTAATATAATTTAAAAAAGCAACATTTTTGTATCTTTCTGCAAGTGAATCAGATCCCATTCAAGACTCTCCATGCTGTGCATGTATATAGAATACTAGATGAGACCAATATAAACTGGGACCTGATAACAGAATAAACAATTATTGTTTTCCTTGTAATTTTATAATGAGCTGGAGGTAAGGTAGGGCTCACAGAAATAATATTTGGTCCATTACTAAACAAAAGCAATTATAATAGCTATAATTGAGACCAAAAACCATCAATCTGAACAAAACATTTGATGTGCCAGATGTGCAATATAAATGCAAAGCATGTGTAAACAAAACAAAGTATATGTAAATATACAATCTGACATAAAGGACATGTTTCTGTTTGAACAAATGTAACATGTTAGAAACATTAAAATGAAATTACGTCACAAATAAAATTTAAATAGTATCAAACTCAAATGTGCAATGGTTATTAATTTTCGATTAAAATGGTGACTAGTTTATCTGCATATTGACCTTTATACGAGCACTCATTAATTTCTAGAAATATTTGACTAACCCAAATATAATTATTTTTTGGTTGGTTTTTGACTCATTTTTTATACCCGCCTTGCAGTAATGAACGTAAAAAATCTAGTAAATAATACTTCAAGAACACAAAATGTGAGTCCATATATTTAAGAGGTATTTTTAACTAAACCTTATTTAATATTAAAAGTGCACCCAAAAGCTAGGAGCACTGCCTAGATTTATAATTGATTGAATTGACTAATTTTGTCATCTGATATTTTAACAACAGAATCATTGACCAACCTCAAATTTACAATGTATACAGATTTTATCTTGTTTGGTTTATTATTATTTTTATTTAAATTATTTATTACATTTAATTTTACTTTAAAAAAAGGAACTTCTAAGACTAATGCTTTAAAACCAGATCCAATATGCACGAAATGTTTACGAGATGACAAATAATCAAGTAGTATTTCTACAGATTTCCTATTCCCAATTCTGGGAATGTCCTTTTTTCTTATTCATTATATGAGCTGAATTAAAATATTTGCTCCCAGTAAACTTGCTTATTCATTTTTTTTTTATCAAACTGTAAATGCGACAACAATAATATCTTTGCTTTGTATTTTTAATGGCATGCATAGAGCTGAATCATTTCTTTAAAATAATTAAAGACATTTTCATAGAATTTTATGACACTTGAGGGGCATTACCTAAAGTCATCACAAACAATGTAACTGACATAACATTGGGTCATTAGTTTTAATTTAAAGCCTTCTTTGTGATCACCAGTGGCCATTCGTAGCAGTGAATATTGGTGTGTTTTGATAAAGGGCTTTAAAAAAATCTTTCCAAATCTGTTGATCCAGACTTGTCTTTCATTAATTACGCTTTTTCAATATCCAGGAGAAAACCACTTTTAAATAAAAATTCATTTATGCTTTAATAACTATCCACAAACATTGACTAGAGATTTTTTCTTCAACAAAAACATTGATATGCAATACCAATCAAATTAATACTGCAGTAGCTGCTAATAATTGAAGAGAAAGGGTCCCAGTCTTGTCAATAAGCTCAAAGTTTATATGACAATAGTATTAGTATTACCATCTCTCCTACATGATAGTGAGACATAGAGACAGTACAGCACCACGTACGCTGTCCACATAAAGTTCTTGCCATAAGTTGGCAGGACAAAGTCCCTGAAACAGTAGTCCTACAAGGGGATGAATTATCAGCATCTACACTTCTCTACAAAAAGAACAAGCCAGATGGGCAGGGCATGTTGCAAGAATGCCCGACAGCAGAATTCCTAAACAGCTAATATTCTGTGAACTTTCCAGAGAAACGCGCAGTTAGTGAGAAGAAAAAAGTCTTTGAGAACTGTATAAAAGCTTCACTTAAATCCATGAACATCGACCGAAATTTGTGGGAAATACTTGCTATGGATCGTACAAGCTGGCAAAGCAGACTCACTGTTGGAGCACAATCCTCAAAGAATAAACATGCCGCTCACGTCGAAATTAAGTGCACAACAACGAAAAGCAGAATTAACTCCAATCCAACTAGGACCTAAAAAAACATCTGACCTATGTGCTGGAAAGCTTTCCAGGCACAAATAGAACCGGCAACCCACTTGCCTAGTCACCGTTGAATATAGTCTTGGTCATCTTTAAAAAAAACATAACATAGCTGCTAATAACTAATGCTAGTAAAGATAAAATAAGAATAAGTAAATCTTAATAAAAGTTAATATATGTATAACTTAAAAACTTAAGCGTATCACAACCAAAATTAAACTTTTTGTGAAGAGCATTGACCACAAAATATTTGCACTGCCAATAAAAGTACAATCCTATCTGCCCATCTAATTACAAATTGCCTCTGAAAAGAGTGTACCCGGTACATATTGTAAAGCATGTTCACATTTAAATCATGGTACAGCAATATCTACTCTTCAAAGTTTAAGCTTTCTACAGAGAGGGATAAAAATACATAAAGTACAAAAGAACAACAATATGAGACAGTCAAATAACAAGCACCTATCAGATGGTGCAAAACAGTGATCTTGACAATGTCAGTTTACAACAGGACATTTCACAAAGATAAAAATAAGTATTCTAAGTAAAATTTTATTTTTAAAACATGAAAATGTTTTGGGACAGGACATAATTACAATTAAAAATGAAAATGTGACATTGCAACTTAACACAAGCTATTCAAAGTTTCCTCCTACGCACAAAAGGCTTTTAAAAAAAATATCCCCCTTTGTGCATTATGAAAAGAAAAAAGTAATGAAATCTGACCTACTTTCTCAACAGGATACATACAATTTAGCCCTAGAGGCACAAAGAAAAATATGAGTCTCATACAGAGCTAAAACACAAGACACTTGATATGGCTCACATATAGCTAAATGATTAATACATAAGTTGCACAAAAAATAGGCAATTTCTTGAAAAACCAAGAAATAATGGAAATTTAACACTGAATTGTATGAACAACATTCTGTACATGAATATTTAAAGTGCAGGTGAAAGTGTGATGTCATGGTGTACTGTACAGATAAAAGTCATGTGACAGGGGTCACCGGTTGACCCATCTCCTTGTAGACTCTTCCCAGTCAGTGTTGCCACCTTCTTCATCATCTGTTCGGATAAAAGATTCATCATCTGTTTGGAGAAAACTGTCCTCATCTGTTGTATACCTGCTGCTTGTCATCTCCTGAAGAAATAAACCACATAACTTGTATTGAAATGCTCTATTGTAGCCTTTATCACTTGATAAAATGTTATATAATGTACAGTTTTAACAACTGTTGGCGCAGCCCAGTGCCACTATGGCTGCACGTTTGCCTTAAAACCAAGATGTGGTGGAGTGAGCTCATCAGTCTATCAAGGTAAAACCCAGTTCAAAACTCCTCCACAATAGTGTTTCCCCACCTTTTCCACACTCTGTAAACCTACCAATCATTTGCCTCGCACCCCCCAACAATTATTTTACTAAGTCCCCCACCCCCCTAAAAGTAGCAGTGTATTTTATAATGTGAAAATGATGGACTTATAATTTATTTAGTGAATTGCAAAGAGAGCTATAGAACTTATTAAATAAACTTGTGACTTATTCCATAAAGTAAAATGTCAATGATGAAATATACACATTTACATCATAATTTAAGAGCATTCTGAAATGCCTCCTCCCAGCCCCTGAGAGTTGGGAAACCCGTCTCTACCACATACAAAGGAAGACAGTGGGCAAATTTATTTTAAAATCCCAAAACACACATACAAATTAAGATAAGTGTCAATAACAAGGTGACACACAAATTAAGAATAAGCAAGTCAGAGCATATCCAGGCTAATTTTTAAAATATTGTTTAAGCAAACAATGAAGTAATCTGTGAGTAATGACTTCAGCTATCTGATATTCATGCATTACCAATATTACTTAACCAAGTCAAAATGCAGTATTAAAAAAAATATCCATGGAACATGTTTTGGTTTTGAAAAACAAAGAACTCCCCCACCAGACCCCACCTATAATTTTGGTTTCTTGTTATTTTCCAGGTTGGAAAAAATAAAAAATATATATATAATATATATATGTCTGCTAACCTTAGCCATGGCTTCGGGTATTTCTGCACCATCATCATCAGTTCTCATACTGACACTCTGAACTTCATCTAGACGCTCCCCTTGACAAGAAACATCATCGGTGCCGACATAACTCTCATCATCTGTTCTTGTTAGTGACTCGCCTTCATCAGTTCCAGGATATCTGCAAACATCATCAAGTTGTTTTTTTTCTATTCCATAATGCAAATGAAACGTTACAGTGAGAAAACAAATAAGTTGCATTTATATTGAGAAATATTTTTACTATTTAACCATACACTATTTTTATAATTATTTCTTTTACATTTAAATCATTTTTTATTACCACAGAATCTCATAACTCCTAGATGACACTTATGGGTGTATTGTTTGAGAATATGTATGGATATTTACAAGGGCTTTGAAGTGGAGCTTGGATCTCAGAGAAGGGGATTTTTCCCCATAAAAAATTTTTATTTTAAAAATATGTTTTTTACATTTTATGCATTAAAAAATTATCTCTGATTTTCTTCATTAGTTTTTTGTCACCTAAAAATGAGCAACATCGATCTTAGCCTTAATATGTGTAATGTGTCTCCTAATTGAGTTTAGTTTTTTAATTTCTTTTAAAATGTAATGGCCAACACAAGGTGCATTTTGCCAAATAGATAATGGTGTGGATGGGAGCGCCCTACTTCAAATAATGATTATTAATAGTCATCATGAAAAATGTCTTAAATCTGAAAAGTACTAGCCTGTAAAGTACTGAGTACATTTTCAAAGACTTCGGTCAATTTCTCCATATCAAAAACATCACCATATGACCCCATATAGTGTCTCGGGACCCAGTGAAGTTTAATTCCCCATACATTATCCAAATCAATCCTACCAACTCTACCAATTCCTCTAAACTTAGTCCTTAGCTCCTCCTTACCCTCCTGCCATCCATAAAGTATTCATAGAACAGACCACCAAAAATTGCTTTGAGTGGAGGCAGAGCAGAGCACTCAAAAAATTGACTGCTACAAATTCCAGATAATTATATTTAAATAAAAAATTATTTTGTTTTTGTACATCAAATAATTCCCTTAAAATAAAATATGGAATATTTTTGCTCAAGTGTTAGATGATATTTTAAAATTTGGAATGGAGTAGAATAATATTTTACGCTCTTCACACCCATCTTTCCAACTAAAACCTCCAAAGCCAGTTGCTCCGCTCAAATGTTCTTAATAGAAATCACCATTTTGATAACTTAATGAACATTTTCTCAGGAACTTTTATTTTCCTGAATTGCATGAAAAACTTCTTTAAAATTTTCAATTTCTTACTCTTACCCCAAAAATAGTCAAGGAAAATTAACAATATACGGAACAAAATAAAACTTTCATAGGTTTCATTTCCTGCGATGGGGTTCAGTTTAATCTAAGATGTCACCAAATCTTTTAAAATTACATTTAAATCACAGGGCATTTTCATGTTCTGATTTTTAAAGAGATTCAAATTTAAAAAAAAAAAAAGCAAGCACTGTCATACCCATCTTGTTCATTGTCACTTGTTGTTTGGCTGGAATTGGCACTGCTCCGTTGTCTCCTTGCTCGAAGCTGGGCAAGGAATTCTGCTTCTTGTCTCATCCTCCAGTGTAGGTCATCTCGACCCCATGACCCCATATCTATGTCTTCTGTTCCTCCGGACCTTGACATAAGTTCCTCATCAAACTTGAGTTCTTTATTAAAAAGAAAAAACAGTAAAAAAATCTTAAATAATTTTTAAAATAAAAAAATTGAGGTGTAAAATAATTTACTTTGATGTCACATTAATTATTCATGTAACACCCTTCCATCTTTTCATAAAACGAGTCAGTGACACTTCAATAACACAAAAGACTTGATTCAGAGATTCTTATTAAGAGTTAGTAACATTTTCATCCTACTATTGTAACTGCAGTGTGCCGACAAATAGATGACATGTTAAGTTCAGCTTCGTCTTAATGTGATGCTTACTGGGAGACATTTGCCATGGACTGTGCAAGCTGGCATGGCAGACTCATAGTCAAAGGAAAATCCTCAGAGAATAAGCGCACAGCTCAAACCCAAAGAAAGCGCACAGCAAAAAATAGCAGAATCGACTCAAATCCCACTAGGACCAAAAACAATGTGAGTCCCACGTGTGGGAAAGCTTTTGAGGCACAACTATGATTAGCAGGACACCTGCGTACTCACCATGTAATACAGCCATGGTAATCTTTGCATGCAAAAAAAGAACAACAACATATCTGACCTAAGTATCAAAGAAGCATATTCAAACTCTTAAGCACCAAGAATTATAGAGTTATGTCCAAGAAACTGGTCTCAACAAATTTAACTAGCCAGAAGACTTTTCAAGTATAACCTCATATATTAGCTAATCTCCCAGGTGTGGGCAACCTCTTTGAAGCAGATTTTTCTATTCTTTTTTTTTGGCAGGCGGCATAATAATTTTCTTTGAGTCCATACTTCTATACTATAAAGTTAGGACATTTTAAATAAATAAAAAATAATTATAATGAGAATAAAGGCTCTACTTAAGTTAGACTTTGAAAATTTACTCATTTTGAAAAAGAAGCATGTGGATTTTTTAAAATTTGATTATTAGGCCTAAAGTTTGACAATTTACACTAAGATTATTGGTTTTCAAAGACTTTAAATAATTATTCACACCTTTTACATTTAACAAGAAAAGTATTCTATTTCCTGGAATGTCTTGGGTGCTGAATTTCAGTGAGCAGCATGTAGCCCAAAGGCTGCCCATCCATTATAAACTGAAAGTAAATTGGCTTGTTTGCCTTTCTGGGCATTACCTTAGTTAGTTTACTAATAGGGAACCTGGTGTCAGGAAACACTAAAATAAGGTCCAGACAATTTATTTTAACTCCCCACTTATAAAAACATAAATTAACAATGAAATCTTCTGTAAAATTGTTGCTGAAACATATTTTATGACCCTGAAGAATTGGCTTAAAATTGCTTGTGGTACCTTAATTTCTATAATAAAAACTCCAAATCAATGATGAGCAAATGTCAAAAGTAGCTTTTACTTCCTTTTGCAAATGGGAGTTTATCTCAACACTTAAAAGGCAGATATTTTTCTTGGCTTTGAGTTCCTTCTGATAGCCCCTTACTAGATAGTTGCGATTTTTTTTATTTCTACAGAAGAACTATATGAAACAATATATCAGCAGACATTAAATGAATGGCTCAATAAGTTGTCCATCGATAAAGAGATCTTATGATCCAAACAAATTGTAAAAAATCTTGTTCAATTGATTGAGTATTAAACCTAAACTTAAAATCAAATTAGTGGCTGACAAATTTGCAGTATGGTATGATGTAATGAATTAGGTTCTATAAAATTACATTGGAAGAGAAAGGCTCTGATTCTGTGCTCAATTGTGTTAGATAGAGTTGTTTTTAATAAGCATGCCTATTTGATTTGGCATGCCTCTATTTAAAAATTTGAACATATAAATTTTTTTATTAGATTTCTATTTGTGGGTAAAATTTATCTTCATATATAAATATATCTTTATCTCATTAAGTAGACAATTTTGACTCTTATTAACAGGGAATAACGATCTTTCAGTCTTAAGCCCATTCACTAAAAAAACAAAAAAAACTTCTTCTATTGCTTTTACTTCCCCAATTTTAAATTAAAGAAAAAAGAAACAAGTCAATTAAAATGCTCTGAGGTATTTTTAAATGAGTTCAGACTCTTGGGATATAAAGATGAACTCTTAAATTGGCCTCAAATCTAAAACCAAGAGAGCTAATGGCTGCTGATGTTTCTAGGCCTATTATATTGACATTTGCTCAAGTCTTGGTAGAAGAACCCTGACTTGGAGAAAGATAGGGCAAAATTTGTAGGGTAACACTGCCATTACTTCTTGACAGCTGACACATAACTAATTGCATCCTCATCCTACATTAGAATGGTCATATTTGTACATGTCATGACTCCCTGGAAATCCTACCAGCAGTTTGTTATTTCAGTCTAAGAAGACAGACTAACTTTTAGTAGGAAAAGTTCTCTGAAATTCTGGGCCGTATGTCAACTGTGGCTGATTATTCTGGAAGACTTGTGTGTTTCCTGGGGTATAGTGAAAAAAGCTTTCCCTTAAAAGTTAGTCGAGGCCACGGCAGAATGAGCATTAAGTCAGATACAAGTTAGGGATCAACAGCCACCTGTGGATTTCAGGTTGGACTGGTAGCATCTCACAAATAAAAAAAAACCTACATACACTAACCCATTGTTTCTAGGTAGCCGTTAGGGTGACTGGTGCATTTGGGCTAGAGGGAATCCACAATCCATCATTAAGGAAAAACCACATAAGAATTTAAATTGATGTTTGGTAAGGGGAATCCAGTAAATTCACAGTTAATGTAATGCAGAAGAGCAGGACTTGGGTAAATGGAGTGTTTACTCAATGAGCAATGCTTCGCAGCACATTTCACCTTACAGCAGATCAGCTTTTTAATAATTTTTCAGGTGGGTGGGTTTTCTTTAGCAATAAAGCAGCAAATTCTCATTGTTTCAAGAGGACCACGTCTAACCAATTCTTAAGCTCCAGGAAGGCTATGTCTACATTAATAAGATGGAAAGCAAAGGATGGATTTAGAAGAAAAAAAAAATAATAAAGCAAAGTTTTGAAACATAAATTTACTTCAAATCAGTGAGAGATAAGGTCTAAGGCTGCCTCATCAAACCTGTCATTAAATTTACCTTTAAAATGATAAGAACTTTGAACTGAATTTTCTTACAAAAACTTACCACTAAATTTACTTTGTAATCTGCTTTCATCATCATCGTCTTCACTACCATCATCTAAACAAACAAAAAAAAAGGAAATGAGAAACTTCAATTCTTTTTCTTGATAACTAAATAAAATTGTTTAATGAGTAAATATTTTTCATTTTCCCCATACTGTTTGTGATCTAGTTACTTTACATCAATGAATGGTATCTGTTCTCGGTAGGGAGTAAATTAAAACCTTTATTTTGATATTGATTATAGAGATTTCTTGTGCAATCCTCAAGAGTCCTTGACATTTCAAATATTGCAATAATGAAGTACTGTTTATAAAACCCATCACATCATCACACAGGGTTTATAGTATGAAGAGCCAAGAAGTTTACAGATACTGAAAAGTGAATTTGGGCCTTGTTTTCTTTCTGCCTGTAACTTTTCTTGTACCAAGTTTAACATAAATACTCTACATTAACTACCAGTTAGCACTAAACAAGAACCACAGATTAAAATTCAAGAACACTAAAAGTAATATCCAAATAAAAAAATAAATGGTCACTTTGTTATTGCTCAACAGCAGTGGCAGATCTAGGTTATCACTTTCTTTATCCCCCACTTGTATAACTTTCCAACCATCAAAAGAAGGGAGAGATCAGATTGATATGGCATGGAGTAACAATACAATAGCCAGGCAACAACATCACACATTAGAAATAGTCCTTTTATGTATAGACTATTTTTTTGTGTGCTAATTTTATGTGAAGCACATTGAGCCTTAGCCCTAGGCTGGGGTACCGCACTATATAAGACCACATTAATAATAATAATAATAAAATGCAATGTTGCTTCTAATGCTGCATAAGACCTACTAATATTATTTAGCTCACCCCCAAAAGAATTCCTGTGTTGTTTTCTTCAATTAAAAGTTTAGCAAATTTTATAGGTAATTTAATAGGTTTATGATAGATGCATTATAGATTACCTGAATGTAGCTCTTTCACTAGTGAAGACATTGCATTTGTAACAGAGTCAGCAGCCATAAGTAGATCATTGCGTAGTGTTCTGGTCAGTGCAGCAGCAGATGATGTCTGGATAGTGAAGGCTTGTTTGACATCCCCACCAAGACCTGTCAGACTTAGTTCAGCAGAGGTAGATGGGGCTGTGTGAAGAATATAAAGTGTGCACCCATTGGTCTTCTGTATTAACTGTAGTATTAGTTAATGATGTCATTGATATGTTTACATATTCTTTACATTGTTTGTCTGCTTAAGACAACTTGTAACAGATATTCTCTTAATTAATTTTGTATTTATTAAATAAAACTTCATCCTACTTGTGTGTATAGTAGGCCTAATTATTTTTCTTTAAAGCTACTAAAGTAAAGCTATGTATGGTGATAGTTTTTTCCTTATGCTTTACTGCATCTTAACTTACAGCAGTACAAGAATGGAGTTAATTTTATTGGGGTCTCAGTGAGAAAAAAAATGCAATGACACATATTACTACTTAAGACTGTTACAGTTGTAAAAGCATTGTATCAGTGAGAAAGCTACGAGATTGTCATTCACAAGTTGGGGAATTATCTCTCTGAAACTGAAAAACCTGAATGACCTACCAGGTGAAGTGGCAGCCCTGTTGACCAATGCAGCTGAGAATGTTGGTGAGAGACCACTTCGAGATCGAGGTGAACTGTTGGGTGTTGATCTTGGTGAGGTGGGATGATTCTGGAAAATGTATTGAAACCCAAGTATTTTTTTAGCGTGATTTTTCATTGAAGTCAATACTTTTTAGTTTTTCATTGATTCAAGTTATCAATATTTTCAAAATAGTTTAGAACTAGTCTTAAAATTATTCAAATATCTGAAAGACATTTATTTGAAGTTATTTCAGAAAAAACAATAACACCCCAGAGTCTCAAAAAGCCATTGTAGTTACAGTGACTCCAAGCAATCCAGTACTTGTACTCATGTTATACAGCTTAATGAAGTATGATCTAATATACCAAGCTACACTTAAACAGCTGATTAAAGTCTGATCCTAGATCCCACCCCATATTAAACAGTTGATTGAAGTCTGATCCCCAAGACTAATCAATATCATACAGCTATTTTAATCTCTGACTGATCTCAAAACCCCTCTCAATGCCCCAAACCTAATCAAAATAAAGCTAACAAACCTTAAGAAGTTTCATGAGTGTCTCCAACTGAACCATCAAATCTTTCCTACTCTCCTGCAGAGCTTGCATCCTGGCTTCCAGCTCATCTTTCCTCTGCCTTAAAAGCCTGAGCTCAGCCAACAATGTGGGGTTGTATTGGCTGGTGTCCCCGCCCTCCTGAGCAAATGTTTCCTGTTCCAGCCTTAACCTCTGGATCTCTCGCATTATTTCCCTGGAAATAGTTTACTTCAGTTAGACTAAACTAAAATACAGTTTGCAGTTTAAAATAGCATTTTTGATGTAATCATTTCATTATAATACTTCTTCATTAGCCAACTACCTTTATTTTGGTGTGTCTGTGAGTGTGTGTTTCAAAATAGTGCAGATAGCTTCCACTTTCGGTGGTTGAGGTTGTTTTTTTTTTACAATATCCCAAGAATAGCAGTGTTATTGGGCAGGTGAGTGCATTCTTTAACAGTATTTTCCACAGTTAAGGTGGTCCCTGATGAATTAGAAACTGTATCTCTTGGTTATGATGCAATCACACCATTATTGCCACACCATTAATTCCAAAAAGAAGTGTCATATTTCTCTTCCAATACTTGACCAAATTGTTCCCCACAAATATTTGAAATGAATAGTTTTAGTGCTCTTTACTTTCTCTAGAAACACAGGTAAATACATTCGTAAAGTATTAATACTGTGCTGAGTAGAAGCTCTGCTTCTTTTACTCATTCCTTCATTCCACAGGAGGCAATTCAGACTGCTTTATTTTCTGTAATATAAAAACTATGCTCCACACTTTATAATTATGAGCCATCAACAAGTTTACTAATCACTTCTAACAGGATGCATCAAAATGTCAATTATATTTGAAATTCCATGAGGCTTCCAATAAACAGCCCCAATTATGTCACACCATTAAAAGGACCAACCCAAAGGGTGTGACCATCATGAGATTAGTGGGCAACAAATAACAGGAAATTGGTGGGTAAAAAATGACATAATGTGGGGGACTCATGTTTCAAAAAAAAAAATGAAATGAAAACAAAGGTTGCACATTTTTGTTTTGTTTTAGCCATCAAATGATTCAAAAATACTTTTACGAATGAATTTGAATGAACCCAGTAAGAGCACACGTTATTTTCAAAGTAATGTTAAACTTCGTTTTAGAGAAAAATCCAGTAACTGGTGAATATTCAAAATTTGTTAACATAATGCTAACTTTGGACGTTGACCTGGACGTGTCCACTGCAGAACTGAATTATGTCCCTTGCTGTGGTTGCCAATTTGTTAATAGCACTGGTGAACTCAGACTCCCAGGGACCATAAATAGTTGATTAGATTCAGCAAATTAGGGGGAGCTTTCCTTGTTGTCAAGACAACAAGCACATGCATAATTCTTGTAGTGGTGTTACAATGATTCTCGATTCTTGTGGTGGCTCTACGATGATTCTCAATTCATGAAAGAGCAATAATTTTCAGTTCTTGTAGATAGCGCTACAAGGATCCTAAAGTCTTGTACAATAATTCCCCAAACAATACAAAAATTTTAACTTTCAATAATCTTAACATCAACATAAAGTGTATTTTATTTTTTTTTTAAATTTAAATTAGAGGACACTTATGAGATCAGCCTCTATACTCTAACACTGTCCCAACACTAACCTTTCATTAAAGATAGAATTAGAACAGTCAGGATAATAAAACTGCAAACTGGTGGAGAGGGGACCTGCATAACTTAAATTATATTTATTATTAGTTTACTGCAGCTTACATGTTAATGGCCTGAGGTAATGAGTATTTAAAAAAAACAAATTATTCATGTCTCTTTCTGACTTTTTATTCTTTTTAAATAGTCCTTTCTTAAGCCTAGAATCAACTTCAGTAAAGGATAATTTGTACAAACAAAAAAAATAGTACGCTCCATTTAACATTCAATATTTTTATGGTGCCTTATATATTAATCAGTTATAATTGAGAAGTTCATACTCATGTAAACCTGCTTTGTTCTCTGACAGGTTTAAAGAATGTAAACACAAGATGCCCAAGGCTACACAATTTGTTTATATGATATAAGAGGATGGGAAAGACATTGTCAGTGCACCAAAGCCAGGGAACAAAACATGCGTCAGAAGCCTTTGTAGTTTATATGGAAGATTGTTTTTAGCTCTGTTTATTTGTAGGAAAATGGAAGTCGCTCTTGAATGGCAGTCAGTTTCCACAATAAAATACGTTGTTGAAGGCTGCATAATTTAAACAATACATTCCCATACGGTAGATCAGAAAACCAAAACATGTAAATATTTCCTTTAAGTGTAGACGCGATTCAATAGATTGATAGATGGTGGTTGGTTTTAAAATTTCAGAGCAGTTGACTTCTAGGCTCTGACGGTTGACTTCTAGGCTCTGACGGTTGACTTCTAGGCTCTGACGAATACATTTCAGGGTTCTTGACTTGTGAAAAATGCACAACTGAACATTTCATCAATGTCTTTCTCATACATTAAGTAAACATCCCAAAGGGAAGTATAGTTGCCAAGTAATAGTGTTGGTTGGTGTCTGTGTGTATGGGGTAGGTTGAAACATACACTTTAACATTATGTGGTAAGCGCTTCCAAACAGCAGGGTACTGTTATGAAGGTAAAACAGAGATCATTGGGGTCAGATTTATTTCTTGACACAAACAGTTGAAGAAGGCAATTCACTCTCACTAGGACATACTGCAGTAGATTTTATTGCATGTTAAAGAAAATGAGAAGTTAACTCTTTTTTGTGTGTAACACTTGGACCCACCGGCTTAATCGGGTACTGTGTTTTACATCGGGTCCGGGTATTTTGAAAAAAACTAGTCCTTTCAAAAGAAAAAAGAATCCACCTTATTTACCCGAGTTCAGACCTGACCCATGAAACTCGCTGTGTGACAGAAGAACACAAATAATAACAACACCGAATAATAGTCGCCTCGCTCTCGAGTAACAAAATCAACCTATTTACTGGAGTTCAGACGTCACACATGTAGCTCACCGAGTAAAAGGCTTTAGTTTCCCCCTACTCGGTGCTATTAATAATGGAGTTGGTTTGGGGGGTTTTATGGTTGGGGGGGGGGGCGGTTTTGACGAGGAAGTAGGACGCACCAGAAGCCAAATATATACAAGAGATAATTTAATTGTATTAAAAAAAAAAAACAGCCACAGACGTTCAGGACAAAGACAAACTGATAGATTGAAAGGTATGCTCAGTCTCATACATATATTTGTAAAGCTTGTCGCTGGCCTTATTATTTGGCCACTAGCGAACAAAATGTTCACAAAACTCTCTATGACTAATCTCTTTATGAGCATTATGTCTACTCTCATCCGCTCTAAAACATTCCCTTTAATGACCGTTCCCCCTATAATGATTCGCCCTATGACCATTTTATTAGAAGCTAATTCAAGGACACGTGTGTGCATACACTGTCGACTTTTTAAAGAATACATGACCTAAATTGACGACATTTTAAGAGACAAAGTAAACTAGTAGAAAAGGTCTGTTTGTAGGCCTATATACATTTTTTGGGGGGAGCCATGCAAAATAGTGCAATTCAGTTACAGTTTTTCACATCTAAAATGACCATTAGTTACCACCCCTCCTAAAATCGCATTTATTTACCCCTGGACCTCCAGTTTATGATGACGACAGGAAAGCGGTAAACCGAGGTGAAGAACCGCTGCTTAGATCCGAGAGAGACTCCCGCCCGCCAGCACTCACCAACAACGTCCCACTGACCTTTCAGTCAACCTATCGCTCAGTCAATCGATCAAACATAAAACCAAAGCCTCTGATCGATAAGTTCAACAATAGACCAGGGGAACTGACCGCTCACAATGGCGGTAATTAGCACAACTCCATGTCATCAGCAAACGCTAGACTCGACTCAGGGCGGTGTCACACGGAATCCTCTTATGGCTCTGATTCTGGGCTTTCGTTTCTTTTTAAATAATTTTATTCTGTTGAATTTCGGACAGAAATGCGGAGAAGGCTAAACAAACTAATTGACGTCTTTTTTTCTCACATCTCAAACATAAATAATTTTTATTTTAATAATATTGAAAGAGAAACCATGATAGAAAAATGACAAACCTATTTGTCAGCACGCTGCAGTTACAATAGTAGGAATACTGTCACTTGACGATTCTGACTGCTGCTAACCTAATCAGCAAATCTCAAAGACTGTTGCATAATTATTATTTTTTTTAAATGTGGGGTCATTTGCTTCCGTACATTTATTCGGGAGAAAGATGTGTAGCCAGTGTGCCGCTAAATATAATGGTCACCAGGGTACAGAAAAGCGCACAGTTTCCTTTGCCCTTTATTTGTACGGGTTTAGAGGAGAGTGTAACGGTCAACATATCATTAAAGAGTAGCGAGTTCATCTCTGCCCATGGCTCTTGTAATGGAAAGTGTTACGGCACATTATATGATACGTTTGTGGGCGGCCACTAAATGTTGTTTAGGGTGTATATCTTGGTCCACCATTTATTAGGATACATTAATAGCGTAAATTAAATATCTTTTTTTTTTAAAAAAAACTTTATATGCTGCAAATGTCGTTTTTACATTGCGGACATGAAGAAGAAGTCTAAAGAGTAAAATGACTTGGACCGTGTTGTGGCATAGGACATACGTTAATTTGAGATCACACGTTTAATGTATGAACACTTTAGACGCATTATTATTTTTACCAAAGTGTGATAAGAATATCATTTTGATATACAATTTTCATTTGTAAAGAAAATACTAATACATTTGCAACGGGAACTATATTCCTTGCGTCTCGCTAGTCTCATTTCATTTTGAATCGTTTAAACTCTAACCCGGTGTTTACAACCTTTTCTCTACCCCGAATCCCTACGCGTCTCACACCACATTCAAATTGTTTGATTCTCGCAATAGTAACAATTGATTGAAAATTGGGAAAAAATGGCTTCTAATTTTAAACAAATACAAACTGGCGTCTAATTTTTTGAAGTAGAGTTATCAAAAGATATACTCTTATGGCTTAAGAGAAAAATGTTTATGAACACATTTAAAAAATATATATATAAACGTTTATGTAAATAACTAAGTCATGAAGTCCTCTGTTGTAATAATCACTTTTCCCCGCACTCATGAAACCCTGTCTCGCACCACCTGAGGTTGATCGGCGGGGTTGGGAAGCCCTGCTCTAACCATCTTCTCCGTCTCTTTCTTCCCAGCACACCAACACCTTTCTGCTGCCACCGCTCTCCAACCAAACCCACCGCCAACCACTCTCTAATTGCCTGTTTTCGGTTTCAAAGTGGCTGCGATTCAATGAGATCATTATTATAAATTGCAGGATCCAATTACCCATTTCTAATAGTGATGCCTTCGGTAGTGTTATGTCACTGAACGCAGCCGATCCGCCGTCATTCCCGATGCAGTCCACTACTCGAGTTCTTCCCGCGCGCTATGTCTCAGCTTCTGCCGAAGGATAAGAGTCGACGGGGAGAGGGGATTATTTGATCTGCATTCGTTTCATTTTGAAGGGGGGAGGAAAACCCTCGGTAAATAAACATGTGTCTTTCAGTAAGTCATTTTCCACTCTTGCAATCTTCCACGCCCAGCAGCAAGCAACCCATAACCCATACGCGACGGCTAATGCAAGTGTCGAAGTGGGAAGTGCTGTAAGTTTCAGTTGTGTGCTATACTAGCGTAAAGTTGTAGGTAGGTCATACTAAATACGTCACATTGGGAAAAGTCGGTGGGCCGTCGAGCGCGAGCTCTTAATGCGCCCCCCGGCACACCTCCACACGGGCCAGACTCCGGGTTTCACCGCCGCCAGACCATGAGGTGGCACGCCGGGGGAACCCCCCCCCCCCCCCTGGTCTGGGGGACGCCCGGTCGACCGAAAACGCTACGTTTAAAGCATCCGTAGCCGACTCTCGCAGAGGGTTTGGGCGGGTTTGCTTCCACTCCGGGGGAAATGGTGTGGCGTAACCACCCCCACCCCACCCCAAGCCACCCAAGGAGTCTTTCGGTCGGGTAGGTCATAAAAAAAAAAAAACGCTATTTTTTAATCTAATTACATCGGTTTTAAAGAAAATAACTATATGAAGATATATAGCAGCTTACTCGAACTTAATGTGTTGTTTAAATACAGATTGTCATCGTTAGTGAACCCCCCCCCCTCACACACACACAAACACACTTTTCCAACTCGCCGTTTACAAAAAAATTTACGATTTAATAATAATAATATAACTATAACTCAACTCTGTTCTGTGTTAAAGAAAGAATTTCACAAAAGATAACCTCCAATAACATTCAAGCACGGCTCACCAAGCTTCCTGTTGCTTGTGTACAATGATGACTACAGGCATGAACACTTCCTGTTGCTTGTGTACAACCATGACCACAGGCATGAACACTTCCTATTGCTTGTGTACAACCATGACTACATGCATGAACACTACCTATTGCTTTTGTACAACCATGATGACTACAGTCATGACCACTTCATATTGCTTGTGTACAACCATGACCACAGGCATGAACACTTCCTGTTGCTTGTGTACAACCATGACTACAGAAATGAACACTTCCTGTTGCATGTGTACAACCATGACTACAGACATGAACACTACCTATTGATTGTGTACAACCATGACTACAGGCATGAACACTACCTATTGCTTGTGTACAACCATGACTACAGGCATGAACACTTCCTGTTGCTTGTGTACAACCATGACTACAGACATGAACACTACCTATTGCGTGTGTACAACATGACTACAGGCATGAACACTTCCTGTTGCTTGTGTACAACCATGACTACAGAAATGAACACTTCCTGTTGCATGTGTACAACCATGACTACAGACATGAACACTACCTATTGCTTGTGTACAACCATGACTACAGGCATGAACCCTACCTATTGCTTGTGTACAACCATGACTACAGGCATGAACACTTCCTGTTGCTTGTGTACAACCATGACTACAGACATGAACACTACCTATTGCGTGTATACAACATGACTACAGGCATGAACACTTCCTGTTGCTTGTGTACAACCATGACTACAGGCAGAACACTTCCTATTGCTTGTGTACAACCATGACCACAGGCATGAACACTTCCTATTGCTTGTGTACAACCATGACTACAGTCATGAACACTTCCTGTTGCTTGTGTACAACCATGACTACAGACATGAACAATTCCTGTTGTTTGTGTACAACCATGACTACAGACATGAACACTACCTATTGCTTGTGTACAACCATGACTACAGGCATGAACACTTTAAGTCTGGGAGAAAAATAATCTTATTGACAAAAATGTCGCTCATATAATTATATGGGAATGATCGGGGTGAGGGTGGGAGGAGAAACACGCATCGATCAGTGGTTCTCAAACTTTAAAAATATAACGTCTTAAAATGATTATTTTACACGGGAATGATAGCAACTATAAGGGGGAAATGAGTTCAGTAGCCACTGACCATATCTGTGTATTCATTTACACAAAAAACGATTAATTTGTTGTCCTAAATATGTTATATATTTTTATTTGAAGACTTATCTATTTCGCAAACGCCTGCTGGGGTGATGTTGTCTATCTAGCTATTATCTTGTAGATGTATATTGGGCTGTGTTTTTTATGGTTGCATTGCATGAAAGACTTAGAATGGGTGTTCTCGTATGTAGTTTTTGTAATGCATCATTTTGTACTTCAATGTGGTATGTACCGCGCTTCGAGCCTTTGGGGGTGAAGCGTGATTTTCAAATAATCTTTATTATTATATTTTTACCAGATGTAACCAATGGGGAAGTAAGAGTGGTCATGGGTACAATCTACTAAATCATTTGTCACTTCAGAAAACACGTTCTCAAAACTTTAGATAGCATCAGGTTGGTTTTTAATTTCTCCCATTTTCATCGGCTGCTGCTGACAAGCTCTGATCATGAACAAAAGGCATCGCCTGTTTACGCTGCTAATGAAATAACTACTGCTCTGAACTTGCTCTTAAGACGTGCTGTAAATCCCTTGGTAATCATAAGACACGGCACGGACATGACAGTAAAACATAAAATAAACAATCAAAGCTAAAAAAAATAAAAAATGACTGACCTATTTTTAGCCTCCAGTTGAGCTATCAACTCCCTCTGAGCCTGGTTGTTGTCTACAGACAGATTCAACTCGGCAGTGGACCTGGACTGATAAGATAAAACGATAGGGTTAGGTCAGATATACCAGTTAAAAGAGACAGATAACGAGGGGGGGGGGGCAGTGTTAGGTCCGACCTTCATGGGCGAGACAGCTAAATATAACACAGACAGAGTTAGGTCAGATTTAAATATGTCAGAATTCTATTACATAAAACAGAAAATATTAGGTCATCAATTCATATGTTAAAAATACTGTTAGTAGATAGCAAAGATAGGGTGAGGTCAGATCTTCATGGGTCAGACTGATAAATATAACACAGACAGAGTTAGGTCAGAAAACCGTAACCTAAGTAAAAGATAGATATGATGGGTAGGAGCAGCATGGTGCATGATGTATTTCAGAAACGACATCGAAACACATAACATTGATTTCTCTTAAACATCTTAACCTATAAATTTACACTACGGTTTGAAAAAATAAGCTCTAGAAAATTCCAAAAATACAGTAAACCGAAATGTTACAGTCACTCCTTTAAGAAACTATTACTCTACATCCTCAAAGGATACACGAAAAAAAAATGCGGGGAAACGTGGATAAACCGCGGGGGTCTTTTGACCAGTTAACAGCTAACCGTTAACCACTTTGTTGAAATATGATAGAAGCTTCAATTGAGTAATTATTGACAACATGAGCTAGCTTGTAAAGGCCATATGTTGTCTATGAAGATGCCTATAAAACGTTCAGCCTTATTGACTTTTGACAGGTTTAAATGGATTTTTTAGTTAATGCGAGTCGCGGATTAACCAGTTCTTTAGCGCGCCTGGTCTTCACAGGGCGTAAAGGCTCAATAAATAATACAAGCAATCATCCATTTCATACATCCCCATGGGCTACTACACTACACGTAACCGTAAGTCCAATATTATATGAAAATATGCCAATGGTTTCATGGTTCTGAAGCAACTGTAACATTTCAGTACCAAAATCAAAAAACATTTCTAAATGTATGCTAAAAATAATTAATAAGGATGTGGGGGGGGGGGGGGTTGGGACTAAAATAACTGTGAACAAACAAAAATGGAAATGTTGAATGTCGGTATTAAAGACAAGGAATGGTACGTTAGAAATGGAATAATAGATACAGCGATATCCGAGAATACAAGGTAACCATGCGCACAAAATTCCAGACGGCATGCACCTAAGCTATAGCAATGCCCCCGACAGGTCACGATGGAACGCAGTGCATTGTCCACCAATGGGTGAGGCGGTGTCAAGCACTGAATTATTTAAACCTGGGGCTTACTTTACCCGATCGTTGTATGGCTTATCATAATCAACCCTACAAACGAATTGTTCCATGTTCTATTGGAGTGAGTAGCCTGTACGTGGATGACGGGCGTTTCTTGGAGGCCAATGTCTTACTACAGCCCGTGTCCCCACCCTTTTGCTTGCTATTGATCTAGTTGGGTTGTTGTTTTTTTTTGGTCGTTGTTCTGTTGAGGCATAAAACATTTCATAAAACAAGCCCACCTTATTGTATGAGCTTCTTAGGGGCATACTATAGATAATAGAATTGTTTTTTTTTTTTTCATTGCGAGTATATGAAGCTAAAGAAATCAATTCCCTCGTGCAGTTGTTTGAAGCGCAACGAATCGAACGTAGGAATGTTTGTAGCCCCAGTTCTACCTAGTATGAAGTACAATGGAACCTCGGATGATGAGCTTAATCCGTTACGTGACTCCGTTTTTAGAACAAAACGATCGCTAACCCAAACAATTATTCCACTGAAATCATTGTGATTGTAAATTCAATTAATATGTTCCAGCCTTAGAAATATGCTGTTTAAAAAAATAAATAAATTAGACTATCATTAATCATAGACAAATAGCACTAACATAAAACAACAGTACTGCCATTGTCAAGTTTTGATATAATTTATTTCTTTACTTCCACACTAACACGATTCCTATTAATAAGGCATTTCTCTATAGGGGCCATAATGGGGGCTAAAAGAACACAAACATTTGTAGAAGAGCAAAAAGTAGCGTTTGTCGACACAGAGCACGGACCAATGATATTAACAGCAACGCGCGTTACTCGTGATTCAATAGTACATGTTCAGATCAGGTCTAGAGAAAGGAAAAAAAAGGGGTGGGGGCTGTTCTGATATACACAATTACTGGTAGAAATATATTTTTTCCACCTTTTTTTCTTATTTGTTTCAAATTTTCATACCTTTGTTTTTTGTCAAAAGACGATAAGATATCCTTTTTTATAAATAATAATATAACTTCTTTCTTAGTCATTAAAAACAATTTGGTCCGGAAAAGCTCTTCATCGACCTTGTAACCCGGATAGATCTTAACGGAAAATGCATTCTGTATAAGTATTTCTTTGGAATTTTATATATGAAAACAACTCTAGAAGATAATCTTTTATAATTCATATATTGTTCCAGTATTAACCTACTGACAACTGTACACGATCAGCTACCAATAAATGCAAGAGGCATGCACGAAGGTATCAAGAAAGCAACATGTCTCCTTCTTTTCAAGACAGCACTTCTAAATTAAAAGACTGGCGACGTTAGTGTCAACAGGGAGTACCTGCGGTTAGAGAATCAGCTCGAACTGTACGAAAAAAACAACAACAACATAGATCTAACTCTCAAAAACCTTTCTGGGACCTGGAGATTCCCCCCCCCCCCCAAACCTTCAAAGACCGTGTGAATTTAATTTTTTTTCACAAAAGAAAATGTATTATATTATAAATTTATATGAATATACCTACAAAGAACCACCATTTATTAAAATTAATAAAAAGAAAAGGATTTGTTCTGTAAAATTTGATTTGAGTCAAAAGGCTGCACTTGCAGACCTAGAAGGCCCCAGGTTCCCCACACTTAGCTAACCTCGTCGAATCCCATTGAGACTTCCAATCTAGTCTTTCAACTTAAGAAATGATATTCTCTCTACGCCAGTGCCACAAGAAGTGTCTAGAGCAGCAGCTGCGCCTCTACATTGCTGTTCAGTAGAGACTTTCACCGCGGAATCGGAATAAGAAAAAAAAAAACAAAAACAAAAAACACCATCTTCTCTTCCAGTAAGACAGATTCCAACTAGACCTAATATAGTGGTGTAAATAATTTAATAAACCTATGAAACCAATGACAGTGACCTTTTCTAACCTTATCTTTGCTTCAAGTATTGGGGGGTGACATATGAAAACGCGATGCCGGAAGGTAGAAGCAAATTGTAAAAAAAAATGCTTCACACACTTATCTAGCTGTAAGCATAACCCGATTACAACGGCGTTGGTAACTGTTTAGCTTAAGTAACATAATCTGCGATGCGTAGTATACTGTACCTGTTTGACCTGATTGTAAACATTCCTCCAGGAACACCCGTAACACCAGTCGTACATTTCAGGGGTCAGTTCCAGCGGCGACATCATCATGATTAAGTCTTCGGCGGTCAGTTAAGACGGTGCCATTTCTACAGTGGCCTCATTGTGAAGAGGTCTAGACGCCAGGTCAGCGGAACTTTCTTAGTTCATGTTTCAAATCCACGGAGTCCAATCTCGGATAAGCTCTAGACAGTACGGTGCTGTATTATATCCGAGTTAGAGTGTATCCGGAGTGGGTAATCCAACCACCTGTTGCATCCACTGGGGTATAATTAGTGCTTTTCAATCGAGAGAAGCATATATTGCTTTTTTTTCTCTTAATACTCACAACACCGACCAGATTTTGATTCACTGAAGTACATGAGTTCATGCACCGCATGTGTAAATCTTATCTGCTCAAAACCGAGTTTCTCAAAAATTAAATTCACCAACCATGACTATAAAAAAAAAATACTTGAAATAGATGAAGTTGTCCATCTTACAGCCTTAGCGTCAAGCAAATAAGTGGAAGTAACGTGGTTAAAGTGGACAGGACAGTTGTAAACGTTATAAGTGTATAGCAGAAGAGTCAGTTAAACCAAAATGATAAAATTTGCTTAAAGTCAATCGTCGTATTTGAGATAATGCGATTAAATGTAGTATTTTATTTGTAGATAATTTCTTAAGAGGAAAAAACATGGCTGCTGTAATTATATGGACACTTTCTTAGAATAAAGAATAGTAAGGTGTCTACGTAACCGGAATTAGCAAGGCTATTTTAATAGAGTATCTTAAACACTAAAAACATACCTTTGGTGTGCATACATCTATCCAAATGACGCACGGGAGTAAAAAAAAAACAAACTGAATGCAACCAGCCAATGGAATGTGCACTATTTAAAAAGACCTGACAAGAACAAGTGATGTTATAAGAACTCTTACAATGTTGTGGATAGTCCTTTTGTTCGACCGCCATGTCCTCAGAGAAACGTGCGAGGAAATGTCACACGCTAAATCATAATGCACGTGCTTGTTATCAAGAAGTCAATGTATACTACGCAATTCACCACCACCCCCAACAATTTAGACTCTAGAACACAACTAGCCCCCACCCACCCTACACACACACAAAAAATACATTTTTTTTTGGTCATAATAACAGAAATGTGTTAAAAGTGCGTCAAAAATCGATTCAAAGATAAAAGGACGAGGGCAGTGAAGTATTTATGTACAATAAAGAATATCACCTGGCAGGCTGCGGATATTTAATATTTGGATAACAGTTGCCTGCATACAAGATGATGAACAGAGGGTGCTGCTGGGTAGGAGGATGTGAAAACGTAAAAAGGATATCAATATTCACCTGCACTTTAATATCTCTCTTCAGTGGCATAACTGGAATGTTAGACTAACAGGAGGAAATACATTCGGCAGGGAAATAGGTAGCGCGGGGCGCGACTACCTCCAGGTATACCTGTCTTTGTAATTAAGTCAATGAGAACATTTGCAGATTCACACGGACTTAGCGGCCAGTCTCAGCTATCTTTTTTTTTTAATTAAAAAAATGCAAATAAAACTATTTTGAAAAAAAAAAACCACCTAAAAATACAGGAACAGATGTTTAACTTTTTGTTGTTGATGCTATGAGTTGCCTTGTAGTATTACTAGCTGACACGCTTAGCTCTAGTGCATACCTTAATTGCAATGCATGAAACGTAATCCAAGGTCATGTGTATGCTTTGAGTCTAGACGCACTGTTATCAAGAGGATGGTCACAGAACCTTTTCACAAGGCACCGCTGAACTGACACGGTCATAAATTATTATTTTTTTTAATTATATGCATGGAGTTGCATTAACCATACATGTAGTCTTGAAGCTTCAGAAGAACGACTTGCATGGACGTCTCACTGACAGCGTTTCAACTAAACTAACCTGGAATGAAGCCACGCAGCCCGCCAATGTGATGTGGGGAGAAACACAGTTACACATAGTCGAAAGTAAAAGTTTCGATTTAACCTAAACATACCTAACAGCCAAGACACGGAACAGATAGTTTGTGCTAGCTTTTCGTGGCATTACCAAGACATACTATCAAGAGCGTCAGTTCCTACTGACTCTATCCACTCGGGCGTCATGGACATTAACAAAGGCTTTTCCTATGATATCATCGGGGGGAAAAACTGATTTATAATTGAATATTAACTCTAAAACAGAAATCTCAATTTGTATTCGTATTCTTAATATATTAATTGATTATTTAAACAACACGAAATTTCAGAACCTTGTTCTTTCTAATAAACATTAGCTCGACAAAGGTCAAATGAATATTTAAAAAAGTTACACCCATTCCGAAATGTGAGATCAATCATGGCCTTATATTTAAAAATAAGGCTCGACCCAACCAGAGTGGGAATCACTGATCTAAACATAAGTTGGGTTAGTAGAGCAACTGCGAAGTTTTAATCTTAAGCGTTATTCACCCGGTTCTTGGTTTTCCCAAACGTTTATATACACAGGTAATCAATAGAAGCCGATCTGCGGGATATTTCTGGAAGTATATTTCATAGTGGTTTAAGCGGGGTGGAATCGAGTTAGAAGCAAGCATTATGGTGAATCAATTAAATGTAAGTCATGGGGCTAGCGTAGGTGGTGGGGGTGAGTGAGTGAGTGAGCGAGATAGAGAGAGATAGATAGATAGAGAGAGAGAGAGGGTGCGTTGGTGGTTGAGTGAGTGAGTGGGTGGGTTGGCGAGTGAGTGAGTGGGTGGGTTGGCGAGTGAGTGGAGGAGATTAAAAGTGCGCAAGTATGTCATATTTTTAATCTACACCAGCGTCCCCCCAAATGGTGGTCCACGAGCCGGCACCGGTCCGTTAGCCTTACATAGCCTTCTCGCACCACATGAACATTTATGTTAATTATATATATATATATAATTAAGAAATCTGGAGCAAGTCCTTGTTGGAATTTCAAAGCTTGTCCATAGTCCGCCAAATTGAAATATGTGGGAAACACTTATCTAAACACGTCATGCCATCTGGGAATTGTACTAAACGAGGGGGAAAGAGGCTTATTAAGTTGTTTTTTTTAAAGTAATACGTTTCATTGAATCCTTGTAGCAGAGTTGGCATGCGTCATAAAAAAGATTATTCCGACAACACACCCACACACACATGAATCGAATAGCGCGTGCCTCGCCCGTTAACTCCACCTCAACTGGAATAAAGTGGGATGGGGGTACCTTCAAAAGATGCAGTGGCGTAGCTAGGGTTAATGTTGCAAGGGGTGGACCAAGATTTTTTGCCGCTCTCTTCCATTCAAATAAAATTGCTGCCTATCAAAAACGCAGCCCCTCCATGAAAAGAAAAAAAGGGCAGCCCAGGCAGACATTCCCCCTTCCGCACCCATCCCTACCCCACTGAACAGATGTTACAGCATGTAAGTGTATTAAAAGTAAAATCTTGTACAAATGCTGGATGACTTCATCGCTCGATATGAACTTGGCCACACGTCACAGATGTCCCATTCTACATGTAATGCAAGTTTTAACCAATAAACTTTATATTATATATTACTTTAAATATGATATTCATTAGCTGTTAATAATAATCTTGTGTATTAATCACACACAAAAATCTTTTAAACATAACTTCCATTATATGATAGTATCCTGATATCAGTGGCCAACGGCATATGATATTTCTGTGTGTCGCCTATTGAGAGGAATAGCCATTTGTAATAGTGAATCATCGCGACTCATCAAGTTCAACAGCTCACTAATATCAGCTATGGCAGGATATAATAATATGGAAGCAAGTCAACCAACAATGGGTTTAAGGTTACAAATAGCTTCCAGTGAGAGTCGATCTGTATGTGTGTGTGGGGGGTGGGGGCGAACAAAGGCAATCAGCTGCTTTAAGAAGAACATATGAAGATAATGGGTGATAAATAAAAATGCCATTTAAACAGATACTTCTCGAGATTATCTAATTTCCGTCAATTTTGAAACTACTGGTTTACTATTTCTAGCAACCTTATCTCCCTTCTCATAATTCTTAGCCTTTGTGTACTTCCTAGCACCGTTTCCATTTTGAGGCCAACTTTCTTTCGCGTTTTCTCCTTCTTTTGATAAGCCCTTTTGGCAGAAGGCTATTCAGCCCAAACATCCATACTAATGTTTTGCTTTAGATTTCAAGAATTCCCTTATCTTCTTCATAATATCCTCTTATATGGTGCCATTTTTTCCTGATAATCTAACCATTTTGGATAGCCATTGCAATTATTGCTGGGAGGAAACATGGGAAGGGGCGGGAGGGAGGGAGGAGAGAGAGAGAGAGAGAGAGAGGGGAGAGAGAGGGAGAGAGAGAGAGAGCGAGATTAATAGTTGGATATAATAACAGTGATTTTAATAGTTGTATAAAATAACAGTGAGTTTAATATATATGTATATATATTGAGAGAGAGAGAGAGAGAAGATATAAAGATGCTAAGATTCACAATTCACGAATAATTAATCAGTAAATCTGAACATGATATGACACGTGTAACACTATTTCGGAAACTATCAGAACGTTTGCATCGTTTTTTTTTTTTTTTATTTTTTTTTTAGATTGTAAAAAAACCAACAAAAAAAAAAGCGCTTTGATACCTAAATTTGGCATTATTTAAAACAAACACTATTTCGGAAACTTTCAGAACGTTTGCATCGTTTTTTTTTTTTTTATTTGTTTTTTAGATTGTAAAAAAACCAACAAAAAAAAAAGCGCTTTGATACCTAAATTTGGCATTATTTAAAACAAACCCCAAATCTAGACGTGAATTATCGTCTAATCTGCCATGTGTTTTAACAAGCCTCCCAGTTTGAGGCGGTCTCTATTATTTAACTCTCCATCCAACATGTGGATCAGACGTCCCACTGCAGAACACGATAAATGTCAGGCGAGATGGCATTTCATAAAGTACACACTCTAACGGAAGCCAAGAAACGCGGAAACGTAACGTATACTTTGGTTATTATTAATTTAACAGCGAATTGAATCCTTTGATATTTTGGTGCGTTTAATAGCTGGAAATTATAGTGAGTTTAATAGTTGGATATAATAACGGCGAGTTTAATAGTTGGATATAATAACGGTGAGTTTAATAGTTGGATATAATAACAGTGAGTTTAATAGTTGGATATAATAACAGTGAGTTTAATAGTTGGATATAATAACGGCGAGTTTAATAGTTGGATATAATAACAGTGAGTTTAATAGTTGGATATAATAACGGCGAGTTTAATAGTTGGATATAATAACGGTGAGTTTAATAGTTGGATATAATAACGGTGAGTTTAATAGTTGGATATAATAACGGTGAGTTTAATAGTTGGATATAATAACAGTGAGTTTAATAGTTGGATATTTTAGTCAGCCCCTTTATGATAACTACTAATACTTTCATCAGAATTATTTCCTCTAGCGGACACCCGCCACCGACTTCTGGTACATTCGCTGATTATTTAGTAGAAAAGTTCAGACGTTTAGCTTGTCTATTCATGAACAGTGATTAGTCCAAAGACATGTTAATTAGTAAATGTTCAATTTCCGCTGCATAAAAATAATGATTTAAAAAAATAAGACTGCATTATTTGCCTTGTGTGAAATAATAATGGCTTTTGGATATCAGTAAATGTCACCACTTTTAGCCTTCTTTGGCAATGAAATTAATTTAATTCCGGTAACTCATTTGCGACACCGTTGTGTCAAGCTGTTTCGGCTATTTTGCGTTGCATTATCTCCCAGCTGCTTGGAGAGGGTGGGGATCTGCTGCTTGAGCAACAGCTCATCCTACATTAACACCTAGCCAAGGCTTTTTAATTGAGTAGACTGTACACGACAACCCGTTAAAAAAGTACCATTGCTAGACTACTGTAAATTAACTGGAAAGTATTCATCTTTAGCACCGTAATAAAAGGTACCTTCGAACATAGTCCCCTCTTAGAATAGCTCCTCATGTAACTGTTGGTTAATTAATCCGAATAAAATAAATAGAAATATCGCCCGGGGTCGTTGTTTGAAAATACTGTTAACTTTGTGCTGTCCTTGTGTAGGTGTCGATTTAATAAAATTATGCTTTATAAAACAAGTCTTATCAGAACAGACACGAAGTAAGCAGATTGATTTATATCCAAGATTTCATATCCTATGAAGCCCCATAATCAGGTATAACTTTGTTGAACACCTAAATAGAATATTTCAATAAATAAGGGTAACATCTAAAAAAACCAATAACATGGATTAGAAATGTAATATCACGAGGATTCTGAGCTCGCTGATAATGAACTGTTATTACAAACTACATCTCTCTGGTGGACAAACACGCATGATAAGGGGGACATACAACTGTTAATAAATTTCAAGCTTAGGCCAGCAAGTGGGCCAAGAGAACAGTCGATGGTTTAGTTGGGTCTGCAATCGTTATATACTTGGCCAGTTAGCCTAGAAAACTACGGATATTCTGACATGGATGTGAAACTGTGTAATTATGTAGTGGGCAGGTTGATCTCACACTAGCTGACGGTTGACCGCATCACTCTACCCGTGTGGTTTGAGGGAGGGGGTTCATAAAAAATGACGAGGTCAGGAAAATGGGCTAAACTCATGTGACACTGATAAGGTATGCTACAATGACAAGAGACCCGATCCAGTACGTGCTCCTCGTGAATAAGCCATTGCACACAATTATCAAGTTAAATACAGTTGGCCAGTTCTCTCGCAGAACAGCCCATGATTGGTTTCATCGTATCGCTATCACCGTTGTACAACGGACTCGCTTGACTCACCAAACAGCGATGCCTGGTATACAGCTACAATTATCAATTTATACAGCGTATCGATCGTATTGAAATATCCCCATCGATTCGTGCGATTTTCCGGAACATTTAACACAGTGGACGCCTGAAGCTGGCTGTGAAATTCAGCTCAAAAAAGAGTTAATGCTAATTTTAAGGAATGCGCCAGCCGTGACCGCAGGGCTAAAATTTATGTCACTCTGCTGTTGTGAGATGATGACTGCGTGGTTTTAAATTAGAACTACATTCAAATATGATTATTTTAGGTACAATAAACATTGCCGTGAACGGGATTTTAATTAAACAACCCCTAAAAATTAAGTTTTTCGTATCTATACTTTATTTTTTTTAAATGTTATATTGAGCTATTGGGGGGCGGGGGTGGGGGGGTCTGAAAATTTGACAAAACATGCATCCAAGTAACGCACTTTATAAGATCCCAATAACTGCTAACACCCCCACCCCAGACATTATGCACCAAACGCACTTGCCATATTTTTTAGAATCTCATTTAGCACATTTTAAAGGTGTTTTTTATTTCGTGAAATCAGTGACATCTCGTACTGTTAAAACTGATTTTTGGGGGTTGTGGGTGGAAGGAGCTGCTGAAAATTTAATAGAATGTGTTATCTTAAAAGTGATTTAAAATGAGCTCTCGTCCTCAGTAGTTTCAAATTATTCGTTACCAAAAATGCACTACATAGCTTACTCTTTTCAAGCCCTTTAAGTGTAACAGAAAATAATTAATTGACATCTTGAAGGTTATTTAAACCAATAAGAATATCGCTTCTGTTAGCATTTTAAGATGAAATCGTAAGAAATAAATTACAGTATTTTAATACGAATAAGTCTTTGCATGACTCCTAAACTTTTTATAATAAAAATGATCGCACTTCTGTATAAGGTTGCTTCTTTTCTTTTCATTCTCCCTGACTCACTATCTCGCTCGCTTCTCTTGCCCTTGTTCCCCCTCTTTCTCTCCTCAACACACATCCAGTCTCCTACCCTCTTTTAAGGACTCTTCAAGATCCAAAGACGCATGTCCACGAAACGTTTCTACATTCCGAAACAAACCAACACCAAGTATTTACCAACCAGCGTAGAAAATGACAAGTGTTTATTATCCGCCATCCAGCCAAACTTGAAACTGTCTTTCAACCACAAATGGTACAAGATGGCAAGTATTTTTCAAGCCCTTCGGTTAAAGGACGCATCGAGAAGAACTTGGGTTTTCCTGCCAACCCCACCCCCAGCCAACCCTACCGTGTATTGACAGTATCAAGAGTGGAGGGGAACGTCAAGGAAGCCAATAAGAACACCTTTACTGTACACATGTCGAGGATCGATCCTTGTGTCAGCAGACGTAAAATAAAACTTGTAATTCCACGGTCGATACCACAAGTAGCTTATTCTATTAAGTGACGCGGGTCGTCTGAAAACGTCTACAAGATCGATGTGCTTTCCTGGCATCTTGTTATTAACCTACAGATTTAATTAGCACCTGGTGGTCACTACGTCATAATGAAGTGGTTACGGGTGGAAACAAAAAAAAACATTCAACAGTGAGCATCGAACCAGAAATGCAACTGTTTTTCCCCAACAAGCAGCTTGGGAGGTTTTATTTTACCCCGATACGCCTCCACTAAAACTCTCCTGAGACTTAATAATCGCTTCAATGCAATTTTTATAGCATAAATCTGCAGATAGATCCGACTCTGTACTCAAACGTTAATGAATATACAATTGATCCTAATACAAAAACATAATTGGTAGCCAAATATCGGAATATTATAATAAACAGTGAAGGTGTTTCACCTTTCATTTCTTTCCAATGCTCAACACGAGATAAATGCCGGTTTCTTCGTGACAATGACTGCACAGATGGTCGATGGCAATATAACCCTGACTCATGAACGGACAGTTCAGCTAGCAGATTCAATCATTGTATAACGGTAAAAGATTGAAGCCATCATAACACAAAAACACGACAGAAATAGTATATTTATAAAAAAAATAAGTATCATGGGTGGGATACGTCACCAAGAGAGTATGATTTTTTAAAATATTTGAATCGACAAGTCTACAGGCAGTTGGAAAAGCACTGATTCTAAATTGATTATATCAAGGCGTGGGTATATGTTCCAAACACATGTACACAACATAAATACATACTGAATGGTGCTTAAGATCTAACGATGAACATATCAAATTCTTTTTTTTTAATAAATAATAATTGAACTATTTGTTTAGTGCGTTGACGCCAACAATTGAATGAACATGGGCTTCAGAATGTGTCCGTAAGGCGCATAGCTTTTAGAAAATGTATCAGAGGTCATGTCATGAATAGCTGTTGAAACTCACATCATTAAGTCACTGAAGAAAATATTGATGCCAGTGAATTAGCACAAGTTCAAATCGTTAAGTCGTTAATGCGGCGCTAAATATAACAGTAAATATTACTCTGAAAGGAATTGTTAAATTCCACGTCTAAAATTTCGGACCACAAGGATAATCTTTACAGGTGGTTCCTGCATCATATAAGACCTGATGTATAGGACAAATAATATGAAAATCGCTTTATTTAAGATATACCACCAAAAGGACTCTCTTAGAGTAAGGCAGATTAGTAAGAAAAAGCCCAATAAAGAGTTAGCCTTAGTTGTGTCACAACATATTTAAATTTAGAAACTAGCCAATACTCTTCTTAATTTAATGTGGTAACTACACTGAAGAGTGTAGCTAAAATGTGATCAAAACAATCTTTAAATTATAGCCAGCATTAACCTTAAGTCTGGTTCGATAAGTGTTTTTGTTTTTTTTTACACTTGACTTCTGAAGTATGTCTCACGTGTCCTGGCGTACGTCACACTGTCCTTAAATACGCCACACCTGTAAACTTTTAAGTGATGGCTTTGTACATACACTGGTCTGTGATTAAGCATTTTCTAATCTTTATTTAGTTGCCTCAATGCCTACGGCAGTTATGCACAGCCACTGCAGTCCCTTTTGAAATGAATTCTAAATTTGGAAGAAAAAACAACGCATATTTTGTATAAATATATCCGCATTGAAGCACACAAACGTTGTTGGCACAGTGAAACTAGCTTTGTCGTGCACGGACACAACCGATGGATTCATACAAGAGCTGCTCAACGCACGGCGAGCAGACCAAGCAACAACACAACATAGAGTCACTTGACGGCTTCAAACAGACTGCAACGTCGTGTGCGTAAACTGGCAATCAGGCAGAGCCGTTGACGTGGAGCGGGGAGGGGGGAGCTTTTGATTTGCTCATTGTAAAACTGCCGCGAGCAGATGTTTGACGACGGCAAGGATTTTTTTGTTTTTTTGTATTATTGCGAGGTGAAATGGAGAGACGTTTTTAGAGGGTAGTGTTATGATGACGAAGGTGATGATATGGCGGATAAAGAGTAAACAATGAAACCAGGACCGATAGCCGCCTGTAGAGTGGGGAGATATCAGTTTGTGGAGTGGGCAGTTGGGATAAATGTGGCTATCAAACACGGAGATTTCAGTAATGAGAGAGGCATGGCACGGCATGTGAGCGTGGGTGGGTTTTCCTTTGTGAATAGGGCGCGGGGTATATTTGCAATGTTGGTAAATCTACGATTTGAAGTTGTAACTAAATTTTTACGATATAAAGTTTGATAGCCGTAGTGACTCCAAATACCCGGAGACAATATAGATGACTCCTAGTACCCAAGGACAATATAGATGACTCCTACAACCCAAGGACAATATGGATGACTCCTACTACCCGAGGACAATATAGATGAATCATACTACCCGAGGACAATATAGATGACTCCTAATACCCAAGGACAATATAGATGACTCCTACTACCTAAGGACAATATAGATGACTCCTAATACCCAAGGACAATATAGATGACTCCTACTACCTAAGGACAATATAGATGACTCCTACTACCCACGGACACTATAGATGACTCCTACTACCCAAGGACAATATAGATGACTCCTACTACCCAAGGACAATATAGATGACTCCTACTTCCCGAGGACAATATAGATGAATCCTACTACCCGAGGACAATATAGATGACTCCTACTACCCAAGGACAATATTAATGACTCCTACTACTCAAGGACAATATAGATGACTCATACTACCCAAAGACAATATAGATGACTCATACTACCCCAGGACAATGTAGATGACTTCTACTACCCAAGGAAAATATAAATGATTCCTACTACCCAAGGACAATATAGATGACTCCTACTACCCGAGGACAATATAGATGACTCCTACTACCCGAGGACAATATAGATGACTCCTAATACCCAAGGACAATATAGATGACTCATACTACCCGAGGACAATATAGATGACTCATACTACCCGCGGACAATATAGATGACTCCTACTACCCGAGGACAATATAGATGACTCCTACTACCTGAGGACAATATAGATGACTCTTACTACCCAAGGACAATATAGATGACTCATACTACCCGAGGACAATGTAGATGACTGCAACTTGAAGATGCCCAAATGTTCGTGGGTTTAATTGATATTGATACATACTAGATTCTTAAGTATAAAGAATAGTCAGAGGTTCTAAAATTGATGTGCCGTGTCACTAGCTATCGAATGCTTAGGTGATCAACAATCCTTACAATTTTCCTGACACCTTATTTCGATGTGCCCAAGGAAACGCAATATATGAGAAACTAAAAAAATTCTTTATGTAATTCAAAATAACTACACATAATTTATTATTTAATTGTAATATGAAATATGGATCACAATTCTTAAATGAATATACTAGCTCAATTAAAAGAAATTAAGATGAGATAAGATTCTTTAGTGATCCAAATAAATTGATTTTTTTTTTTTTTGGTTTTTTTTTTTTTTTTTTTTTTTTTTTTTTTTTTTTTTTTTTTTTTTTTTTTTTTTTTTTTTTAAAAAAAAAAAAAAAAAAAAAAAAAAATTATTTTTTTTTTTTTTTTTTTTTTTTTTTTTTTTTTTTTTTTTTTTTTTTTTTTTTTTTTTTTGTTTTTTTTTTTTTTTGTTGTTGTTGTTGTAAATTACATCGTACATATTCATTTTCAGCACATAAATAAATATATATTTAAACAAGACAACATTTTAGAATTATAACAATTTAAACACAAGAAATCCAAAGTATTTCTCTAGCGTAGATATCAGCCATCAATGAACACCCTTGGTGCCAAAAATGAATTAATTAGTGATCATTTAAATTTGGTAACCGCCTGGGGGGTGGGGGCGCTGGTAAATTTTTACAGACCTGGGAACAAAAGAATATTTATATCTTTCGGTGCTAAGTTTAAGAGTAATAATTCGCCTTGATCGAGCTGTGATGAATTGGTTGGAATGTGACATCGAAAATTTTGTAAGCTTTACAACAGCATTTTTCTTTAAATAAGTTTATATATAATACAAGGAAAACAAATAACGCTACACCTCGTTAATAGTGGAGCCCTGGGTGTCTGTTACTTCTTCTGTACCTCTTGGTATGTTCTATTCTTGCCCTATCGTCTTTGATTGTGATTGGTTCTCTTTACAGCAAATGCTGGTTGCCGCAAATTGTTGTTATCAAAACGGATATTCACACTTGTAAGGAATCGTCTTAAATAACACTATTCCTGAAACACATTAGAAGTCACCTACACTACATAATCTATAAAAAGCCCCTACACTGCCCTTCACTATTTAATTAGCGTGGCTCTTCCGGGATATCACTTAATAATAAGTCTACCACATATATAAATCAATCTCTTCTCTCTCAACTTCCCATACAGCTTCTACATTTTAGCTCCGTATACACATTTACCTCTACGTGGAGCTCGGTGGCTTGAGCTGGTACAAAGCTATAGGTCTAAATCCAAGCACATTAAGAAAGGTTCATGCGAGGACTTCAGGTCAGTTATCAGTGAAAGATCTAAGTTTCGATTAGGATGTATACCAGAGTGTCCCCCTCACGAACTTCCCAGTCGCCAGCATCACTATAGCCATAGATAGTCTGATATCTTCCACAAAGAACCCTATCCCTCTTCTACACACATTCACGTGAGTCAAAGAAAAACTATACATTGGTTTGTGAAGGCTAAGCCCTATCTCCACTCCTACCAATACCACGTGACCATCACTATTCATAGCCTATAACCCACGCTCCGACAATCTATTAAGCATTTGACCACAACGGTAATGGTCATCATGTGACATGCGGAATCAAATGTGTTCATTTTATTTTAACTCTTCTTAACGTATCGCCTGCAGTCCATACGGAATTTTTATAAAATACTTATTTTTATTACCAACCCCACCCCCCCCCAACCCCCACCAAATCTATAAATCGTTAGACTCTATATTAATATAATACTCAGAACTATTCTTAGCTTAGAAAAAAGAGCATCTTAGTTTTAAAACATCCATAGCTACTATGAGTCCCATTAAAAGCCCCCTAGAGAGAAAGATTCCTAATCTATTAATCACTTATCCAGTTCATACCCGCACCGCGTTCTTGTTTTAACATTAATATTTTATTTAAACTAGCCTTTCATCTCATTGAATATTTTTTTTTTAAAATAGGGTAAAATTATTTAGCTTTGACCCTTGCACATACTATTAATAAGGATGTAAAGGAAACAAGATCAAGAATTCCCTCTAGCTGAAAATCCTACCCCTAACCAAATAACATAAACAAGTATCTAAAATAAAAAAAAATAAAAAGAGCTAAGAAGCTAATCCATGATGAGAAAGCCAGGACACGATCGGCACTATGCAAACCCCATGGGAGAGAACATTTAGGCTTTATTCATCACTTTCTGCTCAAATGGACAATACCCGTGTTATCATGTTGGAAATGTCAAACGTACATGAAGGAATCTTATTTTTAAAACCATCAGTTTTGTTGCAAGGGTACAATATCCCGTTCACACATGATTACCGTATAACGCTGCTTGATTTTTACATTCAAGAAGTATGCACCATTTTTTTCTTCTTTCTCTTCTGAATAATTGCATGTCGAATGAAGAATCCTACCAAGTTGTCATTAATTGAGTGCAGCTTCCCCCTTCAAATTTAATTTTATTTTTTTTTAAATCGTTTTTCGTTTTTATTTTTTTTTCCGTTAAAATTTTTAAAAACAAAATCTTACTTTCACGAGACTCTCGTCAACGTGATGAGAGCAAAATGAAAGTGTGCGTGTACCCCAGTTTACATCAACCCAGTGTTTCCTGCCGTGAAGCGCACGGGGAGGACATTGAAAATATGGGGTACATATGGACTTTTAGAAAAAAAGGTTGTATTTAGGTATCGGCGGAGTTGAACAGGGCATTTTTTTTTTTTAACAATCTACCTATATCCACCGACATCGCCCACTATCGCCGGCTACAAACTCATTGTTTTAGAAAAGAACTTTTCAAACGGTTTAGTGTGGATACAAAGGTAAGCTGGCTGTCACGGAAAATTATTAACAGATTCTTTAAGTTAATGCAAAAATAAAAAATTAACAATTGAAAATTCATAGAAAAGGCTAAATTCAAACATTTTTTTAAAAGGCATCATGGCATGGCTCTGCAATAAAACAAAGAATGATATCCAGGCCCAAGAAGTTTAGAAGAAGCTTGCTCCTCCTATTCCCGGGTTCATTTACTTAAATTTGGGTTAAAGGTTGTAAGTGATTTTTACTTTTTTTAAAACTTTTTTTTTTTAAATCGACTACCGGTACATGCAAGAAACCTTGGTGGTTTAAGATTAAATTAACGTATCTAATACAAAATCTTTGCATGACCCGCCCCAAACATTGTCAAGCCAAAGGAATGCATCGCCTTTTTTTTTATTTTAGAGTTGAGTTAATCTATGTGGTTGTTTACCTGCAGAGGGGACATCATGACTCTTTAAGGTTGGGCGTGGGACATGGGCCTTAAGGTTGGGAAACACCGCCTTAACCTACTGTGCGTGTTGCGACATCCCCATCCTCCTAAACAGCTCCGCGATAAGTGACCGTTAGCTGTGGTCGTGTCCTCGCGCCCGCCCCCCTTTTCCGACAGGCAAATGTCAACAACAGCCCAACAATAATTCGAGTGGTAGCCCTTTGTTTTAGTCCTTCCTCCCCCTAAGACCAATAATTATTGAAAACTATTGATTTTTCCCATGCCCGTTACCATGCTGGTAGAGCGCTAGTGGAAAGACATAGTCCATACAGGTTTGCCATGGGGTGGGACTGGGTAAAGACAAGACATTTCCCCACAAAGATGTGGCTTTACGGGTTAATGGAAAGTACTGTACCAATAGGTCAGGGGTTAAGAATGACAATGTCCACGCCGTTCAGAGTCGTAGAATTACGACAATGATCAAGCAAGCGATGATGGTAAATTAACTAAATTTTCACAAAGGACTGCAGAAGCAGGAGTGTGTAAACTGAATATGACGCGTACAGTGTAAATCCAGGTCGTGGGCTTAGGTCGCAAGGTCCTTATATTTCAGAACGTTGGCGTTGGGTGTAAGGCAATGAGCACACACGCTGTCATGGAGGTCAGAAAACTAAGGGACAAGACTGTGTCAGTATGGGAAGTTCGAGTCTAATCAATCCTCATAAAAGTCAAAATCTCGGAAGCAAGACATTTACATCAGGTTCAAGGACGTATGTGCTTATAAGCGAGGTATTGTTTCGTACATCAGAACAGCTACAAGAAATTGTTCTTAAAGGTCAAGGGCGTCTGTAGAATTACGACATGTTTTATTCAGATCGTGGGAGTAGAAATATCAAATTTTGTTTAAAGATCATGTTCCTTCCTGAAAGGGTAAGACAACGCATTCCACCAAAATAATTATCCAAGTGGAGAGACCACTGTAAATAAAGCCTACTTGACGAGAGCACAATTTTAACACAAGTTAAAATGCACGTCGGCAAACGTATGGCGAAGTGGTCTTTTCTGTAACGGGAAGCTAGGCGCGTGCTTTAATGTGTGTGTGAGAAACTTCCAAACATTCCCATTTTTTTTAAAAAAAGGTGATTGCCGCTATACAGTCATTTTTCATACACAATATATTGAAAGTGGTGAAGTTTTCAGATTTAAAGATATGTAGCCCGGTTTAGCAATCATTGCAATATATAATATTTTAAAAAAATATTTTTTTATGTATTCTATAGATATTCTAAATTAATGTGACATTCTAAAATATTGATCATCGAATTTCAGACTAATCGTCTCGTGATAATGCTGGAACTGACTGCAAATGCACAATGAACAGGAACAAAATTATTATTGAAGTCACAGAAATATCCGCAGTTACAAATTAAAGGGAATTGGTTACTTAAAACCCGAATTCAATCTAACCACTTTATGCACTTTCAGGTAAATCGGACACGTGAGCCTACGATGACCGATAGCACAGTTTATGAATAATTCAATACAGCCACTTTTGTTCCTGGTCGCAGCACGAACTTCAAAAGTTTAATCTACAAGTAATTTGACCATGAAATCAGAATCGATTTTGGATTATAACAATATTTTTATCATTGTAATCAAATAAAATTTTAAACATATTAGCATGTGTACACAGTGTCTGTTATGGCTACACAATCACCAAATTACATTATCTTGACAGCAGGGGCGACATGGGGCCACAGCACTGTTTAAATGCAGTCAGCGGTGGATGGCTGAAATGGCATTTTGGCATCATGTTTTGGATAAAAGTCGTATAGATTGAGTATAGAATGATCGGGAGCATAGAGGAAAGGTTTTACCTAGACATGTACAAACTGGTTACGGGCGTAAACGCGGGACACTTTCTGGGCATGTCTGGGACTTACAATTGAGGCTAGAGACCGACCGAATTTCGGCTTCGGCTTCGGTTTCGGCGCCGAAAGTGGCCATTTTATCACTTTCGGCCAAGTTTCGGTTTCGGCCGAAACTGAAAAGTTAACTTTCGGCTTTATTTCGGTTTCGGCTGAAAGAGAAAAGTTAACTTTCGGTTTTTCTTCGGTTTCGGCCGAAATTGACTTAGACTTTCGGCCACCGGCCGAAAGTAACTCTAGTTTTTGGTCATTTAATACTCAGCGAAAGCGATATTTAACAACAAATTAAGCGTCATTTAAGAACAAATTAAGCGATCGTTGAGAACAAACTAAACGATATTTAACAACAAACTAAGGGACATTTAAGA